>JASDQU010100940.1:242879-256676 GCA_032191745.1 Picea mariana | reverse complement strand
CGGACCCCACTGAGGTGGTAAGTGGTATTGGGAGGGGGGGGTCCAAAATCAACAGGGGGTGACATGTTTCCCCCCAATACCACTTATATCAGACACCCCCCCCCCCTCATTAAAGCTCGAAAAGCACCGGGGGGGTCCGTTATGATTATTGGACGTTGATTTATTTTTGGGGATGTGTGAATGTGAAGTTGCGGGAGGGAAAATGATGTGACTTTTATTTTATTGTTTTTTTTTTTTACTTAAAGTGTATGTTTATTATATTTCATATGTTTTTTAAATTGTATTTGTTTTATTTAATGTTTAATTAATAAACATTAACCTTATTACTAATTTAACAACTAACTTAATTATTAATTAATTAATTAATAATTAGTCTAACATATTTTGATTAAACTAACTACACTAATTTTATTACTAACATTATTAATCTATTGTTCTTTTTAGCCTAAGTTTGTTTATTCATGGATGGGTGGCGGGCGAGATGTAGCCAATGGGACAAATGGATGAGGGAGTGAGTGGCGCAGAGGTGGATGAAGGATGCAGCAGGGTGATGGAAGATCGAGAGAAATGGATGGAGGGGGGAATGGAAACAACTAAGAGACCAGCAAGCCAGGAACTTCATCACGAGACCCACAAATGATACTTGAATCATCAGATCTCCTATAATTATAGGACCCTAACATAGGCTCCACCTAGGGATGGAAGCTCTTTCAGGAGGTGTCAAGAACCACTGAACTCTGAACATGCAGACTGGTTCTTTATTCATTGGGTTGATCCCAAAATCTTATTCTGCAACCTGTACCTGTTTGGATCTTTCAACTGAAACCAAATCAAAATGAACACTACTAAAAAAGAGATGCTCGAAATGCAGAGCTTATTCACACTCTCGTACCTACTCTACTGCAATCACTTCTCAGCTAGGTAATGGAAAAATGCCAATGCAGTCAATCCAACAATTGATCTAATAACTTTGTTCTTCTACTTTCTTTGATAAAACTCAGAAAAAAGTCTGTTACTTGTGCTTGAGAGTAATTTCTAGCCTGGTCTTCACTACAATGGATTTGATAAACCTGAACAATAGGAAAAATACTGGAAATGGAAAAGGATCCTGTATTGAAGAATTTATCCATATATGTATTTACAGGATCAATATACGCTTGGCCCATCCTTTGATTTTCAACTTCAAACACTTCAACATCATGACTTGATTTTTCACCTATGCCTTATGTGTCCTCCAACACTTCTTTACATGACTGCAAATGATCTGATGGGTTCTGAAATGATGCTTCTGTTGAACACACCCTTGTATCGGACTATCTGATCATATCCATATCATAAAAAAATTTTAAATCATTGGGGGTAAATGAAAACTGACTTTGAAAACACACATTATCTAGAATATCATCTATAGGATCATAAAATGCTTTAGATAATGGTGGCATTGGCTCTACTAGTACTTCATGTCTTACAATGTGACTTTCAACTAGAATCTAACCAAGATTCCCTCTCAAAATTTGAAATGAATTAAAGCACAGAGCCAATGAATCAAGATGGATCATCTCATCAACTGTTTCGAGCTTCATGATTTCATCTGAGGTTTGACCTTCAAAAAGGCTCAAGGGCTGCACCTCAGGATTAGCTTCTATATCTCACATGTTTTCCTCAATTGATGCATTAGAACATTCCTCTTCCTTTTTATGTGCAGTCTGCTTGTAATTTTTTCTCAGGAGCGAGGCAAAACATAAGGGCAAGCAGTTTGCATTTTCTTGCAAATTTTCTGCACTTTCCTCCTTCAAAATTTGAAATGATTTATAATCTAATGGTACAGAGTTACATTCCATTGTTTCAAATTCTGCTTCAGGCTCTGAATTTTCCCCTGAACTTTGAAAATCATAGAAGCTTGGAGATTGTAATCCTGGATCTGAAATAGCCTCTTTCTCAACACTAACATCCTTCACTATCTCATCAGAAGATTTGCCTTCTTTGATATTTAACACTTGTTCAAAAATTTCCTTCAAAAATTTAAAAGAAGAGAAGCATAAGGGTAAAATATGTTCACTTACCCCAAGACTTTCTGCATTGTGATCATAGTTGTCATAATTTTCATGTACAGATTGATTTTCCTATTGGGATTGCAAATGATCTTCTTCCTCCCAATCATATGTTGTTGATTTCTTTGAAAAAATCATTGTGGTATAATCATCATCGTACCAATCAAGATTGGGTGAATCATCCATGGATGAAATGACATGGAACATGCATATCATATCAGGAGAATCTTCCTCCATCTTCTGAATTTTGAACTTCATCTTCAACTGTATTGTGAATTGAATACCTGAAACTATCATTATTCAGTCCTTGATACCACGGTTGAGTTGCAGACTTTTTCGGAACATTGATCCTTGATCATTCTGGAACCATTGGCACATGTGGTCTTTGAAAAACAATCTCATATTTTCTACTAATCCTCTGCATCATCTCATTGACTGTGTTGGTAAGAATATCTAGTTTCATTTCTGAAGATGTCATTCATTCCCTTTCTATTCTATCTTTCTTTTCTTCCTTTAACTTTGCCTTTTTGTTCAGCAAGTTAGCTTCCACATCCATTGCAATCTTTAGCATTTCTTCATGGGTTGCAGTTTTCCTTTCTCTTAATTGGAATGCCATCTCAGGATCGAAGGCATCTGGGAAATGCAAGTGAGCTGATCCTAGGGATGGCCTTATATCAGCAAGCATTGCATGATAAACCTTATTGAACCTTGCTGAAAACTGATGTACTGTCTTCCTTGGATTTCTTTTCAAGTGGTCATATTCTTCTAGGATGAGGAAAACATTTCCCATGATCACCCACCTATCTAAGAAAACTTGCATGAACTGATGAAAATTTATGATGCTTGCAGCTGGAAGGTTTTTAAACCAATTTTTAACTTTGCCTTGCAAAGACAAGGAAATCATCCTGATATAGACATCATCATATTCAACCTCATAAAGGTCAAGGAAATATTCAAACCTCTAGATGTGTTTTTTAGCAGTAATATTGGCATTCTCTCCATCAAACCTGGGCAGATTATTGTTGTAATTTGCAGGGAGGTCATGGAGGATAGGAGGAAAATCTAGGGGCTTGTATCTGTCTAGGATTTTGGCAAGTACAGGAGGTGAAGCAAGAGGTTTACAACCATCCATAGGTTTATCAAGAGTAGAAGATAAAGCAGGAGGCTTATATCTCACTAGGATTTCTACAGGTGCATCTGGGATGTGTACATGTGTATGAGTATGTACTTGATCCACAATTTGGGGCTTAGTCTATGGAAGCTCATAAATTTGCAAATGATCAATGTAAAATTTGGCATTGTACTCTTGACCAGGATTAGAATAAGAGATAAGATAATTACAAAAAAATCCTACAACATCTTGAATACAATTAGGACTTGAATACCTGCTCTTTCTAGGTTGCTTGGTCATGCTTCAGGTTCTTCCTCTAGTGGAGCCTTCGAATTGGAACTGATCTAGAGATTGGAGTCGTTGGGTGAATGATATCAGCCTTCTTGTGTCTGGTCACTGTCCACCATCAGTGATCAGATCTGGAACTTTGAAGTGTACTACTGGGGAAAGTCCCCAGTATGGTCTCCATTCTGTTATCACTCTGTAAATTTCCCTAAGGCTGTGAAGGCAGTCACAAAGGAAACATCAAAACCGCTTCGAGTCTTGGATCTATCCCTCCAAGACTCATAGAGGGATCTCTCTATTTGATATATATTTGTTTGAATAGATATTAGGCTAGCTATGATAGATTGGTATTTGGTTTTTAAATGGTTTGGTTAGAGCAGGAGAAAAAGGCCATTGGGAAATGGGGTAAGAGAGCATTAATCCAATCAAAGCAGGGTCTATAGGGGATATTACAGGGCAAGGTAGGCACTGTCTTGGATCCTTTAAAGTTTGGTAAATGTTCAAGAATAAAAAGGGATGGAATCGGATCATAACAGGGCAGTTAAGAATCCTGGGAAAGACCTTCAGGCAGAAAACATTGATATTGCTTTAAACTAGGAATAGGGTGTATTTAAAAAAATATTGAGCTTGAATCTCTTTAAAAAAATAGAGAAATAAATACATATGAAAAACAGGGAAAACATAATTACATAGAGGAAAAATTCACCAGCATAATGACACAAGAATCCTGTAACTGTAATCTTGTTTTGATGAAATATGGCTCTGTGAGCTAATTACAACAATGAATGCTCCTTTTCCCGGTCACGTTCAACAACAACTACTCTATTAAAAACATGGATATAAATAAACATTACAATCCTTAGGCTCAGGAGATCGAATTCGATCCTCCTGGCCGAAAATAGCAAGTGAATCCCAAAGATCTGGAACTGCAAATTTGTCCAAATTGACTGAAAATAGGGGTACACTCAGACATTGGTTTCTTCCCATCGGTGACACCTGTGAAAAAAATGTAGGAATTTATTGTATATAAGCATGTTCTGGACAAAAACCTCCTTCAGTTTATCCAATTTCATCTCTCGCTCGCCGAAACATCTCCCACAAAATCAGGACTACAACAGGAAAAACCAAAAATCCAAAAAATGAGGTTGAAAGAAAGATTTTATTCTCCCAACTGGTGGCACCTGTGAAAAATATGGAAGATGTTTTTGTTATTCATTCTGTTCTGAACAAAACCCTCTCTCAGTTTTTGAAAATATGTCTCTGTTTTCCCAGGATCGGCTTCTAAAGACGAGGTGTCAAATAGACAAAAAACAGGCGATTTTGAAAAATTGGGGGAAAGTAGTTTTTTGGGGGAAAGGTGTTATTCCGAACCCCCCTGAGGTGGTAAGTGATATTGGGAGGGGGGGGTCCAAAATCACCATGGGGTGACAAGTTTCCCCCCAATACCACTTATGTCGGAACCCCTCCCCCCTTCATTAAAGCTCGAAAAGCACGAGGGGGGGGAATCCATTATGATTATTAGACGTTGATTTATTTTTGGGGATGTGTGAATGTGAAGTTGCGGGAGGGAAAATGATGTGACTTTTATTTTATTGTTTTTGTTTTTTATTTGTTTTTTATTTAATATATATGTTTATTATATTTCATGCGGTTTTATTAATGTTTTTTAATTTGTATGTGTTTTATTTAATTTTTAATTAATAAACACTAGCCTTATTACTAATTTAACAACTAACTTAATTATTAATTAATTAATTAATAATTAGTCTAACATATTTTGATTAAACTAACTACACTAATTTTATTACTAACATTATTAATCTATTATTCTTTTTAGCCTAAGTTTGTTTATTCATGGATGGGTGGCGGGCGAGATGTAGCCAATGGGACAAATGGATGAGGGAGTGAGTGGCGTAGAGGTGGATGAAGGATGCAGCAGGGTGACGGAAGATTGGGCGAAATGGATGGAGGGGGAAATGGAAACAACCAAGAGACCGAAAAGTCGAGAACTTCATCATGAGACCCACCAATGATATCTGAATCATTAGATCTCCTATAATTATAGGACCCTAACATTACCTCCGGTCGAGGATGCCGCCTGGTCCTCGAGAAGTCTATTGGATGCATTGGCCCCACATCTGTACATAAACAGATACATAGTTGTTAGATACTTTGATTCCCATAAAAATGATATATATAAAAAAGAAATAAAAGATAAATAACATTAAAAAAAAAGCGTACCTATCTCTCCTCGCTCTACTCCGGGAGGTATGGGCATGTCGAGGTCCCTGGAAAAGTTGATCCCAGTGTAGGGGTAGTCCTCTATCGTCAGAATCTATCATGCCCACCAGTCAAAAAATTCATCATCGAAGGCCTCTATGGTCCTTCCTCCCCCCTGTCGTGGCAACAACGCTACCCATCTACATACTCCTAGGAGGGAAGCCACGTGCCCTCACACTGTCTCTCGTGGACTGAGACCGGGAACACTCAAAGAAGAAGAATGAGAAAAAAATGGTCCCAAATCCAAAGTTTTTGTTGTCCCACCCACGACACTCGGTGAGTTGTCTCTTCATGCAGTCTAGCATGTTCGTGCTCCAATCAAATATCTGTGCATTCAAGCACTGCACTTCACAATGCATGTGTGCCTGGGAAGCCTGATGTAAAGTTGTGGATCCAGTGATCCTCCCAATGAGTAAAACTATCACTTTGAGTGATAGGTTGGTAATCTTGTTAATGGGCACCTGAGAACCTACTTTCTCAGTGGCGACCTCGTAATGGAGCCCAATCAACTTTGTAATGTTGTAAGTCCCAAGGGGAAAATCATGCAAGTTGACTGGTTCACCTCTCCTCGAGAGGCTAGTAAAAAAGTAAATTTATTCAATCGTTGGATTCAACGACTGCCCCTCGAGAATAAACGCCTCAGCGTCATGATGTCAATATTCTACCAAGGCATTCAACAGCCTGGGTTGTGCCCTCATGAATGGACACCAGAAGAACTTCCACAAACTGCATTGTCTCAATACGGCCATAGCTCCAGGGTCCTCATCGACCAGTAGATCAATTTTCTTATGCTCCCTCTCTCTCCAATGGACATACATTTTGCAAAATGACAAGTTCAAAGGAAATTTAAGTATTGCATTTTTAAATTTTCATATCTTTGAGGGTGTACGCGGGTTGTATTGGACACAGTCGTGCATGCACGCGAGCAGTTTGTTTTATGCCTGCGGGCATACGCGGGTTGTCTTAGGACATCATGTGTACACATAGGTCCGACCTTTTTTAAAGGTGCACGCCCCCCAAAAAACTAAAGCTAATTGAAAAAGAAAGTATGGAAATGCAAGAGGAGCTATTTTATACTTACTTGGTCCAAGCAGAAATTTGTTTTGTCCACTGAAGCTTCCAGAATCAACTTCTTTAACAAAGGGGTGTTTTTGGCTTTTTGGTCAATTCTCAATTTGCAATGGTGATAATGAGCTACCAGCTTCTATTTATAGAATTTTTTGGCCCCTTTTGTCATTTTTTGACCCCTTTTGACGTTTTTTCTGGTTTGAAAATCATCTAACGTGGTTCTTGAGTTTCTCATTGGATGTTACGATACACTTTGCTTTTGGTTTGGTAAAACTTTTTGGGAGATGGGACACTTTTAAGGTCTTTTGGTAAAAAGTCATTTTTTCCAACTTTGTGCATCTAAGTTAGGATTCCACCTCCACTTTTTGCACCTTGTTGTCTTTTTCTCTTTTCCATCCCATTGAATTGCAACATGGAACCATCGTGGCCACTCTAGAAGTGTCGTCATTTATTGATAGAGCCTACCTTCACATGGATGCCCTAGGTAGATCATGCTTGCATTTTGGTGTCCATGCCATCATTAATTACTATAGGCTCAACAGTCCTTCTAGTCTTGTCTTGATTATAAGTTTGAGCCTTCACATGTATGATAAATTATCACTCTCGGCCTCACCCTCGGGCTCCCAAAAAATGGGTCTTCTTTTAAGCCCTTTTCAGACTATCTAATATGAAAATATTGTCGAGCGATCTTGTTGTCCTTCATGCTCGCTAAACTAAACTTTGAAGGCATGTTTGTTCGGCGATAGTTTACCCCTTCTTTGGTCCAAATGGTCAATTTTACGAACAAAGGTGTTAAGTTTTAAGATATTATTAGAGTTCTTTACATTTCAATAGACAACAATAGCACAATATAGGATCACTGAGAAATACACAATCACAAGAGACACATCATTTATCCTCGGAAACCCTCAAGGGGAAGAAAACCTAGCAAAAATTTCCTTATTATAGATAGCCAATACAATGCCAAGAGATAACTCAAACAAATATAGAAAGTCCTCTCCCAAGAATGAGCCTCTCTTTCTCTCTCTCTTCTCCAACTGCAGCTCTAAAACTTGTCTCTCAATGAACAAGTGAGTGTGTGTCTAAGTGAGGCGCTAGCCTCCTTATTTATACAATTCTGGAACGTGTGGAAGTGTCTCTTCACTGGAAGGGCCAACTTCTCAATTTGGGTGGTTATAACCACCTTTAATATATTCTGGGGCCTCTTAAGTATATTCAGGGGTCGACTTCTTATTCTTTCCTATTACAATTATATTTTGACCAATCCACAAAATTAGATTTGGTCCTTTACAATATCTGACATGATCAATCTACAATGGGGATTGATATAACAAATAATTCCACAATAATAATTAGAATACACTTTGCAGTTACATTATTTCAACACTCCCCCTTAACAAGAAGGGTATTCTTCAACAGCATCGATTGAGAGAGAGGACAACATCATCAACAACATCAGGTGGGTGAGAGGACAACATCATCAGTATCATCTTGGAACACTAACTGGTGTATCTATAAATCATCGAAATTTTTTCTCATCGACAGCATCGTCATTCTCAAAGGAATGAAATCATCATCTGCATCAATATGGATTAGTATAAAACTAATACATCGTCATCACAACATGAGGCTGGTCAAATCATCATAGCACAAGGCTGGTTCATCATCACAATACTGGACTGGCTTTATGTCATAGCTATCAATATGGAAGCACAGTACTCGTCTTGCTTTTCATCACAATAATCAAGTTGGAAGCACAATACTGGACTGGCTTTATGTCATAGCTATTAAGATGGAAGCATAGTACTTGTCTTTCTTTTCGTCACAACAATAAAGCTGGAAACACAATACTCGTCTTGCTTTTCGTCATAGCTATAAAGTTGGAAGCATGATACTCATCTTTCTTTTTGTCACAGCTATAAATATGGAAGAAAGGTACTAGACTGGCTTTACGTCACAGCAATTAAGCTGGAAGCACAGTGCTAGACATATCTCAACACAACAACTAGACTTTCTTTACGTCACGGTGGTTAGGCTGGAAGCACAGTACTAGGCACATCTCAACACAAAAACTAGACTGGATTTACTTCACATCGGTTAAGCTGGATGCACAGTACTAGGCACATCTCAACACAACAACTAGACTGGCTTTATGTCACAATGGTTAAGTTGGAAGCACAGTACTAGGCACATCTCAACACAAAACTAGACTGGCTTTACATCACAGCAGTTAAGAAGGAATCACAGTACTAGATATATCTCATCACAACACTACTCCCCCTTTCGAGGAAGGTCCTTTTGGACTATACCAAGGTTATCTCGAAAGTTCTCAAACTTTACACGAGATAGAGGCTTGGTCAACACATCAACAACCTGTTCATCTATGCTAATGTACTGGAGCTTTATGGCTCCTCTCTGTACCATGTCATGGATGTAATGATATCAGATCTCTATTGGCTTCAACTTTTCATGGAATACAGGATTCTCTGTCATCTTTATGTAGCTCTGGTTGTCACATAGGATCATGGTTGCTTCCATCTCTAGGTCAAATAGACCAATCAATAACTTACGAACCCATATAGATTCGTAGCTGGCAGAACACGCAGCAAGGTATTCTACTTCTACTGTACTGAGAGCAATGTTGGATTGCTTCCTACTCTGCCATGAGATCATGGATGATCCCAAACTGAAACAACATCCTGAAGTGCTCTTCCTGTCAGAGACACTTCCAGCCCAATTTGAATCAGTGTACCCACTCAATGTGAAATCATGATCTCCATCATAACTGAGACCACAATCTAATGTACCCTTAAGGTACCTCATCACATGTTTTACAACAACTAGGTGAACATGTCTGGGTTCTACTAGAAACTGACTCAATGTGTTCATGGCAAAACAAATATCCAGTCAGGTGTTCGTCAGGTACATCAGCAATCCAATGATCTATCTATACAGTGTGGCATCAATCAATTATGACGAAGTGTCAACCAGTAGCTTCAGCTTCGTTTCCATGGGTGTATTCATGGACTTTCACTCTAACATATTGAATCTCTTCAGGATTTCAACTGCATAGTTCCCTTGGTTAAGGAAGATCCTCTCTGGACGTTACCATACCTCAAGACCTAAGAAGTAATGCATTAGGCCAAGGTATTTCATCTCAAATTTTGAGGTGAGCCTCTTTTTACATTCGGTGGTGATCTTTTCTTCTCCAGTTAAGAATAAGTCATCCACATACAGCAATAATATCATTGGCTCATCGTTCATAACCTTGAAGTAGAGGTTAGAATCTGCTTTACTCTTGGTAAATCCCAAGCTCGTCAGGAAACTGTCAATCATGCCATACCAAGCTCTAGGAGCTTGCTTCAATCCATACAAAGCCTTCTTCAACTTGCAGACAAGAGACTTCATGTCTGCAACTTCAAATCCTTGAGGTTTCTCTATATACACTTCTTCTTCGATGACACCATTTAGGAAATTTGTCTTTACGTTCATCTGGTGTAACTTCCACTTCATCTTAGCTGCAAGTGTTATGATGGTTCTGATCGAAGTGTATCTGGCTACAGGAGCGAATGTCTCTTCATAGTCAATGCTTTCCTTTTGAGAAAATCCACGAGTGACAATTCTTGCTTTATACTTCTCATACTTCCATCAACAGCATGTTTTATTTTGAAGAGCCATTTGGAAGATACCACATCATTTCTCTTCGGTCTGGGAAATATTTCCCATACATCGTTCTTTATTATGGATTGGTATTCTTCTGTCATAGCATCTGCCCATTCTTTCTTCTGAATGGCTTCTTCAAAGAAAGTAGGCTCTTTCTCTATGAGATCACACATCAAAGCCATATAACTGGAGAATGGCTTAGGTATCTTCACCTGTCTCGTGGTTCCTTTGGGAACACCATATTTCTCTCCATCTTGAATAAGCTCTCTTGCCCAAGCAAGCTTTGTTTTATGGGAGATTGTCATCTGAGGAGGTTCTTGAAATTATACTATGTCGTGATCTTCTATAATTTTCTCATCAGGGGAAGTTAAGACTTCCTTCACTGGTTCTGCAGCTCTGGGAACCTCCCTCATTGATTCTGCAACTCTGGGGATACGGGTTCCTCTTCATATAATTCTTCAAGCTGACATCTTCTCGATTTCTTGAGCTCTGCATCTTCATCAAAGGTCACATCCCTACCGATATCAATGTGATGGTGATCTGGTATATAAATCCTGAAGGCCTTGGAGACCTCACAGTATCCCACAAATATTCCCTTCTTTCCTTAAGGGTCTAGCTTGTTTATTTTCTCTTTCGGAATATGTATAAATATTGGGTAGCCAAATATTTTGAGATGGCTTACCTCTGGCTTCTTTCCATTAAACATCTATTCTGGGGTCTTGAACCCAAGTGTACTATGGGACAATCGGTTTTGCACATATATGGTTGTCATTGTTGCTTCTTCCCATAAGCACATATGAAGATCTCGATCATGGATCATGGTATTCACTGCTTCCATTATCGTTCTGTTCTTTCTTTCAGCTACACTGTTTTGTTGAGGATTATAGGGAGTGGTGAGCTCCCTCTCAATCCCAACATCTTTGTAGAAGTTCACAAACTCTTTTGAGGTGTATTCTCCTCCATTATCTGACCTGAGTATATTGATCTTTCTTTCAGAAAGATTCTCTATCAAGGCTTTGAATTCCTTGAATTTGTTGAACACTTCATCTTTAGATTTCAAAAAATACACCCAGGTCTTACGAGAATAATCATCAATAAATGATACATAGTATACATACACACTAATGGATGACGATGGAATTGGGCCACACACATCTGAATGAATGAGCTCTAGGACTCCTTCTGCTTTGTTGTCTCTCTTCGGAAAAGGGTTCTTGATTTTCTTCCCTTGTACACATCCATTGCACATGCCTTCATGGTCAACCTTGAGTTCTGGTAGACCTGTGACAGCTTTGCATATGTATGGTAGCACCTTGTAGTTTATGTGGGATAATATTTTATGCCAAAGTTCACATGGATTCTCAATAGCATGGGTCATGGCAGCTTCTGAGTGACCCTTTATCTTGTACAATCCACCTTATTCTTTCCCAATGATGAATTCTTCTTTTATGGTTTCTCCTTTAGCCCACATAAGAACTTCTTCATCTATAAAGGCAACTTTGAAGACTTTCTTTTCTAAATCTTAAATGGAGATTAGGTTCTTTGTCAAACCTGGTACATAGAGTACGCCCTTCATCTTCATTGAATTCCCTAAATTAAGTTTGTAGTTTGATTCTCCCACTTCCTTGATGGGATATTGGTAATCATCTCCAAATGTCACTTTTTGAGAAAACTTCTTTTCTAAAATGAAAGAGAGAATATCTCTTTGACCTGTCATATGCTTGGAGGCACCACTATCAATGAGCCAAGTGTCTTCTCTAGGTGTTACCGATCCTGAGAGGGTCGAGATTAAGACATAGTCTTTAATTTGTTCTCTTAACATCTTTGCGGGTGGCTCTTCATTTTCAACTACATGGGCATGGTGCCTCTTATTTTTCCTTTTGTATTCTTCTCGTCTTGCTGGAAAATATCTCGCAATATGTCCTATCTTGTCACAATGGTAGCATTGGACAGAGGTGTAATCTCTTTCCTTTTGTTGTCCTTTCTTCTGGAATCTCTTTGGTTGAGATTTGTTTTGGGGGTGAGACTCTCTATTAGTTTCTTTCTGGAAGTGGGACTTCTTCCTTCCTCCTTTGGTGTGAGTAACTAGGGGTTGATCATCATCTCTTGCTAGTAACACTTCTCAGTTAGCTACTCTTGTTTCTTCTTGAATGCATTCTTCCCATAGACCGTGAAATTTTAGTTTCTCTGTTATGGCATAGATCGTTTGGATGAATGCATCCCAAGGTCTTGTGAGACCATTAAGGGTCATCATTATAAGTTCATCTTCGATTTCTTCTATTTGTTCTTTGAATTGGGATATTCTGGAGAAATATTATTGGATTGATTCTCCTTTCTGCATCCTTGTATTCTTGAGCTGAGTTCTTAGATTCATCTTTTGTTTTATGTTATTTCCTTCATATAGTCTGCTTAGGGAATCAAAAATTCATTTCAAAGTCTTGTTTGATGACACACAAGGGACCAAGTGATCCTTGATTGAATCTACAATGATTCTTTTGGCCCTTATTGTGTCCTTTTGATGCTTTGTTTTGTCTCTAGCATCGTCAAGTTCTGACACTTCTTCTTTGATGAATACTACTAGGTCATTCTCTTCAAGAACTATTCCAATCCTATACTTCCAGGCATGGAATTTTTCCACACCTTCCAGCTTGTCAACAAGCTTAGTGCTTGCAGACATATTTTACCTGGAGCTAGGAAAATGACCAAAAAATGAAAATGCTCAAAATCAAGTTCTGAACTTACCAAGAGGTGTGCTTCGCTGAGGTGAGTAGCCTGGTGTGTTTGGATCTGAGAAAATCCAACTTTTACCCCTCCAAACTTGCTCTGTAGATTTCTGGACAAGTGCTTCTGGTTTTCTGGTACCTCTGGTACTCTGGTACTTCTAGTACTCTGGTTTTTTGGTACTTCTGGTACTTTGTGAAACTAGGGTTTCACTTTCTGAGAGATCTAGCCACTAAAAATTTACGTTGAGGATGCCAAAGTTATCCTTTAGGAAGGGCACACTTTACTAGATGGTTTTAGGGATGAAATACTTCATCAACAAAAATCCCTAATTTGCATGTACGGCAATAGTGACATTTTTCACTTTCTCTTGTGAAACATTCTCTCTTCAACTTAGCTCTGATACCATGTTAAGGTTTAAGCTATTATTAGAGTTCTTTTCATTTCAATCGACAACAATATCATAAGATAGGATCACTGAGAAATACAAAATCACAAGAGACGCATCATTTATCCTGGGAAACCCTCAAGGGGAAGAAAACCCAGGAAAAACTTCCTTATTATAGATAGCCAATACAATGCCAAGAGATAACTCAAACAAATACAGAAAGTCCTCTC
>JASDQU010100940.1:223320-242850 GCA_032191745.1 Picea mariana | reverse complement strand
AATTGCAGCTCTAAAACTTGTCTCTCAATGAACAAGTGAGTGTGTGTCTAAATGAGGCGCTAGCCTCCTTATTTATACAATTATGGCACGTGTGGAAGTGTCTCTTCACTGGCAGGGCCGACTTCTCAATCTAGGTGGTTATAACCACCTTTAATATATTAAGGGGCCTCTTTAATATATTCTGGGGCCGACTTCTTATTCTTTCCTATTACAATTATATTTTGACCAATCCACAAAAGTGGATTTGATCCTTTACAATAGCCGACATGATCAATTCGCAATGGGGATTGATCTAATGAATAATTCCACAATAATAATAAGAATACACTTTGCAGTTACATTATTTCAACAAAAGGTACGCTCTAGGAACTTCAGTTCGCTGGAAGAGTATTCTCGGGTATAATTTTAACCCTTTTTCGGGCCTGAGGGACTAAATTTATGAAAAAGGAACCTCCACAGAGTCCATAGTTAAGCTCTTTTCAAACTCCTTAAAATTGAAAAGATCTTCGAGTGATCTTATTCTTTCACACTTGTTAATTGGTTCAGAAAAACATCTAATGGCATGAGTTTACCCCTTTTTCGGCCTGTGGATTAAGGAGGAAAAATGTACACCTCAAGAGATTCATCTCGCTGGGAGATTTCTCCTAAGTACATTTTACTTTTTCGGACTAAGGAGACTACATCTAGAAAAAGCAGCGAGTCCATATTTAAGCTCTTTTAAGGCTCCTTAAAATTGAAAAGATTGTTGAGTGATATTGTCTTTGTCACACTCATTAAAATGGTTTTTAATAGACGTCTTGTCGGTGCTAGTTTACCCCTTTTTCGAACCGACTAGACTACCTTCAAAAAAGGTACCCTAGTGGAGTATTCTTTTGCGCTTTTTCAAACTCTCTAAAAATGAAAAACCAACGAGCTTACCTTCTCTGGGATCGTTTAAAATTACATTGAAGGACGTTATCATTGTGTCTTATTAATCGCATCTGCATCTCTCTTTCTTTGGCCTAATGCCAACTCCATGTTGCTCTCAACTAAAGCTTTGAAGCATGCCTTACACGCAATCCTTGTAGTACTTTGCCTTTGCGTCTTAACACCTTGACCCATAGAGGAATGTTCATGAGTGTCCTTTCCCTTCACATCTCTCCTTGATCTAAGAATTAGTGTGTGCCTTGCGCTTGGAACTAGTATGCTTGCGACACTCATTCCTCCTTTGTAACTTAGAATTCTTTTATTCTTTTTCAAGCTCTCCAAAATATTGAAAAAGACAAAAAAAATCAAATACACCCCAAAAAGAGGACGGAAAAAATATTTTCTTTTTAAGGCAGCACAATGAGTCACCCTTGGACAAAGCACATCCTTCTGTTTGTTTGTCAATATTTAGGATTTAATATGACCTTAAGAAGTTATTCTTGTAACATAGAGTTGTGTCCTCCTCCGTTTAGTTATTCTTCCAAACACATGGAGAGTTCGCGTTGCCTCCTGCATCGTGAAATTATGTCAATGTCATGCTTCATGAGTCTAATCATCTGTCGTGCTATTGTCCAAGGGAAGTTTTACCTAACTTGATTCAGCCTCTCTGTAATTTGTCTCTTTCCCTTATGCCCAGCCATCCTGAAAGTCCAATCAAGTCTTTGTTCGAAATCACTAAAGTTCTCTACCTGATCACCGAGATCCTCCTGTTTGTTCCCCAACGAGTCATCTAAGACCTCTGGTTTGTGAATTCATACACTCACATTACACTCCTACCTGAGTTTTGAATATCTTGAAGTTATTGCTCGAGCTCTGAAGGCCTCATATCCATCCATCGGGCATCATTGGCTTCTTGAAGATGGATACTATGCATGTATATATTTGATCTTGATATGTAGATCCATTGTGTATTTCTTGTGGATACACTGTATATAGTTATATGACATGGATATACAGTGTATTTGATTGGAAGACATGATTTATTTCATCCCGAGCATGGGTATGCCTGCCTCGGTGAGACAATTGTTATTTTGCAGATGGCACCTCCTGAACTCTGGTCCCGGGCTCACTTGCTTCATAAGTTGGTGAATATTTGTAATGTATTTTGTCCATCATATGCTCTTTTGACCTCACACATTAGGGGGCATTTTTTATAACCTAAATTGCACCATACATGCATACCTGGCATCATGCCATCTTACTTACTATTTTTTCCAAGCCAACACTGAACAACTCTTCTTAAAAAAAAAAAAATTGAATATGTACATGCCCTACTCCAATATTTCCTGTGTACATATTCTAGTTGAACCATTACATCCCGTGTATACCCACAAAAGTTGCAAAAAATAAAAATTTGCAAGGGATTCGTTGAGATTACAGGCTATTAGGTAGTTTCCCAACCAATTGACCGCCTATAGCCCATCACCCAACCGAATAACCATCCTTTTGTCATATAAAAGGAGGTTTTGGGGTCTCATTCCAAGGAGAAACATAGCTACAATGAAACTCTTCCCATTTCACTTTCCCCTCTTTCCCTAAGAATTTGCAGCCACATTGTGAGTTTTGAGCCAGAATTCCCTATTCTTACCTTTTTCCTCATTCATAAGAATATGCCCATTCTCTAGAGAGAAGTGTGAGAGAAGAAGGATACGTGGAAGCAGTTGGAGCTTGGTGAAGAGGAGCCTAGGACCGATTTCGAGGAGCAGTCACCGATCTCATTTTGTAAGCAACTTTATGAGATTAATATAAAAAAGTACTTTTTTCGTACCGCCATATGATGTGTTCAATATTTATGTTTGATTTACATTTTGTTATGACATCTAAACCACTAATTCATATATAAGATGCATGTTCGTAGTTTCTTGTTTGTCTTCTAGTGAATGCAAGTCAGCCTTGGGAGGAGACTTGCAGTCGAGAAGAAACTGAACGCAGAAGGATCAACACCGAACGCAGAGTTTAAGGTAAGACTATCGGATCCTTATACTTTGTATTTTATGCATGAATGTGGGGTATTGTTGGGATAGTTGTTAAAAGTAGGAGACTTTAGATGGTTATCTCTGCCTGAACTTTAGAATCCTAGTGTAGTCTATAGGGAGGTTTTCCCACTATAGGATTTAGGCCTTGGACTTTGGGAGCCATTCCAACCAGCTAAAGTGCTAGATCTTAGAAGCTTCATGTATGACAGTAAAACCAGTAGGATTGTGCAAGAATGAGTTAAGAAGATGTCGGTGATGGAAGAGGATCCTATATTAGTTGTCACTCAGGTACCAATCATGGGAGATGTTAGAAAGGATCATGTGGTGACAACTAGAGCTAGTTCTGCATTCACGGATGCTAATATAGATAACATACAGAGGTTATGCAAAAAAAATGAAGAGAAGGAGTTAAGGATCAGGGAACTCGAGGAAAAGCTTCAGCATATAAAGGTTGATGAGAGAAGCCTCCATAGCTTCAAAGGCAGTGTCGAGAAGGTTATAAATGACTTGGAAGGTGCCATTATTGACATGTATGCTCATATACACATTTTCTAGGATGCAACTGTAATATTCATCGACCAAAAAAACTAGATACAAAAGAAGATGGCACATTACAACACTATCTGTGAAGTAATAGCTTACATAGATATATGGATAAAAGAAAATCTTGATGCACCTCCTGAGTTATATAGACCATCAAAATCTGGGAGAAATATTGATTTGTACGCATTGGATCATTGCCAACATATAGGACAAGAAGATAATAGGGAAGTAACCAAATCTATGGAAATATGTTAAATGATCCACAAATCTACTCATAAACTGATCAGAAATGGCTGCCTCCTAAGGGTAGATGAGCTTGGAAAGAATCTAGTAGCATAATAAATGGTAAATGCAGTTCAGGATAGCACAAATTGAAGGAAACAAATAGTTGAAGTAGATACCTTAGTCTCCACCGACCTTATTTTATCAACATCTTCTACAAACAATTAAGCTTCATACGATGTTCCAAGCTTTCATGAAAAAGTTAGAGAAGGATATGAGCACCCTCGATGACAATATTGCTCTAAAAAATGCAATGTTAGAGAAGATGGCATACAGGAGGATCGAATCACTCTATAACCAATTGGAAGTTTGGACAGCCTACCTCAGAAGAAAAAGTTCATAGGAAAAAGACATAACACCTTCCCTTTATTTCATCATTTTCCTAACTACTCTAAATTTCTCCCCTTACTTCACACTTGTCATTAAGAAAGAAGATGAACCATCTTGTAACTGCCTCTTCAAGAAGGAGACAAAAGGACACATGGGAGTTACTAATTTTTGTATAAAATAGGATAGAAGCTCATTTGAAAAGGATTTATTTTGGATTTTCAAGCATTTTAGAAACCCAAGAAATTTGTTGAGAACATATACTTTGTTAACTAATATTGACAAGCCCTCAAGGCTAACATATTATAGAAGGAATTCTATGTAGAAATGGATTGGAGCTTTGAACTACTTCAAGTGAAGATAACCATTGTTTCTATGGACTGTAAGAATGCTTGTTTGTTGTATATTGATTCTCATAGAATCTTTGCCATTATGTAATTATTGATGTTATATTTCAATGCCTTGAGATTTGTTGGTTATTATTGTATATGTTTGTGATCTAGATTAATCTAATTATATACATTTGTATTCATTTGTCTCCAATCTTTCTCTTTTGTTGCAACTAACTGTATAAAAGTTGTATAAGATTTTGGTTGCATTTATAACTCACCAGTTACTCTAGTGTGCTCCTAGTTAGGATAGGTTAGCATAGATTAGTAATAGATTATTTTTCTTTACATACATAGTCTTCATCTACATCTTTTCATTGCATTCCTACCATCCATCCACCCCCCACCAGTACACCGGATCGTAACAGGTAAGAAAACCAAAAGACAACAACAAATGGTAGCCCAACCAAATTCCGGATGGAACTCCTAATTCAAACGATGTATAGTCTGGTTGGGACCGTATACCGAGGAGTACCCCTTGTTGTTTTCAGGCAAATTCATACCCATCAACAAAATCGACGCTAGAAGGAGGGGTTTTTTTATGGATTATATACATGAATTAAACAATAACCGAAATCAATCCTCAACAAGTAATCCTGACCCCCAACCTACCTTGTTCCCTCGAGTCGAGTCTGAACAAGAAGTTATCTACGAGGACTGAAAGCCTAATTTCGGAAGTGCTTCTAGTAGTCCTAAAATACATACTGAGACTTGGTTTTGCATACCATGGGAAGAGATCCACGAAACCCATAGAATTACGTGTGCTTATGAAAAGCTTATTGGAAAAATACATATAGCCTCTAAGCTCCCTAGGAGGAAAGCAAACTGTGTAGAATGTCCCAACACAGATCCCTATTTTTATGTTAACTTCATAGACAACCTCACCAGTACCGTTGATAAGAGTTGTGTGTTTCATTATTGAACCTAAAGAAGAATTCGAAGGTGAACAACCAAAAATTACCATAGAAAAATTAATGGGAGAAAACATGAACCACAAAGAAGTTATACCTCGATGGAGGGTTGTTACGAGGAAAATATCTCTATGGATAGGGGAAAACCACAACAAACGGAAATGACTGTAGAAGTCAACTCTATTCTCAAGTATGTTATATAAACAAATATGCTAACAAGACAAGATAAAAGGCCTACCTCGTCCAGACGTTCGATGAAGTCCATCGTTGAGCACTTGACCCAAAGCAATATACCTGCAACTAGTCCTCAATAGCCAAGCAAAGCAATCATATCATGATAATATATGATGTTAGCACATTCAATACCATAATCCATTAACATTCATAATAAATACACCCATGGAATAATAATTCAAATATTTGCAAGATATCAATTGGACGAGAAAAGAGTATTTCTATTAAGATATGATCAGTAGAAGTGAATAAGTTACAGACTTTTGTGTCGGCATGGTTCGAAACCGACAAACTAAGATCCTTCTAGCTGGGCCTCCACCACTTCAATCCTCCACCAAAGGCAAGCTCATGTAAGAGAGACAATGGAGTTATCACTCAATAAGGGAAGAGCTTGGGGGTTGAACATTGTGTTCAGACTTAAAGGACAAAGGGATGCAAACTCAATGTGATGTGAATAATTCCTCGAGAGTAACTTTTATCTCAAAGTTGAATTCTTTCTCCTCTTTTCCATAGCTCGGAATTGGCCCATTTATAGCCTTCAATTGGAACTGAAGGGTCGAGTTAGAATGTTTCCAGTATATGGAAGGCCAAGGAGCATTGATCTCCTGTCATGACATGGAAACACGACACCATTTTTCATTTTTGGGCACATTTCCCGATGTGTGTAGGATGTAGTGGTGCAACCTGCATATACCCATGTTGTATAGTAGGCAAGGTGCATATATTTGGAAAAAATGTATTTTTAGCTCTAGGATTTGCAAAAAGGGATGGCAAGTCTACATAGGGAAATGGAAAAAGGCCTTATGTTCAATATTGCATGGGGTGAGGAAAATATTGCTATAACAGATGCCCCCTAACGTATTAGGTCAGAGGAGTATCTATGATGGCCGAAATACATTATAAAAACCTAGAAGTGGAGTGATGGGGAACCAGCTGGAAGAACTAGTTACTCATTACAATCTGCATTGACTTTGCATACATGGCTGCTAATTTGAATTCCCCTGTAGATCCATGTGAAAATATACCAAACAATTGTCTGTGGCCATGAATAGGAAAATACAAATGTGGTTACATGCCAAAGGTTGTCATAGTCATGAAAAATGCCCAGTAGAACCAATCTCAAAATCAATATGAAGATGTATGTATACAATGGAGTACAATCTGATCTCCCATGATCACTAAAGTCACATAGGTATTGGTCCAATGAAAAGGAAGCAACAGCTCTAGAAAGTTGCGGCCACATACTGATGTCTTCAAGTCTTCTACACAACCTGCCAAAGGTGTAAGTCTAAATCATGTGAATAAAGGATTTGAGGTCAAACACAATGAGACATCGTTTTATTATAGGTCACTGAGGTATACCATTAACAAACGCAAGATATCCTATCGATGATGAAAGTAGGCATCAAGGCACCGAGTACATTATTACAAATGTGAATAAAGGGGTCGTGGTCGAACACTTGAAGAATCCATCAATCAGGAGACATTGATGTATTCCCAACTGTTGATGGCTAGAGAACCTACCACTAATTATTGCAAGCCTCAAGGTACTCATAGGACTCTAGGTATCGTTTCCAGAATAGATGAGCTAAATTCGATGGAAGGAGACCCATTGAAAGGAGAGAATTAAGGCATCTCTCATTATTCAGCATGAGGTACAAAGCAGGAGCTTCATTATTTGGAGGAAATCGGATGAAGAACATGTTCACGAACCAACGAAACCATGCATCTTTCGTGTGTGCCAAGTGCAAGCGGGACATGAAAAATACCCTCTGAATAGCATCCAACGAGGAAAAATGTTGAAAAAGGTGAGGAAACCACCAGTAAGGCTAATGGCATCCAGGACACTGCATGAATTCCAATGTGTGAATATATGTCTTGTCGTCGAACATAAGGGAAACCACCTTGTCAACGACCAATGATGAAATGTTGAATGTTGGGTTAAAGGTTACCTACCAATGAGGAAAGTAGGACCAGGGTGCATTATAGGACTACAACATAGTGGGATTCTGAGACAAACTGAGGGTATGGCCGACATGGAAAGTCAACAGTTATGAGGAATGGTCGATACAGGTTGATAGACATCCTTTGAACAAGAGCATGAGACATATTGAAGACTTCGGCAGCATAGAATCAATGATGAAACCATGAGATGAAGGAGGCATCAATCAAAATATCCATAGGGACCAGAAGAGTAACCATTCCGGGGGGAGAAAACTCTCTGTAATGAGCTCAGATTCCTAAGTCCATGATAAACCCAAAATTATGATGACAAGTGAACTTTATAACTTTGTGCTATGTTCAAAGGAGACACACATGATGCCAATATAAGATAATACTCCCCTCCCTCCCATATTTTTTTTGTTTTTTCATATTCAAATGAATGTTATGATACAGAGGAGGAAACGAGTGTCACAAGTAAGAAAAACTAGTTCCAGGAGTGGAACATACCTATGCTCAATGCAAGGAGGTGCATGTGGGAGATGGACACTCAGGAGAATGTTCGCTCCTGGGTATAGGGTGTCAAATTGCGAAGGATATAAATGAGGCTCTGCTTGGTTGAGAATGAAAAACCATTGAGGCAAATGGTTTATAATGCAAAGTGAGAACCGTCTGTAGGATCAATACTGCAAGCAAGGGCATGAGATGCAATCACAAATTAATGCCAAAAAATATCCTTTTTCGTGATCTTAGTCTACTTGGTTTGAAAAAGGGATAAAATTGTACCAAATAGACCTCTTTTCAAATCCAATTTACGAGTGTGAAAGAGACAAGTTCACTCGGCAATCTTTTCACTTTTTGAAAACAAGTCGAAAAAGATCTTAACTAAGACTCATGACTTTTCAAGTCCAATCTAACGAGTTTGAAAGGGACAAATTCACTCAGCAATATTTTCTCTTTTTAGACGAGTCGGAAAAGAGCTTAAATCAGACTCGTTTGGGAGTTTCTAGGTGGCATGTCACAGGGGAGGCCATGGCTCTTGGGCTGGATTTCTGTGGAATGTCAGTATCTTACAAATAGCCAACATAATCTTGGGAAAACCCAAATCTCTCCAAGTCGAGGAGGATAAAGTGCTAGCAGAGGTTATCATCTTCGTGATATATCGGATAATGTCTCTTACTTGAAAGAACATAGGCGGAGGCATTAGATAGCCCACAAGACCATCCCAGTTAAAGGGAACTTTTCTAGGACTTTAAGGGAGAGTAATTGGGGAGAGTAAAACTTTCTCTTTTTTAGAAGGTTTCATACTAGAAATGCTAATGACATGGTATATAAGGTATAGAACTAGAACTAGAAAAGCGGGATCTACCAAAAATTGCATCGGTGCGACCACTTCTTCAACTGTTGGTTGAATAGGATGCGTGATAATAAGGCCAAGAGACGCATCACTCTCTAAAAGAGGAGTGGTGTCAGTTGAATATTTCATCGACATGACCTTTGGTTGAACAGGATGCGAGACAACAAGGTCAAGAGATGCATCATCCCCTAAAAGAAGAGGAGTGTCAGTGGAAGATTGCATCAGCATGACCACTGTGTCAACCAAAGAAGAAATGGAGTGTGAGGAAACCACATACGACTCAGAACCTGAAGGGCCCTCAAGTGAGAACCATGCTTCTATTATCCCCACAGTAGTAGGACACAAAAGAGTAAGATAATTTCCTTCGCAAGTCCTGCAAAGGAATATGGCCTTATTGATATGTCTAGGCTTATCAATCATATGAATGCCCCTAGCATCATTTACAATGGTTAGTGACATACTCTCAGCATGAATGGAATTGGTTGGAGATTCATATCCCACATGATTTACAGAGGTTGGATATGCGATATCGATGTGACTCGTGGCGACTAGAGTGATGCCCCTGGCATGACTAGGAGTGGTTGGTTGTGGGTATTCAACATGACTTGCAGAGCTCATCGACCAATCTCCAACATGACTAGCAGGGGTTGGTGATGGAGCTTCAGTATGACCAGCAGTGACTGGACTAGAAACGGTGGTGAGTTGTGTCATTGCCATTATAGCGTGGGACTGATCTTCACAATACGCAGTCAAGGAAGGTAGGGTCCAAGGATCGTTAAAATACGAAGTGCGGAAAGGAACGAACCTCTCTGACGAAACATGTCTATTTCACATGGCGTAAACATGGTGAATCGATTCCATGAAGTCGAAGGTACCCATAATGGATGAATACATTCCGACACCGATATTCTCGGTTGTCGGCTGAGAATTGTCGACTATAGGGATCGACGATCCAACAGATGCATTGGGGATAGCATATGCAAAGGATAACTGGTCGACTGTTACGATCTTCCCATCGTGAGGAAAACAAAGAGTGCAGAAGATGGACGATACGACAACAATCATAGCATAAGTCCAATTGTGTCCTAGTAACAAGTTATAATGGAGGGGCACATCAACCACCTCAACATATACCTCTATCGTCTTCCCACATAACTAGATCGAAAAGGCAGGAAGAATACCATGAAGGCGGAAGGAATGACTGTCAAAAGAAGTCAACATGGTCAAAGATTAAGAGAGAGTTGGAGAGCTAAGAGCTTTCCAACAGATCAGGGACATCGCACATGTTGCAGCACCTTCATCAATAATCACATGTTTGAGGGTATACTTTGAGTACCCCACATGGATTTGGAATGCCACATGGTAAGGAAAGGGAGGCTTCACATCTGTAACGTCAAAATTGATAACTTAAATGACTCTATGGCTAGGGGCAAACCACAATAGATGGAAATGACTGTAGAAATCAACTATATTCTCAAGTATGCTATATAAACAGATATGCTAGGAAGACAAGATAAAAGGCCTACCTCGTCCAGACATTCGATGAATTCCACCATTGAGCACTTGACCCAAACAAATATACCTGCAACTAGTCCTCAACAGCCAAGAAAAGCAAGCATATGGTGATAATATATGATGTTAGGACATTCAATAGCATAATCCATTAACATTCATAACAAATATGCCCATGGAATAATAATTCAAATATTTGCAAGATATCAATTGGATGAGAAAAGAGTATTTCTATTAAGATATGATCAACAGAAGTGAATAAGTTACAGACTTTTGTGTCGGCGCGGTTTGGAACCGAGAAACTAAGTTCCTTCCAGCTGGGCCTCCACCACTTAAATCCTCCATCAAAGGTAAGCTCATGTAAGAGAGACAATGGAGTTCTCACTTTATAAGGAAAGATCTTGGGGGCTAAAAACTGTGTTTAGACTTAAAGGACAAAGGGATGCAGACTCAATGTAAAGTGAATAATTCCTCCAGAGTAACTTTGCTCTCAAAGTTGAATTATTTCTCCTCTTTTCCATAGCTCAGAATTGGCCCATTTATAGCCTTCAAGTGGAACTGAAGGGCCGAGTCAGAACATTTCCAATATATGGAAGGCCAAGGATCATTGATCTCCTGTCGTGACATGGAAACCCGACACCATTTTTTCATTTTTGGGCACATTTCCCGATGTACGTAGGTTGTAGTGGTGCAACCTGCATATACACATGTTGTATGGTAGGCAAGGTGCGTATATGTGGAAAATTTGTATTTTTAGCTATGGGATTTGCAAAAAGGGATGACAAGTCTACATAGGGAAATGGAAAAAGGCCTTATGTGCAAGTTTGCATGGTGTGAGGCAAATCTTTCTATTAAAAGGACTTTGAGACATCATGAGACAAAACACACACACATAGTGACTTAATTTGGAATACTCTAGTTTTTCAAAGAACAAAGTATGACTTATGACTTTGCAATTTTTTTTGAGAAATCTATAACCTTAGCTATGAAAATCATGGTGCTAACTTCCCAAAGGGATGGAACCTTCTCAAAAAATGTGGCAGATGCTCCTTACAGGGATGAAACCCATAAGAACCTTCTTTCACACAAAGAGAACTTAAGGCTCTCACATAAGTGATATTTATTCAAACACCAAAAGGACTACATTTGAGCTATGTCTCCACCAAGTGATGATCCATAAAGGATTCATGCCTAGAGATTTACATAGGGGATTTATATAGTTTTCCTCAACTCCATAATTCAAGGAGACAAGATCCACAAATTTAGGATCTAATAACCACTCAAGGACAAAAATGAGAAAGCATATCAACCAACTTGGAAGACCCTTAACTTCCTCCTTGAGACTAGGAAACCACTTGTGGTAAAGTGAGAAAGAGTCCAAACCAACTCATGAGACCCTTAACTTCCTCGTTAAAATAAGGAAACTAATTTCCCCTTAAAATTAGGAAACTAATTTGTGAGTTGGATTCTCTCACAAAACTAATTTCCCATTTTTACAATTAAATTAATAATACATGAGATTCTCAAACTCACTTCAAGAATTAATACTTTTTTCCAATTTGCATGAATAATACATGAGTTTCTCACTCACTTAAAGTATTAATCATTTTTTACATTTTAAATAATTCATTCATGAGTATTAATTATTCTTTGCCACATTCCATCAATTAGTATTTTAATGATCTTCTCCATGGTGTGCAAAGTAATGATTCCTTGTGTGGAGATCCTTCTGGATCACACCTCCCAACAAAAAGTAATTTTGGTCCTCCAAAAGTATAGAGAGAAATTGTGACTTGAATCTCCCCAACCAACTTTTAGGAAGAGTCATACACTCCATGATGCACTTCCTCACTGCTCGATCTGCATAACAAATGTTTATGAAAAGTCGCACCCTTCTTCACCTTCACCTTTATACTTTGGAATGAGGATTATGATGCCAACACTTTCATCAACGCAAATTTTTAGTTGATAATACATGGATTACAAGTTTTCAAAGCAGTTTCATACTTTCCCAGAGTTTATAAAACACTCATGGACAAGTTTACAAGTATTTTCAAGACAAGCCTTAGGAAAAATAATGCCTCTCACTCTATACTGGCTATAAGCCCCGTTAAAATGTTGTTAAAATGGGCCTAGGAAAAACAATGCCTCCCACTCAACAGTGGCAACAATACCCATTACAAAAGTTGTCAAAACAGGCCTAGGAAAAACAATTCCTCTCACTCAACAATGGCTACAAGACTCATTACAATATTGCCAACAAGGCTTAGGCAAAACAACTGCCTCTCACTCTCATCGAGCAGCTACAAATCCTTTACAATGTTTCATGGAAACTTCCATTTTCATGCCAAATGGAAATTACATCAAATTTTAAGGCAACATTACCATTAAGGAAAATACCCCCAAATGTGCACTAGTGGGAACTCTATGTTTCTTAAAATCCCTGATTACAAACATGTGCAACATAATACATAAGGAAAATTCCACCATCATCATACTCGTCTCGCAATTCTGAGATTTTTGGTTGTAAGCATGACTACTTTCTGTCGAAGTGTCAAAATGGCCTTTTACTGCACTGTCTTGTTTTGAGTGCAAGGCTTAAAAGTAATTTCCTTCAATAATTCAAATCTCATTTCCCTACTGCAGCACTCAAATATCACTAGAATTTGCAACATACAATCATCCTCTTGCAATTTTCAAAAAGAGAAAAAAATAATAAATGAATGAAACTTACATTGGTTTTCATGCCAAGGTGCTCAATCAGCTACTCAAATCTCGGCATACATAGCACCAAGAGGTCTGTCTTGTCATTCTGCAAATTTTGATTGTAAACTTGACCCTGTTTTTAAAGGTGAAACTCTACCTCATAAAGCATGCCAAGCAGTCATGGGCTCGGCCATAGCCAAGAAATTACACTACTTAGATCACAAAAAGGATTATTCCATTAAATCCAACTCAAAAAATCGTGCAAAAATGACTATACTTTCGTACAATTTTGTCACTATCACTTCTGGACACCCCTGGGCTCTCTACCTGGAAAAATGTGCCATGCATTATCGACAAAAGTGGGCTTCTTCCATGATCCCAAAAATTCACTCCTCGGATCCAAATTATTACTACACTAGTGGATTTGTGGAGAAAAATCATGTAAAAATGACTATAATTTTGTGAAATTATGACACTGTGACTTCTGGACCCCTCTTGGGCTCCCTACCTTGAAATGCATGCCACAACAGTCTGTACGACCTTCAATAAATGCAAACTGCATTAAATTGTGTGCCTTGTATGGTGGTGCCATGTGGAATTCCTAGATAGGCCCCACCAACTTCGATTTATCACTCACCAAAAGGGACAAATGGTGCTCTGGGGTGGTGCATGTGGCACACTCTGGTGGTGCCATGTGGTGGCCTCTAGGAATTCCATGTGGCACTCAGATATTGGTCCAACTGAGTGTTGATTTGGTCGAATCCATTTTACACGTGGTAGGTCCAGATGTTTCCACATCAGCATGATGCCAATTGTACCAACTATGTCTGTTGTCCTATTGTATTGCCACGTAGTGTACGTCCTGCCATGTCACAGTTGCATCGGCATTGTGACGTCATGCTGACATTAGCATGACACATGGATAATTATGGTTGGGCCAACTAGATGCCAAATCACCCAAAAATGAGTGACATGTGACACTCCCTCGGACTACCATGTCACCCTGTTGACGTTAGCAGAATAGGTGTCGTACTTTGCACCTACCAACTTAGCATGTTGACGTCAGCACTGTATGGACTTCACCATTTTTGCATGTTTGCTAAAAAATTTGGATGGCCATTACTTTCGCATCCGGACTTCGTTTGAGGTGTCATTTGCATCGTTGGAAAGATCTAGATGAGATATTCGACTTGGTGTCATTTTCGTCGAATTCTGGACACTTTTTTTTTGGCCTTTTTTTTTCAACTGAGGAGGATCCAGCCTCCAACTGTATAGAATATGGTACGGGCTTCTTGCTTGGTGTACCACAAAACTCGGTGTGAAGCTTCCAACATATCCTACTTCAGTGACAACTCATTTGGTAGTGAGTGCAATAGTTGTGTGACTTCATGTCTATCTCACTTTCATTGTAAAGAGATTTTCTCTTCCAACATTTTGCAACATTCTTGATGTCCCAAGATGGTGTTGGTGATGATCTTATCTCTTTTCTTGAAGAATCCCCTTCTTATGTCATGTTGACCGTCTTTGACATCGATGCCAACTCCATAACACCATGTCCAACATTGAACATATTAAACCTCTTTGACATCAATGCCAACACCATAACACCAAGTCCAACATTCTCCCCCTTTGGAATTGATGGAAACAAAGTAAAAACTGTTGGCATTATTGATTGTGTGTTTTCATTGATGGAAACATGAATCAAACATCGACAGTCAATAAATAACAACGATATGATTGATGAGTGGTATCAAAGGATAAACTATAAGTCATGAAAATGTTGTCATTGAATGATAATGGTGACATGGCAATGTGAATGATGATGTGGCAATATATGAGCATGCCACATGTCATCCTAAAGTGATGCCATATGTCAAATGGATTCAAAAAATTTAGAAGCTAAAGTGGTTGATTTGTGGTGTCAATATGATAGAGTGCCACATGTCTCTAGATAGTGTCAGCATATGATACACCATTTTGAGAAGATGCATTGAGAGATCTATGACTATAGTCATCTCTCACAAATCAAATAAATGATTGTTATTATTCCATGCAATGATATAGTTAGGAAACTTAATGGTTTGACTAAATTCTAAACTATGAGGAAGACATAAAGTATTGGTACAGTTCTATTAAATGTGTTCTTAGGTCCACTGGGGATCTCGCATGATGTATTGTTTTACTTATTAGCACAATAAGTAGACAAATATGGAATGTATGAATGTCATACCATATGCATCCCAGTTTGCTTAATCCTTCATCCTCGACATAAGACTTTATGGTCTTCGTGATCCCCTCTGCATCTCAGGTGAGACCTTCCTCGGCCTTGGCCAATGATTGATATGCCAATGCTCTAGGGTTTTTGTTGGTCAACTTATGATATTATGTATAATATGATATTTTAATTTCCATTTCATTAATTTATATTAATTAGATTAAATTTAGATTAAAAAACTATGAATTTCAGTTTTGAAAGTGTCAATACCAATTTGATTAAAGTGAAAAATTGATTTTTGAAAATGACAATATTGGTTTTCAAAAAGTGTTACCTTTTATTCCAAAAGTACATGTTAATTTCGAACCTAAAAAGTACAATTTTGGATTCTAAAAGTGCAATTTTCAATTCCAAAACTGCACTTTCCAAAAGTGTCATTTCCAATTCCAAAACTGCATTTTTCAATTCCAAAATTGTAAATTTTGAAATACAAAAGTGTCAATTTCTATTACAAAACTGTCAATATCTAATTTCTACAATGTGCATTTAGATTTCAATATTTTGAATTTTTTTCTTAATGTGTATATAATATCTAAATCTGAAATTAATGTACACTTGTCCACATATTATTTTTGTATGTGCATTCATAATATCACTATGACACTCATTGCTAAATATATCAAGATTGAAGAGATGCAATAAAATAAAAACAAGTGACAACATTCATTGTATTCTAGCTTTGTACTGTTTAATTAATATTTAATGTAGCATCACTCAAATAAAGTTTCATTCATTAGCATCACTCCTACTCTCAACATTATGCTCCATCTATATTTGTGTTGGCACCCAAGTTTTATGGCTCATTTTGTGTGTGTGCGCAAACGAAGTTGTGTGCGCTCATTCTGAGTTTTGCATACACCTAATCTTATGCGTGAAGAATGAAAATAACACATGTTGGACCGAATTTTGATATTGTGTTCCAAGCTTGAAGTATACCAAGAATGCGTCGATCCAAGTTTTTGATAGTTGTGACGGAAATCAAGAAGATGCACGTTGAAGTCAAGAAAGGAATCATCAGGGAATCTTCTCCAATGATTAATACCAACAACACAAGGGAATGTGGAGCTGAAAAAAGGTGAGTTGGAGAGGCAGTTAAGATTGCCCTAATTCCTGATGGCTACATGCACTGTAGGAAGATGCCAAAAGTGTGCAAGGCAATTTTGTCAATATAATGAGTGGAGCGGAGCAGAAATAGACGAATCTCTTGAGCAGAGAAATCTATAAAAGGAATCATCGACATATGAAATAGAGTTAGATGGTTAGATAAGATCCATTGAGTTGTCGGTACCAAGCTCACTCTGAGCCTTTTGTAATGTCGTAATGCTTCTAAATATAAGTATGAGTCTACCATTTGTCTAAAGTCTTAAAAGGATGTGCATTGTGCAATATGTTGCATTTCTGGGGAATTATCTAAAGAAGATATGAAGCTCTGGTGTTGTTTAATATAGTATGTTGAATGTATACAATGTGTTATGGAATGAAAGGAATAATAAAGATGTGTCATTTTTTATATATTGTGTGTCTATCATGTGTTATTTGGATATGTGTGTGTATTGTTTTACTTATTAGCACAATAAGTAGACAAATAGGGAATGTATGAATGGCATCCCAAAAGGATCCTGGTTTGCTTAATCCTTCATCCCCGACACAAGACCTTATGGTCTCTATGATCCCCTTTGTGTCTCAGGTGATACCTTCCTCGACCTTAGCCAAGGATTGATATGTCTATGCTCTGGGGTTTTTTTTGGTCAACTTTGGACGAAACCTAGGTGTAAACTCCCTAGAATTAAGAAGGACATGTGCAAGCATGGAAAAAAACGCCAACAAATGGTTATGTTACTGGGACCTGAAATTCTTGTAAGAAATAATGAAGGAAATAGATGAGGTGGTATCCATCTCGGGAGGAAATTCAAGACTGGTTAACTGCAAAACAGAATCAGTTTTACCTGCAAGAAGCTCAGGGGAAAAGAGTGAATGTGAAGAGATGGAAAGATGACTGTCTTTACACTAATATGCATGATATTTTCTTTGTTAAAATCCCTTGTTTTTCGTATGAAGGGATGAAAAGAAAATTCGTTACCAATTCTATTGTATGCCCTTTAGAACCACTAGTTTGAGATCAAGCCATGCTTGAGAGATTGAAAGTGTTGGATAATAAGTGGACTTGGGCTATTGACTTCTAGTTTTCTAGAGTAAAAGAGGTGGAAAAGAGATAGCCAGGAGAGTACAATGAAGGGGGCCTGGGATGAAAAGAAAAGAATCTACACCAGGTGGTAGTGCAGAAGAGTATGTTGTGCCAGAGAGGAGCACAGATGAGGATAGGCCCATGAAGAGGCATACCATTGAAGATAGGGTGTTTAGTGGGGATACCAATAGCAGTAGTAGTAAGGGCCTAGGTGACAAAGTATGCACCCATTGGTTGTCGTGGAGTGTCACAAACTTAGAGGAAGATGAAGTGCAGGGAAACAGTGTGTTGATAAGAGAAAAATATGGAGCGCAGAGCAATGGTGTGTTGTTAGGAGAGGAATATGGTGCATAGAGTAGTGGTGTGCAGATAACAAAAGAAGATATAAATGGTGGGGGAGACAAACTAACGATAGTATATGGTCTTGTGTGACTACAAGTAGGAAACTCTCTAGGTCCCATCAAAATAAATACTAGAAGGAGATGGACTTACTCCCCCTTTGAACCAACTCCCTTGCGCGTTTGTAATCAATATGAAAGAACAATAAATAGTGAAGTGATTCAAGTTGGAGAAGGAGTAGAAGAAGGAAGAAGAGAAAAGACGAGTGAAGAAGAAGGTGAAGCCAGTGCCACTTCATCTAGAAGAGTATCAATAGAAAGAATTTTGAAAACCAACAGTCAAAGTAGTGGAGTTGGTTTGAGAGTGATGATGGAAAATTAGGATAGCACCATGAGGTTACCCTTGTTCCATGGGACATGTATGGATGATGCAGAACAAAATTGGTTCACGTGCGAAACAATCTGATATATGAAGAGGATCATAAATGAAGAAGCAAAGATAACATAGTTGGAGACCACATTCATGGACAGAGCCTTGATGTGGTACATGAAGTACAAGGCCACTCAGCTTGCAGGACAGATGAGGTCTCTGGAGGATATTAAGAAAGATATGCTTAGGGAATTTTAGAAACCTAAGTTTGAGTCTCAATGTATCACAGAGATAAAAGAGATAAAATGGAAGGAAGGAAAGACCATGTGGGATTATGACCAACGGTTTAATATTTTATTGGATAGGTTGATGTTCCAAATCCAGGACATGTGTAATACCCCTAGGTTGAACCCCATTGTAAATATAAATGTAATTGTACATATAGGATGATGAGCCAGGATACTTTGGGGCCAGAGTTCCTTTGTATGAATGTATTTTGAGGCTAGAGTGTTTGTATGGTTATTGGGTTGGTGAGCCTTGTTATCGCACGGTTTGTAGGAAGGGTTTAGGCAGCTTGAGTCAAGGCTTGAAACCGGCGTAACAGGAGCTTCCCCACCCACTGTCACCTCGATGGGGAGCTCTTTCTATTTAGGATGGCTGGTCCAAGGGAGACGTCCCTAGGTAATCTGATTGATGAAAGGGCTAAAGGGGTAATGGATCAGGATAAGAGTGTCCTTTCACAGATTACTACCAAAGACAAGATAGTCAAGAAGAATGTCTTCCACTGGATGATACCTGTTTGCGAGACAAGACAAATAAACTAGAATGTGTGCTGCAATGGGTTAGTACTTCAAAGCATTAATGACTATCTTCAAATATATACATGAGCAATGATCGAATGCTATTATTGACGAAGTCAATGATGGCTAAACAAAGACAAATGACTTATATCACTTCTTCAATAAATGCATAAGAGATAATGAGCATTCAATGTACACAATTAAACCCTTGTATTATATCACAATGCAATGAAAATCTCAAATCAGCTCATATAGATAATGTTACTGCGTCACCTATATTGTTGCTACTATGGATGTGACGTCGAGCACTAATCAATAGGTCAAAATGAAGACAAAGAGTAAAACGTTTTCTTCAATAAGCTTATAAATGCAATTACTAACTCAATGTCTATCAAAAGAGGTGAGAAAAGTCACAACG
>JASDQU010100940.1:177742-190064 GCA_032191745.1 Picea mariana | reverse complement strand
GCCAGACTTGTCCTGTCAACAGGACAAGTCTGGCTGAGAAGAAGAAAAGATGGGCCCTCAAGGGCCATGCTCAAGTCGATCCTCTCTCGTACTCCATGTCTAGGATCATGTGGGCCTCAATACATGATCTCCTAGTTATCCCTAGATATCGGGGATAACAAGCCTGAAGCTGAAAGGCCAGCGAGCCTATTTTTGTAAAATGCAATCATACTCAGTTTTAATGAAAACACATCACTACTGCAGAACAACCATGTAAAATAGTATGGGGGGATAAACTCCACCAGAATGGGAAAGGGGGTCTAAGAGTCTAGGGAAAAGGGGCTAAGCTAGGGGGCTTAAGCCCAAAGGAATATTTTATTAATATTCCCAAAAACGTATAAAGTATAAAGTATGGATATTTAAATATATCCTAAGTCCTTATGTTGAGGAACATATCACCTTGTGAGGGAATCCATGTGGAACCAAGCTAATTCCCAACATGACAAGTGTCAAGTTAGGAACATAAAAATATATTTGGGGAAATTTGGTTCCTTTGATCATCTTTCCATTATTATTCACACCTAACTACCTTAATGCTATTGTCATATGTACCTTCATGCTACTAGTACCATACCTGTACCTGTACCACGACCTTAGTTAGATTTGGAGCTAGACTGAAGAGGCGGGTTGTCAGGCCCATAGGACATTGAAGAAGTGGGTTGTCAGGACCATAGGACATTGAAGAAACGGGTTTTCAGGAATGTAGGACACTAAAGAAGTGGGTTTTGAGGCATGTGATCATTCTCTCCAGGTGAGAGAACTGTTGGGAATTAATTTCCCAAGGTGCCAAACTACAGCTACAGGGCTATGAGACTTCCTATATGACTTGTTACTGAAGCCTCAAAAGGGAAGTGGGGTAGCCAAACGACTATTGAGCAGAGAAGGGGCACACTTCCTAGGGTGGGACAGACATGTGGGGAATGAGGGATTGTAGGCTCTTGGTTTGAGTTGACACCTATGTCTGAGTTTGTATGCTGGTAAAGAGAGCTTAGCCTAGTTAGAAACCCTTTACCCAGGTGGAATTTAGCCCCAGCTTGGGGGTGACCCACTGATGAGAGTTTATGAGCGATGTGGTATAAGGATGGTAGGAACGTGGAAGTTTTGCACGTAATTGGTGTTCTTTTTACTAAAGATAAGTGTTTATTGTGTGTTAATTTATGTGTTATGTTAATATTTATTAAATTATTCTAATGGGTTTTTTCTATATATGTTTTAATTGTATATAGATATTGTTATCCATATTAATCTGAGCAATTGCAGAAGTATATCAGTTACTTAAATGGTATCAGAGTTTGGAAAAATTTTGTGTGGCATGGCCCAACCTAGGTGGTTGGGGATGTTACAAAGTGGTATCAGAGCCCATTTTTCAACACTGAGCCTAGATGCGCTGAGTTAGCATAAATTCATAGAGAATTCATTTTTGGAGTATGTCTGCAACTTGTTTGATTAAATGATTGCAGTAAAATTGAGAGAAATCTCATGGGTGATGTGAAGAATCGAGCCCGAAAATTAAAAATAATCAATTTCAATCTCTAATGGGGAAATTTGGGCTTGTCTAAGGTCGAAGTTTTGAGTTTACAGAGCATCCATGGTGCATAGGACACAATTGGGTGAAATTGGGAAAAATCCCCAATTTCTGCAACAAAATTATGGAGAAATTTGATGGGGAAAGGTGAAAATTCTTACACAAATATCGAATTGGGTTTACAATATAAAAAAATGGTTGTATGAATTTTAACTACAAATATGTAATGGAAAACGAAGGAAGAATTGAAAATTATGTATTCTTGGCATTTTTTGAAGAAAAAATTGTGAAATTCGATGAGGTCAGCATGACGTGGAGGCCACGTGTCTGCTAATGTGGTAGAAGAAAGACATGTACTGCCATGGTAGTAGGTACATGTTGGATGGAATGATAGTTGGCAATTGATGTGGAGCCATCTGGTAGGCCAACTGTCAGTCCCACGAAACCGTGATAAGATCTTGGAATTTTTCTAAGTGTTAACGTACCACAGAGTGCGCAAAGGATCGGATGTGTGGGTAAGGCATCACACAAACTTGCAAACCCACAGTGGAGTTTTGGAAATATGGATAAGTTCCAAGAATTTGGGTGTGAAGAGTATGGCGATGAAGAGGTAATACACCACGGAGCGCCATGACATTTCAATGTTTGTCTAAGTTCTAAGGATCGGTCGGGCAGACAAGTGGATGGAGTTCTAAGAGTATAAGAAATATGGGATCACTCGAACCTACAATGAAAATTTTGAAATTTGACTAAGTGTTAAGACTTCTTGGGTGTGAAGGATACAGAAGAGGTGATGAAGCATAAGAAAATGACTACAAACCCATGATGGGATCTTAGAAAAAATGACTAAGTATAAATGTATAATGGATACGGTGGAACACCATGGTGCCTTTTGGAGGAGGTGGAAGTTATAACATGAATGAAATAAGAAAAAAATCTAAGTATGGGAGAAAGTTAAGGGCGACAGAATGTGAGAGTGTTTTGGAGACCGTGGAAGTTTGAAGGGAAGAAATAAATACCTTAGACCCATGGTGAAATATTTTAACGATCAAGATCTAATTCAAAGATAATTAGATGGTGTTGAGCATTGAAGCTAGGATGCTCGAGCTAACAAAATTCTCTTCCTTGTAATGCCATTAATATTCTTCCTGCTCAAATATTTTGAAGGGGGGACACAAGAATTAGTCATGTGGATTCATGGACAACAGATTCCATGTATTCACTCAAGAGTATAAAAAATGTATATTAATAATTCATAAGAAATCAAAATTAAATTATTTCTGATAAAATTATGAAGAACAAAATGTTCTATAAAATAATGGATTTGTTAAATTCTAGTAGGCTTACAAATCCTATTGCATACAAATTTTGCAGAACAAAGAACATAATTCGACGTAAGTAGAATTCAACAGGAAAATTAGTAAACAAAGACATGGATGATGCCCAAGGAACTTACAATTATGAAGATGAAGGTAGAATATTTGGTATGGGCATGGATGATGCAGTAACAAAATCCAATGGGAATGGAGAAGACGGAAAGGAAGAGAGAATGAACTTGGTGGAGATCATAAAAAGTTTGCAAAAGGATGTCCAAAGTAATAAAGTTGATAATGAGAATCTTATGAAAGCCAAGGAGCAACAAGAAGGCTTTAACATCAAGTTAATGCAAATCTTGGACATAATAGAGAAGAAGATGGATAAGGATATTGAGTCAAGCAAATCAGGGAATCTCTGGTCTCATGATAAGAGGATAAGAACCAGAAGTGTTGGTAGGAATCACCATCACTCCCCAAGGCATTCAACTAGGAGAACACATAGTAGTTCAAGTCCATACCCTATCAGGAAGATTAAGAAGAGGTTTGGAGTAGATGATATATAGGGATAAATGAATAAAATCAAACCACGTGCATTTGATGGTGAACACAAGAAGGATGAGGATGTTGAGACCTGTTTTTTGGGCATGAGAAAGTATTTTTAGTTGCATAATTACTCTTTACGGGAAGAAGGAATAATTTCCATATATCAACTCAAAGGAAAAACATCAATGTGGTGGGATCAGTTTTTGCAAGTGCAACAAATTGATGAGAAAAAGGTTACTTGGAGATAATTCAAAAGGTATTTTCAAAAGAATTACTTAACCAAACAATACTATGATAAGAAGATGAAGGCGTTCTTTGAACTCAAGCTTGGGAGTATGACCATAGATGAGTATGAAAGGAGACTCTTAGAGATGCTAAAATATATTTCTTTCATCAAGGATGAACAAGTTAAGATTGAGAGTTACCTGAGTGGGATGCCATCATTTATCAGCGATAAGATACAGTATGATGATCCCAAGACACTAGAGGAAACGATAAGGAGAGATACATTCCTTTATTATCAACATAGAGGAAGACCAACTTTTGAAAAGGTGTGGGAAGACAAGAAGAAGAGAAATATGGAATAGAGGAGGAAGGGGACAAAGCCACCATTCTTTCGAAATAATTCTCAAGGACAACCAGGTCCTAAGGAGCCCAAGATGACAGAGACAATGGGGAAAATACCAAGGAAACCACCTATTCAATGTTGGGGTTGTGGGGGAGATCATATGTATAGAGATTTCCCTCATAGAGGTGAAAAAGTGAGGATATTTCACAATTTACAGCAAGATGAAACAATGGAGGACATAATAAGAAATGTACCTATGATCTACGCATCTCTAGATAACAAGCAAGTTGAGTTTCAGTCACATATGATTGAAGTGGAAGGTAAGATCAACAACCAACCCATTTCTATTTTAATTGATTCAATAGATACTCATAGTTATCTAGATCCTAATATGGTGGAAAGATTCAATTACCAAGAAGAAAGCATGGTAAGCCTTGGTTGGTGCAACTAGCTACAGAAGCTAAAAGGAAGATTAATGAGATGGTTAAGGAATTCCAAATAGACATGAATGGATTAAGCACAAGGGAAGTTTTGAATATCATACCTTTGGGATCATATGACTTCCTAATCGATATGGATTGGTTGGACCAACACCATGTTGTTCTAGACTGTTATAATAAGGCTTTTTCTTGCTTGGATGAAGAAGGGAACCTGAGGATAGTTTAGGGTATTCCAAGAGAAATAACCATTAGAGAAGTTCCATCCTTACAGCTGAAGAAAAACTTTAGGAAAGGATGTCAAGTATTTGCAGCAGATACGGAGGAGGCACCTAAGGATAAAATACCAAGTATAGAAGATTATGTAGTCCTAAAAGAGTTTGAATATTTATTTAAATAAATATTGGGGCTGCCACCCAAAAGAGATATTGATTTCTCCATAAATTTGATTCCTGGAGAAGCCCTAGTATCCAAGACTCCTTATAGGATGAGTACACTAGAATTGGAGTTGCAAATGTAGTTGGACGAAATTCTAAAGAAGGGGTATATACACATAAGTGTGTCACCTCGGGGTGCCCCAGTATTATTTGTGAAGAAACAAGATGGAACCTTGAGGATTTTCATTGACTTCAGGTAGTTGAACAAGGTAAATGTGAAGAACAAGTATCATTTGCCAAGGATAGATGATCTCCTTGATCAGATGAAAGATGCTAAAGTATTCTCTAAGATCAATATCAAGTCAGGTTATCACCAGGTAAGAAATAAGGAAGAAGAAATTAGCAAGACTGCCTTTAGAAAAAGGTATGGCCATTACGAGTTCACAATGGTGCCATTTGGGTTATCAAATGAACTGGTTGTCTTCACGTGTTTAATGAATGGTATTTTCATAGAATACCTAGATAAGTTTTCCATTGTACTTTTGGATGGCATACTTATTTAATCAAAATATGAAGAAGAGCATGAGCAACACTTGAGTATGGTGATAAAATTATTGAGATAACATCAACTATTTGCAAATTTGAGCAAGTGCTCATTCTACCAAAGGCAAATACATTACTTGGGGCATAGTATTTCAGAGAAAGGGATAGTAGTGGACCTAGAGAAGATAAAATCCATTGAAGGGTGGACAACACCAAGGAATGTCTATGAGGTGAGATAATTCATGGGACTTGCAAGTTAATATAAAAGATTTATTGAAGGATTCTCAAAGATTTCACACCCAATCACTTCCTTGCAAAAGAAGGGTGTGGAGTTTGAGTGGACATCATATTGCGAAAGAAGTTTCCAACACTTGAAGTATTTGTTGACTAGTGCTCCAATATTGAGGATTTCTATCCAAATGAAGACTTCATTGTATGCACATATGCATGTAAAGAAGGACTTGGTGGATTTCTTAGTCGGAATGGACATGTTGTGTGCTACGAATCAAGAAAAATAAGGAACATGAAAAACACTATGCTACTCATGATTTGGAATTGGCAGCCATAGTGCATGCCTTGAATATGTGGAGGCACTACCTCATGGGGAAAATATTCGAGTTGAGGATAGACCATAGTGGTATGAAATATTTATTTGGACAACCAACTCTAAATAGCAGGCAAAGTAGGTGGTTAGAACTCCTCAGTGAATATCACTTTGATATAAATCATATCAAGGGTAAAGAGAACAAGGTGGCTAATGCACTTAGTAGGAGAGTGCATGAGATGTATGCTAAAACCATTATCATACATATTATATTTTAAAGGAAAAAATTTTGAGGCTGTAAAATCAGATCTACAATACATGGAAATAAAGACAAAATTAAAGCAAGGTATTTTGCAACAAAAAATTGAGAATTTTTAGTTAAACGAGGATGAAATTATTTTGTACAGAGGAAGAATTTATGTGAGAAATTCTGAGGAATTGAAAAGTATGATATCAAAAGAAATGCATAATATTCCTTATGTTGGACACTCGCGTTACCAGAGGACTATTAAATTTGTGTTATGACGGGAACTACAACCCTTCATTTTTCATGTTTGATCTTGCTTACCTCCCTAGAAAATGGAGCCCCTCATATTTAGAGCCTAAAAATATCCTCATGAGTCTCCCTCTCCACCTCAAGATACTTATAAAACTCATGGTTTTACTTGAAAAAATCATCAAGTCTTGGTGTTGAAATCCAAGTTTGAAATTGGCAAAGTTTCTTCTAACTCCTCCGAACAGTTTGGAGGAGTTATAGCTTCTCCGAACAGTTCAGAGGAGTTACTTATAACTTCTCCGAACAGTTCAAAGGAGTTACTTTATTCTACCTCGATATGCAATGATATCACACAAGTTATAGGAAACTCCTCTGATGTGTTCGGAGGAGTTAACTTTAACTCCTCTGAACACATTGAAGGAGTTCCTCTGATTGATTCCAATGCTATCAGAGAGATTCTTCCCCAACCCTCCGATCACACCAACTCCCACCTATCGCATTTAATGCCAAAAACGGCCTTTTGGCTCTATAAGCAAATTGTGGTCATGTTATTTTTATTCTATCATGAGTAATTCAGCAAAGGGCCCCTAGGTCGAAACACGTTGAGATACCTTGTTCAAACTTGGCACCTGTCCCTACTAACCATGTGGCATCAGGTTCTAGGTAAGGGAATATTTCATTCCTTTTTTAAGGTTAGGATTAAGTCTCCTTTCAATTTCTCAACTTTTTCTTTGGTTCTTGTTTCATTACCCTAGCTGGATAGATTTATTTCCCCTACACCTCCACACCCTTTGGCTATTTCCTTAACCAATGCATGCCAGTGTGATGTGCACCCTTCTCCCATTTTAGAGATTATTCTTCACGCTAAAACAATGACCAGTCAGCCGTAACTTTACCACGACAATGCCTCTTTCCTTCATTACAGCCAATCTTTCCAAGCCCAAAATTTTACCTTGCACACATAGTCTTAGATCAGAAGGGTTCTAAGGGACTCTTTCAACCTCTAAACCATGTCCTCGACCACTCCCAAAACCCTCATGCTTTGTGGAAAAATTCTTACTAACTTCTCTAAACGTACCGATGGAGCTATTACTAACTCCTTTGATGTGTTCAGAGGAACTATAAACGTTTTCCCCGTGTAGCTCAAAGCACTTTTTGATAACTCTTTCGATCATATTAGAGGAGTTACTCTCAACTCCTCCGATACAATCATAAGAGTTGTATCTAACACCGTTGATTTCTGCACACCTTCAAGACTTATGGAGAACATTTATGATAACCTATTAGAGAAGTTGGGACTAACTCCTCCGATGCGATCAGAGGATTTTTCCTTAACTTTTTCGATTGCCACTCTTTCTACCTTTTTCCACTTTATCGGAGAACTTAATAATAACTTCTTTGATCTGTATCGGAGAATTTAATCCCCTGGCCTCCTATTTTGACTTTCATGCCTAACATCTAGCCTTTCGCCTCCATTTTTTTACCAAGGTGCTTAAGCATTGTCTACTTTCAATCTTTTTAGCTACATTTAAACTAGTACATTACATCTTTCTATATGTCCTAAACCTATATTTTGGGTAGGTACAAACATGTCACCGAGGAAGAAGACAACAAGAAAAGTATTTGGAGCTAAGCCCTATGGCAGCGCCAAACAAGAAGGAGAGGTTGAAATAGTTGATGCTATATATGACAATACAACCTAAATTTTAGAAAAGGATGGAGAAACTAGAAAATGGGGGGAAGTGTACTACATGTTTAAGAATTCAAATTTATCTATAGATGTGGTAGATCCAGATGAACTCTAGGCATTCATACCAGAAAATCAGGGATCTTTAGGGTGGCAGCACACCCAATGGTCTTCCCCTACATAGATGCCATTTGATGCATTTTGAAGAACATCGATATAAATAGTAGATATGTCTGCAATGCACTAAAGGAACCTATTGCTTCATTTTGACCAAAATTTCTAGCTAAATGCTATCACATTGAGGAAGGTAATAAAAAATTGTATAGAAAGCTCATCAATGAATTTTAATACACGTTGAAATACTTGTTTCCCAAATAGTATAGGGGAGACAAGAAATTTAAATACAGGCCCAAGAGTCAGTACCCTACAACTAACTTAAGAAGGCCCTATCAGTGGTATCCATGATGTGCAGGCTATATGGGGAGCCATATGCAATTCAATTCTCCCTATCACACATTCCCTTGATTTTTTTATGCATAGTTGTAGGTGTTTCATTCAATTGTGAAGATATGTTGTCTAAAAATATTAACGCAAGCATGACCAAGAACATTTCCCAATTTCCATATGTCCTCTTACCTCCTGGAAATAATGTGCACACCCCATAGGTGTCCAAAAATGGGATGGAGTTAGTTGTCAGCCGACACCTCAATCCACATATATTGCAAAGTGCTATGGGAGCACAAATACCATATGGAATACCAAAGAATTTGTGTGCACTTCCTTGCTCCTTTATACAAATTTATCTTTTGCACCACTCCCCCATGTATGATAGAAAAAGCTATAGCAGCCATAAGAAGAATCAGGGACTAGTATATAATGAAGCATGGAACTTATATAATGGTGTATGGTGCAATGAAGTCACCTCAACGACTTCCATGATTTGTACCTGGCAAGCTTGTCGTTCAAGAAGTAGCATACCAAAATATTATACATAGGGTTGGAGGAATGTTGTACATGTTTAAGAAAGTGATATTCCCCCCACTACCTTTATACGTCAACAAATATTTCTTCAATAATACCAAACAATCCCAAGAAGACGTAGACATATTACTTTCTTATCACTTTAGAGAAGAGATATTCAAAAGACACGATCCTAAAAATATCGTAAGGGAACACTTCAATAGCGTCAGACACCCTTATGAGTATACTATGAATTTCTAGGAAGAAGAAGAGGTGCATCAAAATTCCAGAACATACGACGAATTCATTTCCAACATGCATGGCCAATCAAAGAGAAGGATCGTCGACAAAAAAAGCAGCAAGAGAGGAGACCAAAAAAGAAGCAGAACAAGACGAAGCTAGGAGATCTCCTCCCATCTCTATCTTGACTCATTCAGGATCTACCGAGGAGGAAGAAACGCTAGAAGATAAAAGGAGGATAGATAAAGAAAAGGTGTTAAAAAATAAGAATGATCCCAAGAAGAAATATAAGGTTGAGGCCGACAAAGCAAAATCCAAAGCTGAAGCTAAAGTGAAAGTTGTTGTAGAAAGAGAAAAAGAGCTAGCACAAGCAGTAAGAGTAGCAGCGGAACTAGTAGAGAAAGCAGCGAAGGAAGCAACCGACAATGTTGTTGAGGAAGAGAGGAAAAATAAAAATGTATAAAGAAGAGGGGATGACACAAATCCCATGGATGTAGATATCCTAGGAACATCTACCGCAGGCACAGAGGCATATACAAAAGGAAGTGGTTTAGGCCTTGGACTTTGGGAGCCATTCCAACCAGCTGAAGTGCTAGATCTTAGAAGCTTCACATATGATAGTAAAACCAGTAGGATTGTGCAAGAATGAGTTAAGAATATGTCGGTGACGGAAGAGGATCCTATATCAGTTTTCACTCAGGTACCAGTCATGGGAGATGTTAGAAAGGATCATGTGGTGACAACTAGAGTTGGTTCTACATTCACAGATGCCAATATAGATAACATACAGAGGTTATGCAAAAAAAATGAAGAGGAGGAATTAAGGATGGGAACTCAAGGAAAAGCTTCAACAAATAAAGGTTGATGAGAGAAGCCTCCAAAGATTCAAAGTAAGTGCCGAGAAGGTTAGAAATGACTTGGACGGTGTCATTATTGACACGTATGCTCATCTACACCTTTTCAAGGATGCGGCTACAATAGTCATCGACCAAAAAAACTAGATATAAATAAACATGGCACATTACAACACTATCCGTGAAGGTATAACTGACATAGACAGATGGATAAAGGAAAATCTCGATGCACCTCCTGAGTTATATAGGTCGTCAAAATCTGGGAGAAAGACTGATTTGTATGCATTGGATCATTGCCAACATATAGGACAAACATATGATAGGGAAGTAACCAAATCTATGGAAATATGTTAAATGATCCATAAATCTACTCATAAACTGATCAGAAATGGTTGCCTCCTAAGGGTATATGAGCTTGGAAAGAATCTAGTAGCATAAGAAATGGTAAATGCAGTTCAGGATAGCACAAATCAAAGGAAACAAATAGTTGAAGTACCTACCTTCGTCTCCACCGACCTTATTTTATCAACATCTTCTACAAATAGTTAAGCTTCATACGATGGTCCAAGCTTTCATGAAAAAGTTAGAGAAGGATATGAGCACCCTCGATGACAATATTGCTCTAAAAAATGCAATATTAGAGAAGATGACATACAGGAGGATCGAATCACTCTATAACCAGTTGGAAGTTTGGATGGCATACCTCAGAAGAAAAAGTTCATAGGAAAAAGAGATAACACCTTCCCTTTATTTCATCATTTTCCTAACTACTCTAAATTCTCCCCTTAATGCACACTTGTCATTAAGGAAGAAGATGAACCGTTTTGTAACTGCCTCTTCAAGAAGGAGACAAAAGGACACATGGTAGTTACTAATTTTTGTATAAAATAGGATAGAAGCTCATTTGAAAAGGACTTTTTTTGGCTTTTCAAGCGTTGTATAGATCCAAGAACTTTTTCGAGAACATATACTTTGTTAACTAATATTGAGAAGCCCTCGAGGCCAACATATTATAGAAGGAATTCTATGTAGAAATGGATCGGAGCTTTGAACTACTTCAAGTGAAGATAACCATTGTTTCTATGGACTGTAAGAATGCTTGTTTGTTGTATATTGATTCTCATACAATCTTTGCCATTATGTAATTATTGATGTTATATTTCAATGCCTTGAGATTTGTGGGTTATTATTGTATACGTTTGTGATCTAGATTAATCTGATTATATACATTTGTATTCATTTGTCTCCAATCTTGCTCTTTTGTTGCAACTAACTGTATAAAAGTTGTGTAAGATTTTGGTTGCATTTATAACTCACTGGTTACTCTAGTGTGCTCCTAGTTAGGATAGGTTATCATAGATTAGTTTTATTTACATACATAGTCTTCATCTAGATCTTTTCATTTCATTCTCACCATCCATCCACCCCCCATCGGTACATCGGATCGTAACAAGTAAGAAAACCAAAAGACAACAACAAATGGCAGCACGACCAAATTTCGGTTGGAACTCCTAATTCAAACGATGTATAGTCTAGTTGGGACCGTATACCAAGGAGTACCCCTTGTTGTTTTCGGGCGAATTCATACCTGTCAACAGAATTGACGCTAGAAGGAGGGTTTTTTTATGGCTTATATACATGAATTAAACAATAACCGAAATCAATCCTCAACAAGTAATCTTGACCCCCAACCTACCTTGTTCCCTCGAGTCGAGTCTGAACAAGAAGTTATCTACGGGGACTGAAAGCCTAATTTCGGAAGTGCTTACGGTAGTCCTAAAATACATACTGAGACTTGGTTTTGCATACCATTGGAAGAGCTCCACGAAACCCATAGAATTATGTGTGCTTATGCAAAGCTTCTTGGAAAAATACATATAGCCTCTGAGCTCCCTAGGAGGAAAGAAAACCGTGTAGAATGTCCCAACACAGATCCCTATTTTTACATTAACTTCGTAGACAACCTCACCAGTACCATTGAGCAGAGTTGTTTGTTTCCTTATTGAACCTAAAGAAGAATTTGAATGTGAACAACCAGAAATTACCATAGAACAATTAATGGGAGAAAACATGAACCACAAAGAAGTTATACCTCGATGAAGCATTGTTACGAGGAAAATCTCTCTATGGATAGGGGAAAACCACAACAGACGGAAATGACTGTAGAAATCAACTCTATTTTCAAATATGCTA
>JASDQU010100940.1:163078-177583 GCA_032191745.1 Picea mariana | reverse complement strand
CTCAGTGTCAAGTGTACATTGATTCACCCTTCCCCCCTCCCCCCAAATTGAACACCTTGGAGTAGGGAACACTCCTCGGCTTTATTATTAGAGGCTCAACCAAGGCTCCATGCAAATTTGAGCTTGATATTTCCACTAAGGCCAAAAATAACCCCTCCCACCAATTTCCAAATCTATTTATTGGGTGTCACTTTATTTATTTAATTTAATTTATGAAAACTATTCTAAATAGGGAGCTTTCCATCGTAGGAGCTACCAATATAATGGAAAAGTGTTTTTTCATTTTTTTATTTTTATGTTTTTATTTTGAAAAAAAATTATAAGTGTAGAAATATTTTACAATGGAGTAAATTATTTTTCAAAATTCCTTCAAAAAAATTCAAATTTATCGAAATTCCTTAAATTTTCATATCAGATCCTAAACTTTTTATAATTAAATTCCAACAACTAATAAACAATTTACTACAAAATTTAAAAACTTTATAATTAAATTGCAACGACAAATAAAAGCTTTACTACAAAATTTAAAATGTCTAAATAAATAATATATTCAACAATTTATTAACTTATTTATTTGTATCCTATATGGGGTGACATGACGACACGTTGCCACTGAACTCACTGGTCATGTCGAGACCTCCCCTACCCTCCTTGAGGTTGATGATCGTCGGTGCATATTTAATCCTGACCTGACTGCTCCTACGAATTTCCTTCCATCTGGAGCTGGCTATGGATCTCTTCCATGTGAAGGGGATGGGCTACACGATCATCCAGTACAACATTCTAATGACTGACGTCTGGATTACGATGGTTCCCACAAGTATCTATTTCTCCGAACTGTTTTCATTTTGGTCTATCCTAACTTCCATTTCCATATGTTTCCAATTCTGGTCTCTCTTCCCCGCTCTGAATTTTCATCCTTACCCTCTCAGACTTATTCTCTGCAGACCTCGGGTTGTTTTCATGCCTCCGGAACAAGGAAAACCAAGACGCGTTGGTGGTAATCGTTTTGGTCTCCGCGGTCTCACAGTGATTATCGGTCGCTTGGTTATGGTTGTGATTGCTCTTTCCATTCTATAATGGATCATGGAACCCCTCTCCTTGTCACTGTTGCGAAAGATACCAAACCTTCCCTCTCTCCTCCTTCGTCCTCCAGTCAAAATCTCCTCGTTCCCAACCCTGGCAAGCCTCTAGCTCCCAAATTCCACCACCTTCCCCTCCTGGATTCACAGTTGTTCAATGCGACCTCATTTTGGCATTATGTGGAGACAATGATGAAAAAAAGTTCATGCAAGAATTGATGGAGAAGAAGCTAGATTGGCTCTTGGAATCGGGCTCTAAATATCCAGAACAAAGGCACAGGGAAGAGGATTTACTTCAAGTTGTTATGGTTCCAAAAAGCCCGGATTCATCTGACATGTTTTTCCTAGTAGTTATCTTAGTAAATAGATTCTCATGACTTGTTCTATTTTGGTCCTCCTAGTTTCAGTATGGATAGTAAGATCACAGGGCCATCTCTTTTGGTATGTTCATAGACTAGGGCCTATTTATTTCAGTTATTAGTGTCTCTTCCTAGTTGTTATGGTACAGTTTTTTGGAACTTTAACACTTGGTGGTGGGGCTAGTTTCCTTTGTTGACGACCTCGGCACTAGTGTCACTGATACATTATGTAACTTATGTTTTTAAAAACGTTATTTGTTTGTAGAAATTTAGAAATGGTCATATTAACAATTAAGAAAAAATGAGTCATTTGTGTACATTTACACATCATGTTAATAGAAAGGAGGAAGAAATCAAAGAAATAAACACAAATATTTATCAACCATTAGAAAACCATTACATTTTCCCAATAAAATTATTTAAAATAACATTTTCATAACAAAGGCCGGAGCTAAGTCTTACATAATGTACAATAAACCATTTTTTTGACAAATCCACTAACTTGGTCCTTTACTAACTTAAAAGTAGCAACTGTTTCGATCTATTTCTATTATCAATATGCACTCCGCATTAGAGCATTTAATGCTCTATATTCTGGGATATACTCTTGGATTTAAGACATCTTTTCTTCTCAGTATATAGAACTTTGCTATAAGTTGAGATATATCAAATTGAAATATAACAACTTTCTTTCCCAGCATATAAAGCATTAAATGCTTTGCTATAAGCTGGAATATATATACCATCCAATTGAAAGATGATTGAAATCGAACTATATATATCCCAACATATAGTACCCTGTATTACTGTATTACCGCTTCTCAATAGGGTTGCCCTAAAACAATCAATTCACCCACACAAACAATCACCACTATCTATCAGTCCATCCCATCTTTTGATCAAATCAAATAGTAAATACAATGAAAAAATACAAGCAAACTGTAATTTTAATTATATATATTGTTACCTGGTCAACAGAAGGATGAAATATGTTGTGCCTGGGAGAGCGTGGAGGGAATTCAGGCAATCGTTTGCCCATATCGTCGTAAACTATGATACCTGAGAAATCAGGGGGCTGGCACCGCTCACCCAGCAGAATGCTCCTCTGCCACAACAAACCTCCTCCGCCTTCCTCCTTCATAGCGGTGCGGTCATATGCCTTCATCTTATCATTTCCATCTTCTTTCCCTCTTCGCCCCAGTTTCATAGAAAGCAACAGCGTTTTGCTGCTGTTGATAAGCGCCCGACCTGAGAACTTGTGCTTGAAACCGGCGAAACCATGGGCGGGCGAGTCCGCGGAGCTAGAGCTGCGAGTGGTAGCAGTACCACGAATTTCATCGTTCCTACGATGGAATGGCAAGCACGCCAAGTTTCCAAGGCACCTGGCCATGAATCCCGACAGAAGTAGCTCTGTGAAAAGAATAGCAGACGGATATTGGCTCGTCCTCCGCCTCTAATCGACAATTCGGTTCAATTTATGGTAATAACTCATAAGACTTTGTCTCCAACACCGCCATATATGTATATACTTCCAGACTTTGTCTCCAACACCGCCATATATGTATATACGTCCAGACTTTGTCTCGACCACCGCCATATATGTGTATATACGTCCACTACCACATACAAACCATCCTAGGCCCCAAGCGACGTTATAACATATTATTTTATATAACTCGTTCAATTTGTTCATAGCCTTTACGTCGAAATTATTTTTTTAAGCCTTATATTTATTCTTAAACAGCTGTTTTTTTTGTTTTGTTTCCTTTTCTTTTTATTTTTTATTCTGAAAATCTTTAGTTACTGTACCTTTTGTTCCAACTTATTATTTAAAAAAAAATGGAAGATTTAGATTTATATTAAATTTTAGAAATTTTGACAAATTCTATCTTATATTTATATTAAAATTAGAAATTTTGACCAAAGATTTTATTTTGAAAATTTTGAAAATTTTTAATTATTGTACTTGTATTCCAACTTAATATTAAAAAAATAGAAATTTATATTTATATCAAAATATAGAAATTTTGACAAATTCAAAGAATCTTATATTTATATTAAAATATAGAAATCTTCACCAATTTTAAGAATTTATATTTATATTAAAATTTTAAAGGTTTATATTTTTTTGCAAATGACGTTGGCATGCCTTGTGACATTGTGATGTGGCATTCTAGTCATGTTAATAGCGTGCATGAATAGTAATAACGTGTGACTATCGGGTGAGTGATCTAAGTCAAACTTCTCTGTGTAAAATAACTATGTTTTACAAATTTAATAATTGGCATAGTCCATTACTACTTTGTGTGGGATAAGGTTGAAAGCCTTTTTTAATAGTGATAATAATATGTTGTTCAAAGCTGTTATGAATGGATTTTGATAAATATAAATTTATGTAGATATGTGATTAAATATTATGAGTTGATAAATATAAAAGTATATATATTTATGTTTTGTTGATTGAGTTTTTTTTTAAATTAATTTTTTTTTAATAGAATTTGATTTAGTATTTTGTTGTAAGCCAGTGCATTGTCTGTATTGTCCTTTCACACAAAGAACTTTGAACATCGTTTTCCATTTTCAAACATCGCCCAGTCAAGAGTGATGATGACAATTGATAACAATATGGTCTTATAATATGTAGTATAGTTTTTTGGTTTGTTTTGGTATAAGAGAAGAGTTATTGTTTCCTTAGACTATAGTGTACATTTTTATTTGTTTTTATTATATTTTATTTGTGCATAGTGTTTGAAGGAGAAAGTTTATATTCTTAGTCTGGCTAAAGAGGGGGTATGGAAGATTATTGTGAAGGTTAAATTTAGATGTTCAATCTTGTTGTTGTCGATTATTTTCTTGGTTAATGCCAAGCTTTGATATGTTTGTATAGTCAAATCTCATACCATTTTGAGTATTATTTGTTTTTTATTATTTTTTTTTAGGGGCGAAATTAGTATGTTTTTTGTTTTAGTTTGGTCATATGGAGGATCAATGTAATTATTGGACTCTACAATATCATGTGATGGTAACTTGGGAGAACTAGATCCATGAATCTAAAAAATATCTCAATAAGCTCTAACAACAATAAAAGAGATTAATTTTAATTGGTTACATGGGTCAAGACCAAGATTACAATTAGAAAACAAGTTTATTAGGAAACAATGAACAAATCTCAAATTAATTTTTGAAATTTAATTAAAGAGAAAGATAGCATTCTCAATTGGTTAACGAATTCACAATCATGATTGGCTTGAATGGAGGCCATCACTAGTTATTGGAAGAATAGGTTCATCTCACCTATAGATCTTCTAGAGAGAGTTAGTAGAACATTGACTATAGAGGTTGAATGGGTTTTTAAATGGTTAATTGGACCAACCAAAGGTGGTCCCAACTCAATGGATTGGTGTACGGGTCGAGGCGGAAAGAAGAAGATATGGACATTCCTAAGGTCATCAAAGTTGACTATCTTCTTCATTCTAAAGGAGTGAGTTATACATTGGAATATGTGTGTGTGTGTGTGGATTAATTATCTTAAATTTTTTGGTGATTGTGTGTTATCTATTGTGTCACGACCCCACAAGATGCATGATCAGATCTTGTGATTTTTCACCTCTTGAGGGTGTGCGGCACCACGACGGTTCTCTCTTGGTTGCTTGGCACACCAAGAATACTTCGTTTAAACCACGCCTCTTCACCTAGAGCATACCCATACTCTATTATAGGTTATCGACGAGTCACACTCTTACTCTAGTGCATTTCTTGCTTACTTAGACAATTGTTAACATTGTTTAACACTTAGTCTTATTTAAGCATGCATCCATGAACATGAGATTCCAAGAGAACAACTGCAGAACAAAACGAAGACAAACACAGAAATAGTGTGAGTGGCACAAACCGTGCCTAACACCAGGCTAGGTATTTGTTATTGCAAAACAGTTACAATAAGAGAACCATTGGCTCGATTTACAAATTTGACAGAGTCACATGACTTGTCTCACCTCACCAAGACACTCAAGAATAGATTCTTCACACTAAGACTCTATGTCGTAACCATCTCCGCAAACACCTATGGTGCACCTCAGACATGCCCACAATCGCAAACTTGTTGTCTCTTTATTTCCACATACTTTCACCAAGCTAACACAGATTTTGGTTCTACCTCACCTGCCTCCACGGGCCTCGCACCCCATTCGTGGAGTCGAGGTGCCCATTGAAAGTTTGTGTGCCCATTAACCATTTGTCTCTTGAACCAGCACACCCCATCCTTAGGCGTGCATGCCCTTTTCCTTATGTGCTCTTCTTGCAAATTGTCGTGACTCCTTATGGGTGTGCCAACGGGTTCGTCCAACCTCTATAGTGTGCCCATGTTGCAAAGGGAAGATGGGTCCACTCCTTGTGCATGCTCACAAGTTGCCCTGCCCTTTCCCAATGCAACCCAAGTCTCTATCAATCGTTCTAAGGAAACTAAGGTGTATTCTCCCTTAGCGCCACACGTGACCATCGTGCGCCCAAGGTGCTCTTGCTCGCACCCAAATGTCTTCATTCTCCCAACCGATAACTTCTTCATTGTGCTCTGTATTCATTCTTTCGTTGAATATGCCCAAGGAGTGTGCACGCTCAGTGGGTTTCGTGGGAGACCTTACATATTGTATATTGAGCTATGCTTACTTGTTCATTGGAGTTGTAATAGTGTCTTTAGACACCACCTCTTATTGGAATTCATCATTTCTCACTAATGAAATTTCCTAGTTGTAATGTCCCCATTTTTGGATATTATTATATTATAGAGTGGTATGCCTACCAGAGTAGCCAGATGGGGGTGACAATGAGTTCATGAGTTATTGAGGGGTTTTATTGGGACTAACTTGCTCCGTTAATCATATTTAAACATCAGGATACATTATGCACAGCTTTGCTTTGGTTCCATTGCATTTCGACGATTTCTGTAATTTTGAGTTATTATGGGTCATATTTTAATTAATTTCACTAAGAAGGTCATTTTTGACATAATTCTTGGAGAAACCTCTTAGTGTAATATCTCATCGAAATCGAGATGAAGAGCACTACAGGATTAGATTATGAGAAGTGACTTTCAGTGGCCGGAGAATCCATAGGGATGAATAAATCACTTTTTAGAGGCAAAAAGGCCAATTAATTAATAAAGTGATTTAATTAAAGAGTAATAAAAATAAATTAAGAGTCACTTGGAGGGAAAAGGTGAAAAGGGGGGATAAAAGAGAGATAGGGGCCTATATTCTCTCATTATGTTGATTATCATTTTGATGTCTAGCTTCTTGCTAGAGAGCCCATGCACTTGGGAGTTTTGAGGGTTTTGACTGAACAAACCCTAGAGATCAGCTCAATGGTGAAAGATTCCACCTTTCTTGATCCAAGCTTGGTCACATAGGTGAAATATTCCTCTCTCACCATTCTACATCATTTCTACTCAGTTTCAGGCGCATTTGAGGAAGAAGGGCACACTTGTCAGGGTTTCCAGCAGATTGGGCGCATCATCTTGAGGAAGAGCAATTTGATTTGGCTTGGGAAAGCTAGATCTTCAGTAGCACTCTCTCTAGGCTTGGTTTCTAGCACCATAGCGCCTCTTTCCATCAGTTTCTGAGAGGGTTCTTCAATCCATTCATTCTAGCTTCCAGTGGGGCGAGTTTCCTCTTTAGGAGGGTGCACTGTTACTAGGGGATCTAGTGATTTGGAGTGGGAGATCACTCCCATCCATTTGGAGACTTATCATAGGGGTTTACTAGTCCCCGATATATAGTTTGGCATTTGGTTTTAGTGACTTATAGGCCAAATTCTTGGAAGCTGAATTATTGGCTTGCTTCAGCGAGTGAGGGCACATTTGTCTTAGAGATATTGTGGTTTGGAGGTCTTCTAGTTGAGATACATCTCAAAGACTACTCATATCTTCTTGCTATCATCATATCTATATTCTCACATAGTTTTGTAGAGGTTTGAGGCCATCATAGAGGAGGCATTACTTTCCTTGATTTATTCTAGCTAGGAAGTGCGCATTGTGCCAGAGAGGCATCATCAGCCTAGATCTTGGTATTCAACTTGGAGAGGCTTTTGGAAGCCTAGATCTTCATCTCTATATTGTATGTTGGAGGCATCATCATCCACACACTCTATTCTATTATATGTATTCCAGATCTGCTCCATTTTGTATGAGGTCAGCGATTATTATAAATAAAATCAGATCTGAGGTATTTGTGGCTATTTCTTGTGCTATTTGTCTTGCATCATGTTGATTATAGGTCGTTGCTATATTTACATCATATACTTGATGCAAACACATAATGAAACCATAATATTAAACCCTAGCGCAACTCAAGAGGACAAATCTACAAAGTGTTTGACGAAACACCACAACCAGAAAACACATAAAAACCTCGATGTTCCAAGCAATATTGGTTGGGAACATTGCGGTGGTATCAGAGCTAATTTCCTTTGTTAGCCTATGATATACATTGATGATATAGAGCAGAGATGGATTTTGTGGATTTTTCATAAGTGATCATATATTGTGATGAGGAATATTACGCCCTTAATGAGAAATGCAGGGCTCAAGTAACATTCCAACAGTTTGTATCCATCAAAAATCCTAGGTGGAGCAAAGATGAGGTTATACATTGGGCCAAAAAGATGGAAGAAATCCATTATTGGAGCAACATAGGAGAGGAAACCAGAGCCAAAGCAGTCAAGGAGGTAGATACATCACTACCATCTAGTAGATGGAAGGAAGCACAGATTGAGCCTACACCCATTAGGTGCCGGAAACTTTGCTACAGTTGCAAAGTGCCTTGGGAGCAATATCACAAATGTATGGGTAAAGGGAGAGTGTGTTACACTGAGGTGCATTATGATAGTGATGAGGAGGATGAGTATGAGGATGAGGCCTTATATGCCCCATTAGAGCAGTCACAGGACTCTTGCGCATTTATTGAACAGTTGGATGGATAGGATAATAGCGCATGTTATTTAGCTTCCCTATTAGACAATGTTGAGGACCAAACACTTCAGCATAGTGGTGACACTTGTGAGGATTCAGATGTGTTATCACCTGGTATGAGTTCATTCATAGGGGATATTGTTCCTCCCATGGAGATGAGTGTGACATGGTCCTTACCTTCTCGAACATTTATGATAGACATGACATTGGAGGATATCAGTGGCATTCTGAATGTGGTAGAGGAGCCTTGTGTAGTATTGGAACACAAGGGACATATGGATCTGCAGGTCTAGGTGGAGAGGCGTGACTTGGATCCAGTTGACTATATAAATAACTTTCAGTATGAGGAGAGTGAGTCACCTCTTCTAGGGAGCCTCTTATTAGATCAGGTTGTGGAGACCAACAACTTGTTGGGATACTCACTCCCAGGATCGATCTACAGTGATGAGGATGCACTCCTTATTGGTCAAGATGACCATATCTCATGTATGGACACATATGTATGGGATCCAGGTACATATGAAATTAGCAGAGTGAGCGCACAAGAGGATACAACTGCCCATACAAGATACAATGTGATTCAGATGGGGGTAGAAGTTGGTGATGGTGTGCAGTGGCATACAGGAGGACTCAGTAGCACAGTGGACAGTGGGCGGTTCAGTGCCTTATATTTTGAGGAGTGTGTTGTTGGGGATTCCAATATTGACACTAGCAGTGAAAGGCATGAGGTAGCACCTCAGCAGGATTGTGATCAAGTGTCACGACACTTGACAGGATAGTTGAGAGTCAGTGAGGACATGATCATGGCAACCACTAGATGCATTGATGATACACACACATTGGTGGTAGGATATTGTTGGAGGGCCTCTATGGAACATGATAGTTTATATGGGGGGCTTTCCATTGATGACTTCCATACACTCGGGAGAGAGTGATTGTGATGAGGGTCGACTACCAGTAGTTGTTGATGGATAGAGATTACCTATTGGAGGTTTGCGAGATGTATCATAGGGAACTGAGGAAGAAGGATATTGAGGTAGACCGACTCACTCATGAATTTGCAAGCACATGGGGATTCTTGGAAGGCGCATAGACATCCTTTCGAGAATCGAGGTCCATATTAGAGAAGCTCCTTGATGATACTAGTCTGGGATCCACTACAACTATCTCAGCAAATAGCTAGATGTTGACTTCAGCTACTTCGCCAGAGGATGTTGGTGGGTTGGTTGAGGAGCACTAGTTGATGGGGGAGCATGAGGATTACCCAGGATCATTGATGAGTATGGTGAGATATGATATACAGATGCAAGAGGATGTCCATGTGTCACAGGGACCACCCTTCACGAGGTGTTTTGAGACAGTTGGGCATACACATGGGGATTTGATTTGAGGGGCATTTATGAGGACACTTCCATTTATGTTCCAGGATTGGTTGGCATCCATGTAGAGGTTGATCAGTAGTATACATTGGATACATGATGATGCAGGAGGATACAAAGGCTTCCATGAGTATAAAAGGGCATATGATGATGAGATTTAGTTCACAGGGCCCTATAGAGGTGTATGGTGGGATTCAGGGGGACACATTAGATTGCAGGGAGGAGACATACTTACTGGAGCATGGAGATTCCTCTCCCTGGTAGAAGTATATAGTTATGAGAGATCACCTTCTCAGTAGTAGAAACTATATGAGTGATGATGGAGGGAGAGTGATTGACCAGCGGTTTATGGAGTTACCGACTGTTTTACCCAATGGTTGGAGTTTAGTGAGGAGCACAAGCGATTATTCACCATGGGTGCTAGTGGATGAGCTTTTGGTCAATTCCTTGGGATTGAACAAATTCTATGATACTTTCCAATCCTACATACAGTTGCAGTTGTTTATGTTGGCCTTCGTCAATACCTTCATCATAGACAATAGCATAGGGGGAGATAAACAGTGGCAGAGGACATGGAGAGTTGGTAGGAAGAGACCTCCTGAAGTGAGTGACTTGATTATATACATCAGGATAAGGGTGGATCATCAGAGACAAACAGACTGATCAATATGTCATCGTCCCCTTTCTTTAATAGTTTGACAGTCCCAACTTATTTGTCCTTGTATTTGTCTAGGATTTGCCGATATTCTTCCTTCTTTGGCCATTGTATTTTATCAAAATCTTCCTCTGATCCGAAAGTAAAATCCTCAAGAGAAAATACAGGAAGGTTTTCCTTTATTAGTTCATGTGTTTTGATAGTTTCAACATCATTATCAATTTCTTGCACATGGACCTTGGCCATTGGCACATTTGGGAGGCGGATTATTGTTCTATCATTCATAGGCACATTGATGTAAGTTAGATCCATTTCTAAGGTACCTCCAAACATTGCAGAAAACTTCTTGGACAAAATCATTCCCCATACATCAAGGACATCCACAACCATAATATCCATATGGATTACTCTCTTGGGATATTTACCAAGGAATACTTCAATGTTTTCAACTACCCCATGAGTGGGTATGTCCCTGGACTCAAAACCACACACATTCCTATAAGGTTGTGTGGCCTTTAGACCTAATTTCTCCATGACCTTCAAAGACATCATGTTAGCACCTACTCCTGAATCAAGCATACAATTGTTAAGGCATTTGTTATTAACCAATAATGTCATGAAGAAAGGTGGGTGTCCATCATATTGAACCCTAAAGTGGTCTGCTTGTAACATGATAGGAGGGTCCATTGGCTCATCTGATACTTTGAAAAAAAATGAAACCTTTCTTTTATAGATGGGACCTTGATGACTTCCCTTATTGGAATGGTTACGTGCATTTTGCCAATGCACCTTCAAAGTCAAAATTCAAATCCACCTTGTCAGTTTTGGGAGTATTTTTAGGAAGAAGTATGTTCATAGGTGTAGGTCTTGGTTGTGAAATTAGAGGTCCAGTAGAGAGAGGTTGGTTCATTTGCTTTTTCCTGGTGTATACTTGGAATTCTTGTTTCTTCAACTTTTATCTCGACTCTTGATCAAGGTTATTTATCACCTCCATCCTAACCTTCTCGGTTGCTTCCTTTATGCCTTCTTCATGTTCTTCAAGTGTGACATTAAGGAAATATTGAGGACCTTCAATGGTATGATTGAAAATATTCACTTGGTCGTGTTCACCATTGTTCAGTGGACACTCATGCTCCCAATGTGAGTCTTTAAACTGTAAGCACCAAGGGTTCTCATCTACCATGTTTGCGGGGGCTAAAGTATTAGGAACTTCTTGATCATTCTTTGGTCTAAAAACTTGAGTTCCTTTATGGAATTTCCCTCTATAAGGAACCCTAGGAGCTTGTTGTTGAGCTCTTTCCAAGTTGACAATCATATTCATCATTCATTCTTGGGTTTTTACCATGCCATCTACAGTCAATTATAGCTTTTCTAAGCTAGCACTAATATCTGAGGTAGGTTCAACATTATGGACTATCTTAGGTTTAGCATCTATTTTGACTCTTGGGGCAGAGAAAGGCTCAACTCTGGATGATGATAGATTGTATTCAATCCTTATGGATACCTCTTGGGCCTCTTTGATTGTTTTAGGGGCTTTATCCCTGAGGATAAAACTCATTTGTCCTATAAAGGATTTGGTGTAAAGAAAGAGAAGGAAATTGTGTGAAGGATGATAGCTCATTGGGATCTTTAGTACTAAGTTTTCAAATTTGTCATGAAATTCCCTTACAGTTTCATTCTCTTGTTTTGTAATGTTATTTAGCCTTGTCAACAACAAGTTGGGGTCTTCCTTGACACTCCATCGTTTGAGGAATATTTCCTCCAACTTATCCATGGTTTTAATACTATCATCGAGGATACCAGTGTACCATCATCTAGTGCCATCATGGAGGGTAGCAGAGAACAATTTCATAGATAAATCTTCAGCATCATCACTAATGGGTTGAAGCTGAAAGAAGGCCCAGAAGTTGTTCATATGATGCTCAGCACTGACTACATCATTACCAGTGAATTTAGGCAACCATTTCTCATACTTAGGGGGCGTTTTCCTAGGGTATCCTGGTATGTTTTTCATGTATAACGGTTTGAAGATCTTAGATGACCATTGTTTCTATATATTAGCTTGGTTTGAATTAAAAGTCTAAATTCTTGTGGTAGACATTGTGTTTAAAGGAAGATTGCCTCCAAAAAATAATTTTACTATAGGAGAGTTTCGTGGAGGTTTTCTTCTAAATGACTTGGTAGGGTTGGTATACCTCCCTAAGCTTTGTGGAGTCACCAGATAATTTACTTGAAACTATAAAAGGGATGAGGGAATCACCCTCAGTAGATTCGCCAGGTAAGCTTTGTAATATAAAGGATTTTGGAGAAAAGGCTTATCAAAAAAAGTGTCGTCTTGAGGAATATTGACTCAATGTTCCCCGACAACGACGCCAAAATGTTGTCATGCAATTTGTACTTTCCCAAAGCCAAAGTCAAGTGGATATTGAATTGGTGTAACAAGGAGGATGACCTATCACTGTCACCTTAATAGGAAACCTCTTTCTATTTAGGATTATTTCACAGTACCCCAGGGGAGACGTCCCCAGTGACTTGAGGGTTTGAGAAGGCTAAGGTAAAAGATATAAGAAAGTCCCACCCCTCTCACAGGTCACCCAGATCAAAAGTTCCAAAGTTTTACTGAGATGAAGCAAAAGATAAATTAGGTGTACCTGCTCAAAACAAGACAACAAATAGAAAATAAATGCAATTTGCAAGTACCATATGATGTCAATTCTTCATAAAACCATAAACTTTTGAAAGATAAACAAGCTGATATAGAACTGAAGCAATGTAAATATTTACAACAACAATGAATATTTAGCAACAGCCATAACAATTATGCCTCAATAATGCTTAAAAATGACAAGAAACAATAGCCTTAGGTTGACATAATGATAACAGTTGTCAGAAGCAATTATGGTAATGTCTAATCAACTTTCAATCTTGCTTTTAGGATGAATTTTTTGTTGTTATAGATGGTTGTAGTAATCTATTGCAACAGTAGAAAATTGGTTAGTGAGTTAGTCTAGCTTAAAGTTAGTAGAATTTAGTAGAAGTCTTAGGGAAGATAGTTTAAGAGTTGTTTGATCAATCAATCACTTGTGAGGAGTGGACCAGTGTCTTTTAGGGTAATGGAGTCAAGGTTAGCAAAAAAAACTCTTAGAGGAAAACAATAATGATAATAAATAATCTAAAGGGATGGATGCGATGATTGAGGTGTTAGTAACCTAAGGCATCAATGTCTAAACCCTAGAAGGAATGATTGCTAGAAAATAAATAACCTTAGGCCCTAGAGATTTCCTTCTTCCTTAGATTAAATTTGAAGTAAAATGCATGAAGGAAATGAAGTAATGCTACTAGAGTGCTACAATGGTAGGGCTCTAGTGGTAGGGCTCTAGTGTATACTTCAAAAGAAGTGTTCTCTAGAAATTTCAAGTAGGTGGAAATTATAAGGAAAAAGATAGTAACATATGTTTTTCCCCTAGGGTTTCAAACTAGCAATTTCATAATCTTTGATATGAACAAGCAAATTCACCATAACCATTCAAAATAAAATAAAGAATTGCAGATTTAATTACTTCATCAAGAATAATCTAGCAACAAACCCTAGTTGAAGACTTTCCCCCATGAAAAAATGCCAAAATACACCAAGATTAGCCTCTCCAAGAAGTTGTGCACCACTTAATTTCAACCAATAACCCTTCAAGAGAGCTGAATTTCAGACCTCACACTTGTGTGAGTGAAATATTATGATAATAATGAGGTATGTTTCTTCTAGTTATACAATATCAGTGACCTCTAATTAAATTTAGGTCAAAAAAGGCTGACATGGCCAAATTACATCAAAAATCCATTTTTTACATAAATTCAAAGAATTAAACCCTAAAATGTCCAATAGAGGTGATGTCATTCCCTCTTAGGATGACTTTGGGCCTCATAAGTGGGACGTCAGACTCCATGAGCAAAATGTTATCCCTTCCAAGGCCTTCGAATGATGCCACACATGCCACCTAGCACATAACTGCATCCATCATGTCCATCTGACGTCGGGTGACGTCTAGGGTCACAAGGGTGATGTCATGGG
>JASDQU010100940.1:140239-156459 GCA_032191745.1 Picea mariana | reverse complement strand
GGGCATATGGTCGGGGGTCGGGGCTTGGCCCCGGCCCCTTTTTTTTTCCCGTTGAAACTTTGACCGAACATAAATTCAATTTGCGCCGGTTCAATAAACAAGAACCACCGTAGCCCGAGTGGCTACACCGCTCCGCCAAGTCGCCGCCCGTCCGGAGGTCTGGCGTTCGAACCCCAGCGAACCCAACAAATTTTTAACCAAACCCGTAAATCAATGACATAGCGCCACGTGGCACCCTGTGGGTGGGCCACGTGGCATTTTTTTTACCAATCGGAACGTGCCACGTGTCAGGCTCTTATTGGCCCACGTGTGTCTCTGCCGTACTGCCACGTCATCTGCCACGTCAGCATGCTGACGTCAGCGTGCCACGTGTCACCCTGTGAGTGGTGACACGTGTCACCTCATAATTGGCCGTTCGTACGCCCAAAGTGCCAAATCAGCATGACACGTGTCGCGTCCTGGTGATGCCACGTGTCCTGTACGGCCCTGCCACGTGTCGCATCCCGAACCTGCCACGTGTCACCTCCTGGTTGGCCCACGTTACCTGTACAGACGTGCCACGTGTCACTGTACGGACGAGCCACGTCAGCACTGTACGGACTATACGGACAGGTACAGTCAGCATCCCAAAATTTTGCCTGTTTGGCTTTTCGGACAGAAGGCGATATCTTCCTCATANCGGACGCAATGGCACAGGTTTCGTCGCATTCCGAGCACTTTCAGTTTTGAGCATTTTTAAGCCCTATCTGGCTTCTGGATCTGTTTTCAGATCACAACTTTTGGTAAAGTCCTTGGGATTGACCAAAGTCTATGATACTTTCTAGTCCTACATATAGTTGCAATTATTCCTGTTACCCTTCCCCGATACTTTCATCATAGACAACAACTTAGGGGGAGATAGATAGTGGCAAGGGACATGGAGAGTTAGTAGGCAGAGATTACCTGTTGGGAGTGACTGGATTATATACAACAAGATAGGGGTGGTTCATCCAATATAGTCATATGAGGCTTGGGGCATGATAGAGAGCATCCTCATCCATGGGACAGAGTATGTTCTAGAGATGGATACAGGTTCAAAGTCTCAGTAGGATGAGAACTAGGAGTAGAGATGGACAGGTGCTTCTAATGAGATCTATGAGATTAGTTGGCAGGAGGTATGGTTGCAACAAGCGGTGTCAAGGATCTTGAGGACCATACATGATGTATCTATGGTTGGACAACTTGGCCATTTCGTGACTCATCAGTAGAACATAGATAGATTCTCATTGGGGAATCTCGACGATGATGTCATGAGACACATGGAGGCATGTTTGGAGCATGGGACTCCACGAAAAACAATGTGGATTGTCAGGGAGGCCGAGTTTAGTGATTATGGACATGACAACATGACTATCAACATACTTCGACCAGAGGTTTACAGTTTTGTGGGAACCAAGATACTTGGTATGAGACATTCAGAGCCATGTGATGCATGATTTGGTGCTCTTCTAGAGCACATGAGGGTTTCAGAGACTTGCATGATTGATTATTTCCATTGTTGTGGGAATTTGAGAGCAAGTCGAGATGAGTATTCTTTATGGAAGGATGGATTTCCTAGGTTAAGGATCAATTATATCAACATATCATCTTCTTGGTTAGCAGAAGGTCTAGCTTCTGCCAGAGACGATGGTTGGGAGATGGGTTTATGTGAGGGAATCCTTGATGGATGAATATTGTATGTACTTGTTCCATTAGTTGGGGATCTTCAGGAGATTCATGATGTTGGTATCTTACAGGACTATACTTCGCAGGGCACTACAATTCACATCTTGATATGGGATCCATGGATTGGAGTGCTTGGTAGTCCAGAGCTTGATGGGGTCAAGATCCGAGTAGATTGGTTGCTTGGGGAGTTGACCGAGGACTGGGTGCACACAATAATTCTACTCGTCAGGAGCAATTGGGTATCATGTGTGGTGAGCACTTGGAGGGGCCATGTCTTGAGGAGAGCTTAATACATGTCACACAGGTGGATATGGGATCCTGGTATCACATACAGATTGATTCATTTATTTCTTGAGGACAAGCAATATTATAGCAAGGAGGACTCTAATGTCCCCATTTTTGGACATTATTATGTTACAGAGTGTTATGCTTACCAAAGTAGCCAGATGGGGGTGATAGTGAGTTCATGAGATATTGAGGGGTTTAATTGGGCCTGACTTGCATCGTTCATCATATTTCATCATCAAGATCCATTCCACACAACTTGGCTTTGGTTTCATTGCATTTCGAGGATTTCCGTAATTTTGAGTTATTATGAGTCATATTTTAATTAATTTCACTAAGAAGGTCATTTTGGGCATAATACTTGGAGAAACCTCTTAGTGTAATAGCTCATTGGAATCAAGAGGAAGAGAACTACAGGATTAGATGATGAGAAGTGACTTTCAGTGGCTGGAGAAGCCATAGGGACGAATAAATCACTTTTTAGAGGCAAAAGGCCAATTAATTAATAAAGTGATTTAATTAAAGAATAATAAAATTAAAGTAAAAGTCACTTGGAGGGAAAAGGTGAAAAGGGGGGATAAAAGAGAGATAGGGGCCTATATTCTCTCATTATGTTGATTATCATTTTGATGTCTAGCTTCTTGCTAGAGAGCCCATGATACTTGGGGGTTTTGATGGTTTTGACTTAACAAACCCTAGAGTTCAGCTTGGTGGTGAAAGATCCCACCTTTCATGATCCAAGATTGGTTAAGGAGTTGAAATATTCCTCTCTCACCATTCTAAATCAGTTACTATTCATTTACAGGAGTAGTTGAAGAAGCAGGGCACAATTTTGGAGGGTTTTTGCAGAGCTAGGGCACACTTTTCTTGAGAGAGGAGTTCATGGAGGGTTATAGTAACCATATCTGAAAGAGATTTCACTTCAAAGGTGCTAGCTATCACTAGGGCACCTTTTTTATTCAGTGATTGAGTGGTTTATTCAGCCCATTCACTCTACCTTTCAGGAGGATGAGTTTCATCTTGAGGAGGGCACACTGTCCATTGGAGATATTGTGTTCTAGAGGGGAGTACCTTTCCTAATAGCCTAGAGATTTGGAATAGGGGTTTCCTAATCTCCGATCTACCTTTTGGTAGTTGGTTTCAGTGACTTAGAGGCCATATTCTTGGAGGCTAAATTATTGGCCTGCTTCAGCTAGTGAGGGTGCATCTGTTCTGAGAGACATTGTTGTTTGGAGGTCTTCCAGTTGAGCTACCACTCAAAGAGTACTCATATCTTCTTTCCATCACCAGATCTATTTCTCACAGAGTTTTACAGAGGTTTGAGGCCATCAGAGAGGAGGCTATAATTTCGTTGGACTATTCCAGCCAGGAAGTGCACATTCTGAGAGAGAGGACATCGATTACAACAAAGGGTAACAATTGGACTTCAGTGTTACTTGGTATTTAGCTTGGAGAGGATTTTATAAGATTAGATCTTCATCTCTATCTTGTCTCTTGGAGGCATCATCAACCACACACTCTATTCTATTATATGTATTCCAAATCTGCTCCATTTTGTATGAGGTCAGCTATTATTATAAATAAATCCAGATATGAGGTATTTGTGGCTATTTCTTGTGTTACTTGTATTGCATCTTGTTGATTATATGCCATTGTTATATCTACATCATTTACTTCCTGCAAACACATAACCAAACCATAATATTAAGCCCTATTGCAACTCAAGAAGACAAATCTGCAAAGTGTTTGACGAAATACCACAACCAGAAAACACATAAAAACCTCAATGTTCTAAGCAATATTAGTTGGGAAAATTACAGTCGCACATGGGGTTGTGGGTTCCACACTAATTTGGATATGGAATGGAGAGCCTTCTTCTGTGCTAGAACCATGACCTCTAGTTTTCCACTCATATGTGACTTTCAAGATATCCTTAATCTACCCTGTGACACAAATATCCTCTTCCTCATCACTGTCCAATCCCTCTCACTTGACTACTTCCCTATTATTACTTTTCATCTTATACTGGTCGGTTCGTTTGTTGTGCCTCACACTTACTTTGCTCAATATCTCCCTAGTTTGTTCCTCATCCACTATGTCGGGGTCCATTGCTTCCTTCTTCTGGCTAGTCTCCAGAGCCTTATCCATATTGCAAATCTTCCTTAGTGCTTCCCCCAGTTCCCCCATGTGTGCAGAGTGATATAGATGTTTGATTCCATGGTCATCATGCCTTTATATCATGTAATAAGATCTGAATTGATGTGTAAAGTGACCTGATGTACCTCCGTCTTGGTCCCTTCAAGAAATACTGCTCTACAATAGTATATGACTTTGATGTATCTACTACAAACTCAGTAATAAACCCTGCAATAATACTGTCTAACCAGAAATCTACTACGTGCGTGAATTTATTATTAACTCGTTCCAATCATGCAATATTATCAGTAGTCCACTCCATCGGGCTCATCTGATTTGTGGGATGAGTATCCTTCAACCTCAATATCCACTCTTGCAATGACTCTGGGAAATAACAGAAAAATACCTCATGCAAATCAAAACACATACCTCTATAAATACTGGCGCAGTGTATACCTGAAACTTCTGTTATATTTCTACACGAACTCTAGCTGCTTTGTCTCCAACCACATTTCAATCTCTTTCTTCATAGGATTCCATGGCTTGAACATCCCTTTTTACCACTGCATCTTCTTCATCAAACCCCTCCCTGGTTTTTCTTCTGAGTTCCAGCCAGAAATGAAACCATTTTTTGGATGATTGGGATGATCTAGGTTCTACCTTAGCTCTCCAACAAAACCCTTTTCACCATCGACCCTTCTGGTAAACCAGAAGGCTACACTGCACACAAAGTGCACAACACAGTCTCACATGAGATGGCTTATGGGTGATTACATGACCCAATTTTCTGCAATCATGGAAGGGGTTGGGGATGTTCTACTTCTTCTACTCTTATTGTAACATGCATTCTACCATAACATTCATCAGACCTACTATTTTATCCATTCAATAATATTCATTCTGCATGATTAATCTAGTGCACACTGTCAATAAAACCTAACAAATACATTCATCTATCCATTCATTCATAATTGCAGAAACAACAAGAAGCATTCAGACACATTGCAACACAAGAATTTACCATGGTTCACCCCACCTGGGCTACGGCCACAAAGATCTTATGCTTTATTCATTCTTCACCAAAATATCATTGACCACATTACATAAAAGGGTACATTTAGAATGCACATAAGTTTAGTGATGAGGAAAACTAGTGTCGCACCAAGATCCACATCCTAAGTGGACTCAACTTGTCCACATTCCAACTGCCTTTTGTGCGATTGGTCTTCATCCTTGCTTTGACTCTGCGTTGATCTTCCTTTTTTCTCAGTGCATTGCTTCCTTTACTTTCTATCGCGTTGCTTCCCTTCTTTCCTAGTGTGTGCTGCTTCCTTTGGTCCATCTAGTTACCTTGTTTTCTGTGCTGAACCCAAAAATTGCCTACTCCAACAGACACTTTGTCCACTTTTGTAACATGCTTAGCCATATTAGTATGTATAAAGATGTAAGAAAGGAAACATAGATGCATGGATGCAGGATTGGAAATGTGATAGTGTATGTAATTTGAAAATACTTTTGGGTAAGGGGGTCTAGCGAAGGAATAAATCTGTAGTATGAATGAGGAGTGAACTTGCACTACAACAGAATGACTAGGCAGGTTTGGAATGATATTACTGTATCATATTTTGTAGCGCAGTGCACAGTTGTAAGAAATCTCTTAATAATAATATAAGAAGGAAACCGTTGTGGACGTAGCCCAAGTTGGGTGAACCACGTAAATCTATGTGTTATGATGTGGTTGAAATTCATGTTGTTCTCTGATTTATGCTAAATAAATGGATGATATATGATATTGTAATGTGGCACATAGATTATGTTTCATAACAAAGTAACTGTTAACTATGAGAACAACACATAGAAGTAAAGGATACGAATGATGTCTCAGTTCCCCTTAGCACTGCATAACCTTGGTTCCTGCAACCCCTTTAGATGCCTCATATGGGACTTCACTTGCTTTGCAGGTGATGCTGAAAGGGCCATTATCTAAGGGTTTTTTTGGTACTTGACTGATTAACCCCGGGTTTTCCCCTGCTCGCCAACAACCATTTTACCATGATTCATATACCCATGAACCATTCTTCATTTTGAGTCTTGCATGTTGCCAACATCATATTAGTCTCGTGAGAGATCCCATTTTAACCCATGCTCTGATACCACATGTTAAACCGGTTATTGCACAGTTTGTATTTTAGGTCACATGCTAAAGGATAGAGGACAAACTGGCATAACATGAACCTTCCCCACCCAATGTCACCTCGATGGGGAGGTTCTTTCTTTTTAGGGAGGTTATCCCAGGGGCGACGTCCCCAGTAACCTGGGGTTTGAAGAGGCAATGGATACAAGTGTTAAGATTTCCCTCCTCGCAGGTTACCACCAGTATCAGATAGCTCGACTAATCAGCCAATAAAGAAGTGAAGTCCCTGTTGAAAACACCTGCCCGGAACAAGATAATAACAACACAATATGTATATTTGCAGGATATAACTCAAAGGGTTATTACTTCTTAACTATCTGATTTCATTTAATAAGCAATATAATAGATAAGATGAAGTCAATGTTATGCTAAATAGCCTATGAAAGATCACCAATTCATCAATATCTACCAAAATGACCAAGCCTATAGTATATCCAATCAACAACTTATTCAGTAAATGCTTGATGTCATCATTTAATTGCTTATTTATTAGTCAAAAAGGTTGCTGCATCAAGTATGACATCAACCTAGGTTAGTAGCATTAGGGTTAGTTAGGGTTTCAAAAGAAAATTAAAGTTTGAAAGATGATTTTGTACACTAAAAGCTCAACGTTGGAGAAATTACCAGTGCCTTAGGGTAAATTGAGTCAAAGCAAGGGCAAAAGGTCTCAGGAGGATTTAAACTTAGAGATTGGAAGGTAGGGTTCCAAGGTGCTGCAATGGCAGGGCCCTAGAATCAAAACCCTAGGGGAAGGAGGCTCACTCCGGTGTTGCTTAAGCAAGGCCTCGTGCTCCTTCCTCCTTCTCTAAATACACTTGGAAAAACGGCTAGCTTCAAAGTATAAATTTAAGGGAGAAGGTGTTGCAAAAGAAAGGCCTTCAAATCCTAGAAGGTGAAACCCTAGGTGTAGTGCAACTAGGCCTAGGACGTCTCCTCTTTTCAACCTATAACTTCAAAACTAGCTCAGAAAAAGGAATGAAAAGTGTAGCAACGACTAGGCTATATCTTCTTCTTTCAATGGCTGAAAACTATTTCTCAACATGGGGACATACAACAATGACCTACTTGTGTGCTTGCTACCTAGGGTTTTAAGATTTAGCAATATAATAGCAAAATGTAAGAAATTAAGACTACAACCATTCACTTAAGAAGTTTTGCATGAAAAATTCACTTACATATCATGAAGAAAGCATAATCAAACCCTATTTGTAAACCTTCCATGAGAGAAATGCCATAAATGCCAAGAGAAATCCTCCTCCAAGAGTAGCACCTCACTTAAAACACCAAAATTACCCAAACTAGGGCGCAAGTTTTTAGATCTCACAAGAGAGTGAGTTGTGTTATGTCAAAATGAGGGAAAAGCATCCTTAATATATATCAATCCATGACCTTTCAATTACAAAATAGGTCATTAAAACAACCGATAAGGCTGACTGCAAAATTTACACTATTTTTACATTAACTGCTAGATAAATGACATAAAATGAGCAAAAGGTGGGATGTCAAGCCCTTTTGAGGGAGACGTTTGCCCTTTTTGGGCATATCCAGCATCCAAAATTCAGATGTTAGCCCTTTCAGGGCTCCTCCAAGCTGCCACATGTGCCAGTAACCTCATCACACTGCCACATGCTCAAGGTAACGTCCAACTCTCCTAGGTGACATCCTGTCCATCAAGGGGTAGGCGTTCCATCTGAAGTGGGTGATCCCCCCTAGGCCAAGCTCAGCCAAAGTGTCCTGGGTGGAACATCCTTCTTTCTTCATGTGCAAAGGCTAACATTGGCCTTTCTCTGCCATCCCAGCAACCATCTAATGGGCTCTTTAGCCCCATGGAGGTCCGAGCTAATCATCTCCCCATGTGTACTGGTCCACTGGTACCTATCCGTCGGGCATGGTCCTACACATCAAAAACTTTGCCCTCCATGGGCTCATTAGTCCTTGGGATCATAGCAATGTCAATCATATCTCATCATGAAATTTATCAAATAGATGCATAAAACCCCTAGCATATCATCTAATAGCTCAAAGACATTACACTGACCTACTATACAAAGTTGAAGAAAGAGATAGAATTACCTATTGGGCCAGTATCCATAAGAAGAAGAGAGTTTCCAAAGAAGATTATTCAATCCATGTAACATGAAGTGATATGGTCTAAGGATGTCCAGTTATAGTGAAGACCAGGGGAAGGTATTGTCTGTGGGTGCCTTTGTAGGAGGCGAGTTGTACCTTTCATGGATGCAGTTTTTTCCAAGCCCCTTATTGCCTTTATTCTTTGCTTCTTTCTTTTTACTTCAAGGTATGACCAGAGGACACTGCCTTGGCATGGTGACCAGAGCTGACAGTGTTACCCACTAGTATTTTCGCAGAAATGATAAGGCTGGCTCGTGATGAGACCCCCTTTCCCTTGGCCATGCAACCAAAGGTCATTGCCCTGGCGTGGTAACCAGATGATGGCAATGTCATACCGCTAGATACCTATGAACATAATGGGATGGCTCGTGATGAGACCTCCCATCCTCTTGGTTAGGTCTTGTTTTATTATTTTTCTTTGGGTCCCTTTTGTTTCTTATCGAGAGACCTTCTATTGCCTTCTTGAAGATCCTTGGGTGAGGCATCTCTAGGTTTTATTCCCTATGGATTTTATCTTTTACCAGCTTCTTTTACCCCCTGGGCCTTGAGCCCCTTCTTCCCACAGGACAAAGTGTAGCCCCTCAAATAGTTCATCCTAATGCCCAGACCAAGGGAATGGGATGGATGTATAGGAGATAAGATGTAAAATGATTGTATGGTGGGAGCGGACGATGGCTCTTCAAATCCCCCCTGGTGGTTAACCAAAACCCATGGATACAAGCTTGCTAGGGAACCCCGTTGATCCCCCCAACAATGGTCAAGTGGGTTAGTTTAAGATCCAAGCAGTTGTCAAAAATGTAAGGAACCTGATGCATATATAAGAAAGTTATAACGATCAAACATGACACATACCATGATACCTGGACCAATTACCTCATGGAGCAAGAGTCTTCTCTGATGCAAGTCCAAGCCGATGGTGATGGATGCTGCTGCTGCTGATAGGACAAATCTGGTGAAGAAGAAGAAGGATGGGCCCTCCAGGGCCATGCTCAGGTCAATCCTTCTCTCGGTACTCCATGTCTAGGACCTGTGGGCCTTGAGACATGATCTCCTAGTTATCCCTAGAAAATGGGGATAACAAAACCTAACGAAAGAAAAATAACAAAAAAATAGGCACAAGAAAAACAATTAATCACATAAATTCAATATTTAATTTGGAAACCCTTTATAAGAAAACCAACATTCAAGATATATATCTTTATTGGCCTTATCCAGGTCAGCCAAAAACACTAGGTCACTTGAGGCATCTTACAATGGAGTTTTTCAAGCCTGTAAATAGAATTCATCACATCAAATAACATGGGAAAATACCATGGGTTTTCCAATACCATGGGCTCATAAAACACCAACGATAAACCCATTAATGAAAGTATCAAGGTTATCTTATCTACTTTATGACCGAGTCAATATTAAACCAAAATTCATGTAAAAATTGGAGAGTAATAAACAATTAACACATACATCATGCACAAATTAATCACTATGATTATGCTAGAAAGGCTTAACTAGGAAAGCCAACACCTCCATAGATATCTATGAATAAATTTGGCCAATTCGGGCCTACACCAACCACTTGAGGCATTTTACAATGGATTTCTTCAATCTTTGAAATATATTTCATTAGATATAATCCCATAAGAAAATACCTTGGGTTACCCAATACCATGGGCTTGTAAACGACCAATCGTAAACCCATTATTGGCCATATCAAGGTTATCTACTCTATGTCAATCAATATTAACCCAACATCCCCCTATTTAAACTTGACTTGGGATAAACACCTATCTCCCTCAACTTTTATAAAACAAGTTTTTGAGAATACAACATGCCCCCCCATCAGTTAGGTCTATATCTAGAATTTATCGATGAACCACCAAACCAAGAGTAAGCGTGCCTAAATAGATCTTACAACCATATGCTTATTTACATGTGATAAAATATAACTTCATAAAAATGATTACAACTACATGACCAAGAAAATAATGCTTGAAGTATCTACCTTCTTTTTTTCCTGCATTCCTCTCTGCTCCAAAAACAATAAGCTAAATCAAACACTCACTGTCACTGGGTAGTTCTTTAGATGCTATCATTTGTATACTTTTACTAGTTATCCATTTACATGTGCCATTTATCATGGTTCATATACCCATGAACCATTCTTCAATTTGTGTGCAACCAAAATCACTATCTACCACACTCCTTGCAATCTCCATCATCCAGTGCCTTGTAGTACCTCTGATCCATGAAAATAGGTTTATTATTGGGATATTTATGTTCACACTCATTTCACTTTTCAATGGCTTGGGATTTCACACAAAGTGCCAATTTCACTAATATAGTTTCCAACTTGTAGGAATCAGTGTCACCACACCATCGACAAACTACAACCACCCACCACTTAATTAACCATAAAAACTCAGCTTGCTTCCAATTATTTGACCTCTCTTTGGACCTCCACTGCTGCTGATGATGGGAGAAGTTGCGAAAACATTGTGATTAGTCTATTTAGAACCTCCCGTGGTAAGTTTGGGCTTGAATTCTTCAAACCCACAAAACCCCAGGTCACCATTGACTAGCTTCTTGAATTAAACAAAACCTGTTGCACTCTCTCCTACACTTGAAAAATATGCTCATGGATTTACTCTTTCCACTTGATCGAATCTAACAAGTCCATGAAAAACCTTTGCTATTGGTTCACTAGGATCTCTCAGAACTCATGGACAACATCCAGGTTAGTTGTCATGAGGCCTCTTACTATTGTCTTTCTCTACTTTTTGGAAGGAGGCCCCACTTTGTCATCTCGTCCTCCTTATCTTCCTGCTCAAACTCATCTGATAGGAGCATCATTAGGGGTTTCAACCATGCAACCATTAAGGAAACCTAGATCGATCGCATGGACCATGATAGGGGTAGCGCGAGGTGCGGGAAGGAAATCTTGAACATTATGATCATGGTTGTAATGAACACCACTGTTGTGAAGAAATCAAACCAAAGGCCCACGACCATGATTGTATTTCCCTCAGAGTGCGATTCCATGAGATAATTCTCCAATTCAAATTCTTTTAGCAAACTGCACGTGACCTTCGGTTCACTTCCAATGTTATTGGACATCCCTTCAATATGAATGAGCCTCATTCACTTCACTAAGATCCAAACGTGCAATATTCCACTGATCCAGATTATTTTGAGAATGAAATGAAGGAGGAGATATAACAATGAAATATGTAGATACATTTCAATAAACACATAGATACAATAATGCACAATTTTTATTAATGAGAGAAATGTATAGAAATTGTAAAATTACAGAGTGAATGACTCGCTAGAATAGTGGCAGCTTATCTCTGAGAAGATATGTGATGGCTACACTCATTCGAAAGAAGATGATGTTTACAATGAGGATCCAAAGGCCTTTTTAACATAAATAAAATCCAAAACCCTAACCCCGAAAGATGAAACACCAAAAGGTTTATGGTCCTTGATGGGGGTAATTAATACATCAACTTCCCGAGGGCGTAACTTTTGCATACGATATTTGTTTGGGGCATTCTATACCTCTTCAAAAAGGTCTAGCCGAGGAATACATATTCTATTTAACCTATCATCTCCTCTGGATAAATAATAGGTACTTACGATCCCAATAAACATCATTTAGGGCCTCAAAATGGCCCCAGAAGTTCAGGACCCGAAAAACCGTAAAAAAAAGCCAAGGTGGAAACCCATGTTTTGAGCCAATGCAATAGGTGGATGGCCACCAATTTCTTCTTGGATCATTCTTCCCCCCTTAGGAAGCAATGGTTCCCATTGTGTCAAGTTCCAGTGGAAGATGGGGAAGCTTTTGCTGAATCTAAACCTTGGTGATTTGCTTGCCTTGATGAAGAAGTTGTCCTGCTTAGCTTGTTGAAGTTTGCTATTAACCTGTTGATGGAGGGGTTGGATCCATGCAACTGATCTAGCTACATGATCTTCCCAAGTGTGGGAGTAATTTTTCGATGAAGATGCGATATGAGGAGTATGGATGGATTTGTTGTAACTTTGCTGGATTGGGTAGTGTGGACGCACCCTCGTAGGTGACACAACAATAGTTTTTTTCTCTTATACAATCTGCTTATGCTAGACATAAGGTATTGGGCTGAGGATGCAATGGTTGCAGTGTCCTTCTGTTCACCTTCTCCCATATTGTGAAGAGGCTAAACTTTGTGGTATGAGAGATTACTTTGCAACATTGTTTTGTTGGGACAATAGTTGGGACTACCTTTGGTATCCTGTAGAGTTGAACCTCCAAAGTAACAATGATGCTACAGGGATGAGACTCATAAACAACATTATGCTTCCACATATATGGCTTGCCTAATAGAACCTAGCATACTTCTAGTGGGGAAACATCACACAACACCTCATCCTTGAAGGGATTGATGATGTAGGACATGCGACACTACTGGCTGACACAAAGATCTCAACCTTGGCGAAGCCACCCAATGTTGTATGGTTGCGGGAGTGGTTTTGTCGAAAAATATAACTGCTTGATGACCTCTACTGAGATTAGGTTCTTCTGGATACTTCTATCAACAATAAAAAGCAATGGGCTCCCCTTCACCCACATTTGTGAATGGAAGAGGTGCTCGCCCTCCTTAGGATCCTTTGGTTCTTTTGGTTGGATTGTTGTGGTCGTGACAGTGGTAGTGGGTTCTCCATCAATTATTTGTCTCCTTTTATTATTGTCTGAATCAGAGTCCGATTTGGGGCTCGACTCTGTTTCTTTGAGCTGGGTTACCAATGACTATTTCGAGTAACATTCATCAGTATTGTGCCAAGGGATTTTGTGGAAGTTGCACCACTTCCTAGTGTCCTTCTTCATCTCCCAGTTTCTCTTCTTTTCTTGTGGCTTGGATTGGTTGTATTGAGGTTGGATACTATTTGAATTAGGGTTTCCTTTACCATACTTTGGTTGTTGCATATTTGCAGACCCAAATTCTTGCTTGTTCTACTGCTTAAATTTTTGCTTGATTTTGTCATCATATCAATAAGAGACTCCTAGTGATGGGATGTCCAAAAACTCCATTTCTGTTTGGATGTACCTGTGTAGAGCCTCACATTATTTTAGAACCAGATGTCACTCAGAGTATTTGATACCCATCTTGGTGCACAAGGTATAGATTTGTGAAATCTGACACTATTTGGCCCCTCTCTTAACACAACGTGGTCCATCTCATGTACTAGTCGTCATAGTTTTCAACAAGGTAATATTGTTCCTTGACCACATCCATAAAAAGTACCTACAAGTGGGCTCAGTCCCAAATATTCCAGATTATTCTGTGGAATTTTTCTTTTAGTAAGTTTCCCACCAATGTTTGACATCGGGGAGAGCCTTAAGGAGCACAAAGGTGATATTTTCTCTGCTGGAAAAATTATGAACAAAGAAATAATATTCTAGAAATTTTAACCACTTTTCCAAAGCATTTGCATTGATTTGACCCTCAAATATGGGAATATCGAAATTAACTTGTACCTTGAATGAAACAACATCTCCAAAGTGACTGCTTGATTAAGATGCACATGCTATTGTTGGCCATCGTTGAAGGATTTGGGAAAAATTCTCCAACATCTCATTCCTCTGTTGTGTGAGGGATTTCACGAGCAATAGCTTGATGGGATATTATGCTCCCTTGTCTCTCTTTTACCCCACCATGGGAGGCCTTTTGAGTTGGCGAGAGCAGTTTTCCTCAAGGGAAACTAGATCGAGACCCAACTATTTATACCTTGACCTCGTCGAGGACATGCACTAAGAAAAAAAAAGGAGTAGCCTACTCTGATACCACTGATCCAGATTATTTTGAGAAGGAAATGAAGGCATAGATATAACAATGAAATATATAGATATATTTCAATAAACACAAAGATACTATAATGCACAATTTGTATTAATGAGAGAAATCTATAGAAACTGTAAAATTACAGAGTGAGTGACTCACTAGAATGGTGGTAGCTTATCTTTGAGAAGAGATGTGATGGATACACTCATTCACAAGAAGATGCTGTTTACAATGACATTCAAAAGGCATTTTTAACATAAAGAAAATTCAAAACCCTAACTCCAGAAGATGACGTCAAAAGGCTTGTGGGCCCCGATGGGGGTAGTTGATATGTCAACTTCTTGAGGGAATACATTTTGCATATGATCTCTGTTTGGCGTGTTCTATCCCTCATCAAAAAGGTATATTCGAAGATTACTTGTTCCATTTGGCCTATCATTTGCCTTCAACTATATTTTAGGCACTGTTGAGCCCAAAAAACGTTGTTTAGGGCCTCAAAATGGCCCCAGAAGTTCAAGACCCAAAAAGTCGTAGAAAAAATGCCAAGTTGGAAACCCTTGTTTTGATCCAATGGAATAGGTGGGTGGCCATCGATTTCTGCCTAGATAATCCATGACCTACAGAAGGGCCCACTCTACCCACACACTATCTCCACCAGTTGTTCCAACGATCATCCTATCTAGTGATCTATACCCAAATAGAGACACTTTGCTATACCAAGAGATTGAGTTTGATCAATTCTTAATGATAATGTTGGAAGCATATGTAGTGCAACAACCATGACATATTTTGTCTCTTGATGGATCTCAATACTAGACCACTCTCACAAGAGAGTCTAGGTCTACTGAGATTCGATCCACCCTCTAGGAAATACCCAGACCACTCTCTCTAGATCTTATACTACATGTAAAACCTAGAGAGTAATAAAACAATGAACACATACTTCATGCACAAAATAAACACAGTTATTTATCCTGGAAACCCTTAATCAGGAAAGCCAACACCTCCATAGATATTTATTTATAACCTTGGCCAAACCAACCACTTGAGTCATTTTACAATGGATTTCTTCAAGCCTTTAAATCAGCTTCATCACATATAATCCCATGGGAAAATACCATGGGTTACCTAATACCACACGTCTGTAAACCACCAATGATAAAACCATTATTGAATACATTAAGGTTATCTACTCTATGACCTAGTCCAGATTAACCCAACAACCTACGTCGCCTCACTCATGCAGAGGATAATGATTTGGATGACAACTATGATGGGAGCTCTCATTGTAGAACCCACCTATTCAATCAATAACTGTTGGCATGATTAGACCATTAATCCCACCATGTGTAGCATCATCTTTGGAGCAAGGATACAGGTTCAAATGGTTAACCCGCATAGTAGGAAATGGAGGAAGGCTTCAAGAACATGGGAAACTAGGCTTCACAATAGCTCTGGTCTCGCTTCTAGGTTTGGTCCTTCTGGTTTTATTTTTATTTTTCTTGTCTATTTAGTAGTTTGGAGTGCTCTGTTTTCTAACTCAACTCACCATCAAGTCTGGGTAGGAAAATTTTTCCATTCGTGGTTAGGTGATTTTCCATTAGGGGAATTTTGAGGTTAAAAACGAGCTTCAAAACAAAAAATGTACTGTCAAAATCAACTTTAAAATAAACAATCACATTTTAGAAAATAATATCATCTCTTATTGTTGAGCTGACATTACTTGAGTTAAATATGCTTATTCTTCACATTCTAAATGGTGGATGACAATCAATAGTTAACCTTGGTAGCGTTGTGAATAAAGTGCTCATAATGATAAAAGTACTTATAAATTACTTTTTAATATAATATTATTTTACTAATAAAGTGAAGTACATTTGAATATATATAAAAAATACTAATTCAAAATTCAAAATATGTGATGTTTATTTATTTTATTGAATATATATATATATATA
>JASDQU010100940.1:113711-124933 GCA_032191745.1 Picea mariana | reverse complement strand
TGTTGCCACACTGAGTCTTCCAGGACTCACTATTGGATTACCAGTTTGGTTGTTCCCCACTCCGGTGATCCTGAATCCTCCCAATGTTTCAGTTGCACCTAATACTTTGGATGTCAATACACCACCCACACATCAACCTCACGTTGAATTTTCACCTTCTTCGCCCATTAAGTCTCCTTCCATTTCTCCTTCTTCGCCTAGTGAAATCTCTAAAGCAAGTAGCCAGGTTGATTAGAAGAAGAAGAAACGAAAAGAGAAGAAGAAGAAGAACCCGAAAAGGACAAAGGCCCCAACAACATTAGATGTTGGCTATAAGAAACCAGTTACTGTTAATAGTACTGGGAGTTTTGATGAGGTCAACAAGATTAAAATGAAGAATCCAAAACCCAAATTCCCTTGCAGCCTTTGTAAGGGTGACCACTTTCTGAGGGATTGCCCCGGTCTTAGCCAAGTCTTAGAAATGTGGTCCTCCATGTCATCTGCCGCTATCGATCATGTCGATGATACCCTGTCAACTAGTGATGTTCAGGTTGGTAAGAAGAAGAAAACTGTCAAGTTCCCTTGCATGTTATGTAAAGGTAATCGTTACTCTCACCTTTGTCCTCGCATGGACGAGGATTCTTCTCTTTTGGAAAAACTTCAACTTCCAAAAGGTTATTGTAAGCTTTCCTCCGACCCATTTTTGGTTGATGGACTGGTCAATCTGGTTCCATCCCCGGTCAGTCTGGTTGATCAGGTGGTCAATGTAGTTTCCTCCTTGATTGAACCACAAACACAAGTAGTTGATCCAGTTCCATCATCAATCAGCCCCGCTCTTCATCAAAAGAGTGACACAAAAGTGGTCAATCTGTTTTCATCCTCGGTCGATCCCACTCTCCCGTTAGAGAGTGACACCAAAGTGGTCGATCTGTTTCCACCCGTCGACCCCATTATTCCCTTGGAGAATGAAATTCAAGTGGTCGATCCAGTTTCTCCATCGGTCGATTCCATTCCTCCATTTCAGAATGTCAAAGTGACTGATCCAGTCCCTTCCTCAGTCAGTCCCACTCTTCCTTCGAAGAGTGCTAAAGTGGTTGATCCAATTCCATCATCGGTCAATCCCACTTTTCCTTTGAAGAGTGCCTTCGTGGTCGATCCGATCCAATCATCGGTCGATCCTACTCTCCCTCTAGAGAGTAAACCCGATAGTGCCCATGTTTTTCTCATTGATACAGACTCTACCGTGTCGGGGGGCATCCCTCAGTCTCCTGCGAAACCCCCTCCAAGTAATGAGGCCATCCTTTTTGATTGGGGTGCGCTAACTGGACCTCGTCTTCCCTCTCACATTCCTTTCCAGATTACAGTACAGGTTCATGGTCGGGACGTTCCTCAAACGCTGATAGATGAAGGTTTGTTCGTTAGTATTTTGTCTTATGTTGCTTGGTATGCTTTGGGTTGTCCACAGCTTGCACCGATTACACAGAATCTGTTAGCTTTTAACAGAAGAACTAGTCAACATTTAGGGATCCTTCCTCAGTTTCTTGTAACTTTGGGAGGGAAAATTGTCTTTATCGATGTCATGGTAGTCTAAGACCCCTTGTATTTCGCTTTAATCCTTGGGTGGGATTATGTCTATGCTATGAAAGCTCTAGTATCCACCCTTTTTCGTGTGATATCTTTCCCTCACGATGGAAGAATTGTGACTATTGATCAACTTTCATTCATCGGCCCCAACTGGGTTACCTCCCTAAGTGGTTCCTATCTGCAGACAGTATCACCCCCGCCGCATGTCAATATTGTGGCGTTGTCTCCCTTGACCTCAACTTCCAATGATTTGGATCTGGTAGTTAACATGGTGATCTCTTCGGTAGGGTTATTGGAGCTCGATCTCCTTACCCCTGTCACGACCCTCGACATGTGTTCCTTCCAAAGTGATTGTCTTCCATCTGGCAAAGATCTCTTGGAAGCCATGACCGAGTTTTGTCCCTTGACATGGTATCCTTCCAGATCATTATCCTCTTGGAAGCCATGATCAAGAAGCAACCACGAGCATAGTTTCTCTTCTCTATGGAAAGCTCATTAAAAAATGAANAACAGTCACCTATCTTGAACCTTCTTTTCATCCACCCTTCTCCTTTTTCTCATCTACTAGAGAAATTGGTGACAACCTCAAAGTCGGTGAATGAATTGAAGCTTGGAGGGAATGTCTCTAGCCTTTGATGATCTTTCTGGAGTTAAGCCAATAGCTTTCATGCTGGGGGCATACCGAGCTTAGTCTTTGTTCTTTCTCGTGCTCGTAAATACATGAGAATGCATCCGGGTAGACTTTTATCTATTTTTCGGACCTGTATGGATACACGAAAAAGGAACCCTCTGGAGTCTCCTTTAAGCCCTTTTCAGACTCTCTAAACATGAAAATATTTCCGAGTGATCTTGCTTCCTTTCCCACTCGTTAAAAGGTTTGAAAGGACATCTTTCGAGTGATAATTTATCTCTTTTTCGGCCTCGCGAGACTAACATTACGAAAAAGGACAACACTGGAGTCATCTTTAAGTTCTTTTCAGACTCTCTAAACATGAAAATATTACCGAGCGACCTTGTTCTCTTCACGCTCGTTAAAGTATCTGAAGAAAACATTTGTTGAGCGATAGTTTATTTCTTTTTTGGTCTCGTTAGAATACTTTATGAAAAAGGAACTGAGAGAGTTCTCTTTTAAGTGTTTTTCCAGACTCTATAATCATGAAAAACCTTCGAGTTTTCTATCTTTGCACTCGCTAAACAAAACATCGACAGGCCCATATGGGATCGAACCCTTACTTCTTCCAATTCATTAAGAAAAGGAAGAGGAACTTACCGAAGGTGAGTTTTATCTGTTAGACATCGAAATTACTCACTTCAATAGTGTCGCAAGTGTCGTCATTATAAGTGTCGCAAGTGTCACATTTTGCTCACAAATGTCGCAAGTGTCAGGGAAGCATACTGCCATGATACCTATGTCGTGCCTATAACGACATGAGAAGGACACTTGAAACACCTCAAACATTTTCTTTGGAAGAAGAATGATTCAATAGGCTTATGAACCTTTTGTCATCTGAAAGCACCCCAAAAACTGATCTTTTGAAGGAGGGTGCTCCCCTATACCTCTTCTGGGAGCGCTAACGCTCCCCCTACACTGTCTGGGAGCATTATAAAGCTCCTTTGGCCCTTTTGAGGGAGCTCTGGTGTCTTTAGGAGTGTTGGTGCCCCCCTTAAGCCTACTGGGGAGCGTTGTAGCGCTCTAATGGCCCTTTTGAGGGAGCGCTACCTATTCTGGGCAGCAGTTGAGTTGTTGAGATGAATGGGGGAAGGATATTTTCATTCTTAGAAGGCAGTTGGATTCAAATCCCTAGTCCAGCCATGATCTTAGGGTAGATCCTCNAATCCTCAACTTCCCCAAGGATATCTCAAGTGGTTAAAGCCTCTCCAAGGCTATATAAGAAAGCTTTCTAATGGTGAAAGGGGACTGGAAAGGGAGAATCACACCAAACCTATGATCTTATAAGTGGTGTTGGAACAGATATATTTTGGAGTCAAGAGACCTATGATCTCATAGGGAGCAATCAGTGAAGCTATCATCATTCAGATCGTGGATGTTTTGAGCAAGGTGTAGACAAGGAGGACTTGATGAAATTGCTGCAATTCATCTATGGCTGTAAGCAATGTTTTTTCCTCATTAATATGACATCCTTGGCCTGTTTCTTTCTAATTCGTGTTCAATCTCACATGAATTTGTCTCTTTAGTATATAGACCTATTTTGTACTAATCTTGATAGTGTAGGAAGTGGCCGTACTTTGTTTGTCTACAGGGCTTATCGAGAAGCAAAAGATTGGAGCTCAACTCGGAGCGTGCAGGGACAAACACCGGTAAAAGGTACTTATTTTCTCCTTCCTTCTCACACACTAGTCCACCTAGATCTAAAAGGAAGTCAGTGACCATGATAAGCACTTTCTGTCTTAGAGTTAAGATTCCAGCTCTTTGAGGAGATCTACCTGTTCGCAGGGAGATTTTCCTTCAACACTAACTGTTGATTTAGTTAATTGGATTTCAAATGCAAAAGTGTTGGTTTTAGTGTCAGATCTTTTGAAAATTCCTTCACAAAAGGAAAAACTCGTTAAAGCAATAAATGTTCCAAATGATAAAGTAGTTGTGAAAAAACAAGAAAAAGAAAAGGAACATCATGAATATCCTCCAATGGTTTTGACTAGCAAAGATAGAACCAAGGAATAAAATCCTCCCTTCTTTGTGTCTTTAGAAATAAATGATCAATGGTTGCATAATTGTATGTATGATTCTGGAGCTTCATCCAACATTATTACTAAGGGAATTATGCAAATATTGGGCCTCAAAGTTACAATTCCTTATCACAATGTGTGTGCCATGGATTCCAGGGAAATTGAAAATCGTGGGATTATCATAGATTTGTCAATCAAACTAGCTTTCCGCCTATATTTTTCTTTCAAAATGGATGTGCTTGTAATTGATGTGTCAGATTCTTAGTGTATGCTTCTCTCTAGAAAATGGGGAGCTCACATGGGAGGTTTCCTAAATGTGGATTTGAAGTTTTCAACTATCCCATACCCTCCTCCATCAACTGAGAATTTCAGGCTCTTTAGAGAAACAGAAAGAAAGTATCACATTGAGGATCCTAAAGAGCCATTCAATGAGTTCTTATGCCAAATTTCTGACATAGGTAATTTCTCAATATGTTCAAACTTCCTAGCACCACCTAAAGAAAAATTTAAAGATGAAAAGAAAAGTAATAAAGCTTGGAAGATGAACTTTGATGGTGCACATTCAAGATTAGGAAAAGGGGTTGGAATTGTTCTAGTTTCACCAACATGAAAGTCTTACAATTTTGCATTTAGATTAGAATTTGATGCAACAAATAACGTGGTTGGGTATGAGACACTTCTACTTGGTTTGTAAATTGAAAAGGACATGGGGATCAAAATATTAAACATTAAGGGTGATTCAGATTTGGTCATTCTCTAGGTACAAAATAAGTATGCATGAAAAAGTGATAGATTGAAAAAATACAGAAATGCAATCTGGGATACTATAGAACTGTTTGATGCTATAGATCTCATTTCTATCCCTAGGTATCAAAACAATTTAGCTGACAGTTTGGCAGTAGCATCTTCAACACTCCAACCTTTAGAAGATCTAATAAAGGGAAAAGTAAAGCTGGAAATAATATTTAGACCTTTGGTTCTAGATAATGTTGATCACTGGCAAGTTTTCAGAGATGATGAACAAATCTTAAGATTCATCCATAATGTTCAGGAATTCTCCGGTTTCAATGTCAGTTACAAAGAAGAAGGAAAATATTATATTGAATAAGATGACCCAATAAAAAATCTAATCCTTGGAGGAATAATTTCTTTAGAAAAGATCTTTGACAGACATGACATGCATAAAAAGAAAAAAGAAGTAATAAAGCCTGACAGTTACATAGAAGTGAACATTGGAATAGAAGAAGTCCCAAGGCTCATAAAAATTGGAAAGGGTACTTCATAAAAAGAAATAAAATAATTAATAAGTCGTGTCCATGAGTATAGGGATGTGTTTTCATTCACATATGATGAACTCAAAGCTTATAAAGCTGATGTGTTTCAACATACTATCCCACTCAAAGAAGACATGAAACCTTTCTGGAAAAAACTTAGACGAATAAATCCTAAGTTGGCACCTTTGGTTCAAGCAGAAATAAAAAAGATATTGGATGTTGGCATCATTGCTCCGACAAGGCATTCTTCATGGTGTTCTAACTTAGTAGTAGTTAGAAAGAAAAATGGGGGAATAAGGCTATGCATTGATTTTAGAAATATAAATATAGCATGAATTAAACAAAACTACCCCCTACCCTGTTGACCACCTATTTCAACTAGGGGGTCAACTCCATGTTCCATAAAGCTATGTACCTGATGGTGTAACCAAGTTGAAGACTTTCTGGTTTTACAAGGAATTTTTTGCCCCCAACGCTTTTCTTTGTAATTGGAATTTCCGCTCCCCTACGTGGGATAATAATGTAATGGGTCTGCATGGATCATATTTTAGGTTATTTTCCTTGGAATTTGTCATTAGGGAATTCCTTTCATCGAGTTTTTGTTTTTTCTCAGGTAATTGATCTAGCCTAACCAACCATTTTAATCACCCTTGAGTTTTTCACTCCCAATAATGCTCTAAAGTGGTGAAAGGGGTTCTAATGATCGAGCCCAATGGGTGACTATGGTCTAGTAATTTTGTAAATGACCATGCTAGACATCTCCTAGAGTCTTATGGAATTCCCTCGAGTCAATGCAGTTTTTTTTTTTTACTTTTTAAAATTACCCAATTAATGGTAATTTTAATTAATTTTGATATAAAAATGTAAAAACTAGGTTCTAGGGGAATCTGATAGGGGTATGAGTACTCAAAAGAAATGGAATGAGGCCCCCTACACACTTGGACCAAGTTTCATCTCAATTGGACAAGTGTTTCTAGGTCATTGTCTATGAGGAGTCTAAGTCAATCCAAGCCAACAATTTAATTGCTTTAATTTGGCTAAGTAAAAATGCCATTTTTTGTAAAAAGAATAAAAAGGTTAGAGAAAGAGTGGGAGATGATGCCTAAACCTTTTTCTAAGTTAAATAAACACATTTCTAACTTAAATTAACCCCCCTCACCTAGTCACCACCTCATTCCACTCATCCCCCTAAGGAAGTTGCGCCCCCCTTGGTGAGAAAACTACCCAAAGTAAAAAATTAAAAAAAGTAAACACCCTAGCTACCTAAGTGCACCCTCATAGTGATCTATCATGGTGTTTGAAAAAATATAAAGGTGTTTCCCCTCCCCCTCACTCAACCCTCATAAACCCTAGAGCTCCAAAACCGTAAAAGTGCGTCCCCCTTGAGATGCTCACCCTCTCTTGCTTGATTGCCACTTAGAGCTAATCCAAGAGGGGTCTCTCTTGGCTCCAAAGTATAAAACAAAGTCTACCCCTCCCTCTTTTCATATCTATTCTCAGTGTATTGTTACTATGCCCAAATCTCTCCCACTCTTCTCTCTCTCCCACTTTTCTCTTGCTCTTGTGTAAAGCTTGTTGCAAGTATTTGCAAATTTTTTCTATTGGAATACAATAAATCTTTGGAGGATCCATGGTGCATCGAGAATCTTCTTGGTGCCATATTGTGTTACATTGGAGGTGACATTTTCTTTGGTTTCTTTTTTTTGTATTCATTTGTTATAGATCTAGAGTAGTAAGTCCAAGCAAAGTATTTTGCTTGGATAGATCTATGATAGTAGTATTGTATATCTAGTGAGTATTTTGTTTTATTCAACAAAGTATTGTGTTTTATCAATAAGATATACTCACCTATTCTCTTTTCTGTAGCTTTGTTTCATGAAATTTGCAGATCACCAAAGGGTTTTGTGGACAAATTTCAAATCTGGAAATGTGTCCCTTCACCCAACTCAAACCTCTTGAAAATTATGTTCTAATTTTCTGAATATTTCCATTCATTTTTGGGGCATTCTAACTTTTTGTAATAGGTTAAAAACTCATATTTACTCGCTGATTTTTTGCACAAAAAAATTCTATTATTACTAATAAAAAAATTTTGAGTTTTCTGGTCATATTTGCATCTTTTCCAGCAAGCTTTGCTTATTGGTTTTTTGCAGGTTTTCATTAGAAAAGAGGAGGTGCTGCCCATTTGGGGCCATAAAAATTCAAGAAAAGACCTCCCAATTTTGGGTATTTGATACCTAAATTTCCTCTCCTCTTCTATCATTGTAAGCAAGCTCAAAGAGAGTCTTTTGGGCTTGCATTTCTTTCAAGTTTTAATTTTATGCAATTTCATTAGTTCATGTGCCTACACCTTGTATAGTAAATTAGCCTAGCCACCCATGCAAAATCGTAAGGCTAGGAGTTATATCTATTTTATGTTTTGTTTATGCATTTGAAGTTTGCCTCACTTTACTTTAAGGCAAGGTTGAGAGGCTAGGATCTCTTGCTTTTCCTTTTCTGTTATTAGTTTTTCTATTCGCCCACTTGGGCACAAAACCGGTAGGATTGTCCTCCATCTTGTGCTGTTGTTGAGGTTGCAAGTAGTTAGTTGTTTTTCCAAGTTTATTTTACTTTCCAAATTAATTTTCCTACACCCTGCATAGTGGATTGGCCTAGCCACCTATGCAGTATCGTAAGGCTGGTCTCTTGTGATAATCTATTGATAGTTGCTTATGACATTTAGTTTCATTTATCTCCTTTAAAGTTCATTGTTAATACTTCACATAGTTATAAGCATCTTCATCTTGGTTAAATTTTTTTTATAATTTTGTGGAAGTAATCTTTCTTTTTCAATTTACTTATGTTGGATCTATAAGAACTTTTCATTTCATTTACTTGGAAGCTCTACCTCCTTAAGCATTTTCAATACAAGTAATTTTATTTCTCAATCAATTAACTTGTAGCTTTAGGAGGGATAAATCTATCTAGTTTAACTAGGCGCCTTTACTAGTACAAATTTCACCACCAAAAAGGATGTTTATGGAGGCTACTTGGGGTGATAAGTCAGGGATGACTTCACAACACTAGGTGTCCCCCTTGTTGAGTGCCCAAGTTTTCCAGGTTGACCTATGGAGCTTGGGTAAGGCCTTGTTTTCCTCACTTCTTGAGCACCCAACAATCATTTTGGCCAAAGTGGCAAGAATATAGGGGAAGTCACCTAGTTTAGGCTTGAAACTTCACTTCATCTAATCAAGGCTTAAAATTTATTCACACAATTTTTGCTTCAAGTCTATAATGTAAATCTAAGTTGTGTAAATTTTTACTTTCCTGCAACTTTACTGTCAAGTTCTATCTATCTTGCATTTAAATTTCGGTTGGGCACATTTATATTTGAATGGTATATCTTTGAAGTTGCACATTAGTCATTTTGGTTTTTTTACTTGAAATTTAATATCTTTTGAAGGTGTGCACTAGTCTTTGGGATTCTCTTTTCAGAAGTTGTGCATTGTCTCTTAGGATTCCAAACTTTGGTAGGTGTTTCCTTTGTGGTGAATGTATCATTTAGATAATTCTCTTTTATCATATATGCAAAATCATTCAAGTGGTTAGTTCAATTATATTTTCATTGGTGAAGTAGATCTAACAAGTACTTTAGATTATTGTGCAAGTATCTAGTCAGTTATTCTTTAATTTCATTTGTAAATTGTCAATTAGTTGAATTCTGTGCATTGTGTAGTCATCTAGATATTGTTTAGACTTTGGTAATTATTGTAATTATATTTCATTTATCTTAATTTGTAAATTTCATTCTTTATTTGTACTTAGATAATTTCTTTACTTATTGTAATTTTAATTGACCCCTTGCCCAACCTTTAGGCACTAGTCTTAGTTGTCCTTAGGGAAAGGGGTGATTTTCATTTAAGTTGTGCATTTCATTGTTTCCTGTCATATAAAATAGCTCCCCCTTACCATAAAAACCTAAAATCAACTCCTATAATTCACTTAATAATTCACGTAGTAACTAGGGTCTACCCCCCTTGACTTCCCTAGGAGTAAGCCTAGATGGAAGAAATCCAAATCGAGGTGACAGTGGGTTTGGATTTAGGCATTGTGCCTCCAAGGACACACTAAATGGATTGATATTTTTCCACGTTTGTAGGTGTATATAAGGACGACAACATATTTGGCACCATTTTCTGGGATAAGTCTTTTATCCTTGGTCTTAATGACATAACTTAATTTATTCTTTTAAAACTATGTAATAAATTTCTCCCTAATTTTTTTTTTTTAACTTGGGTTGGTTTTTCATTGTTTTTCTTACTCTCCAAGTGGAAACTCCATCCAAAAATTCTTTGATTTATACTACTAGGAGCACTTCACAAGGATTGGTTTACTATTTTCCTAAACCTAAAAAGGTTTATAGGAGGAGACTAGACCGCCTTGCTCCTCGTAGGCTACTTGAAAGTCTTGGAGAAGAAGCAGTCTCTGATATCCAATTCTTATTAGAACAAAATAATACTGCAACTGTAAATACTACAAAAACTAATCCTAACTTAATCATGAGTAATCTACTAATGCCTTTGAACTTTACAGCTATTCAAGGTGCTCCTCACACAATTCCCGACAAATCTATTGAGAAGTTGCTTGCTTTTCAGAGAAATAATACAGTTAGTGCCCATGTTCAACTTTTGAGTTTTGACTTGTGTATCTTGAAGTGGTGTCGTGGTCATGATGAAGAGGATGTGAAGATGACTTTGTTTCTGTATTCTTTAGAGGGGGGTGATACTGAATGGTTTTCAGAACAAGATCCTAACAAGTTTAATACCCTAGTCGAGATTTATCAAGCTTTTAGAGAAAGGTGGGGTGATAAGAAAGAGAACAAATTTTTACTAGCTGCCCTTAGCACAAGTTAGAAAAATGAAAATCAAACCATGGAGGAATTCAACAAAAATTTTAATGACTTGGTGAAAAGTCTCCCTACAGCTATTAATCCTACTTATACTTCAATTTTAATTTATTACATGGAGGCCTTTGAGGGAGAGATCAGATATCAACTAAGGGATAAGGATCCTCAAACTCTTAAGGATGCACATAATTTTGCAGTAAGGATAGATACAAATATGTAGGATGCTAGGAAGTATACTATTCCTAGTTTTTCTAGAGGAACTTCTTCCCAACCTTACGAGGAGAAGAGAAAGAAAATTTAAAATAAAGGGTCTTCTAATGATGGCATTAAGGAACTCACTCAATTAATAAAAAAATAGATATTAACCAAGCCAATCAAATGAGAGAGAATGATATTCAGATGAATTCCATGCATAATAGGTTGATAGCCATGGAAATGGATCAATATAGTAGGCCCCAACATAGGCCAAATGATAAATGGCTAAATATACCTCCTCCTCAAGATCAAAGGCCACTAAATCCATTTGAATCCACTAACTTGGTTGATCACCAAGCTATTCCTTATTGTAGACCTTGTGGAAAATTTCATGAGGAATCCACATGTCAAGTCTTTCCTCAAGTTTGTAGTGAAATGGGACCTTATAGACCAGAAAATGAACAAGTAAATATGTTTGTTCATGAGTATAATGTTTGCATGTATGAATGGATGGATTTGATGGAGTATAGTGAGGGGGTAAATTGCATGAATAATGTTGTTGTGGATAATGCAATAAAAAAAATTGGTCCTAAGCCTACTCCACAACAAGTGTCAGA
>JASDQU010100940.1:33940-49266 GCA_032191745.1 Picea mariana | reverse complement strand
TCACAATGAGGTTAACATGCCCAAGTTGAAAATTACGGGGAGAACCATTAACACCATTCAAAGTGGTAACCTTTTGCTAAGAAATTGTAAGTGTGTGGTATCTATTTCATCAAATTCACCTAGGAATGCACCTAGCCCCAACTATTGTTGCATGCATAGGAGTGCATCCACAAGCGTGAGCAAACACATTATTGTGTCCATTGGTAGTAATTGATCCTTGGTGGGGGATATATTATCTACCTTCTCTTAGTGAACTAGAAAGCCACCATTGATTTCTAACTTCCTTTTAATAAATTCTTCTTTGGTTGAGTATTGATTTAACCAAATATTATTCCCCTTGGAGATGTTGCCTATGATTTAATACTTTTTCTTACAAGGATACATCCCATAACTTCAAAACTACATGGAATGGTGTCTCTTCTTTTCCCCAACTTGAAATACATCCAGTGTGTTGGCTCTTTAATGTCCATAGTGGTCTTGAAAAACTCATCTACTTAGGCTAGCCAACATCTACACAACTAATAATATAGAGGAAAGCACAATGTTTTGGAGGAGGATGGTTGGTGGGTTGCTAAAGGCTCCCTAGCTTGTTTACGAAAACTTGAACATGGTGGAAAACAAAGAAATTAAGGAAGAAAGGTTATTAGTTTGAATATCGCAACAATAGAAAGAATCTTATTTTTCCCTAAAAGTTAGACTAAGAATTTATAACCCTGACAAATTTTGGCACTATGACTCTGCAAAATTATGGTTTATATGGAGTAGCTTATATAAAGGCCCTATTTTTGTTTTTGAAAAGACTAATTGAGTCACACTCTTTGAACAAAAATATTTTTATTTTGATCATGCTACTAGGAGGCCCATGGCAAGTCCTATGGTAGCCACCCTCTCAGATCATCAACCCATTTGGTTCTTTCTTTCTTGGTAGCCTAAAAAAAATGAGAATACACAAGCCCTATTTAWTTMTATATGTCTCACATCTAAGAAATACTTMTTRTATTTATTATAYTAAAAGAATATGGAACTTGTTGCTCAAGCTAAGTTTAATTATGACTAGATTATTTGGGGCATGATGCCATTTCCCAAATTGTGGCATTTCTCTAGGGATATGGCCATTAGATTGTTATTATACATTATAAACACACTATAGTTCCTAAGGATAAGTCGGAATGTGTATCATCTACAAAGCATCATCTATTATGAAACAATCTTGTGCAACTAAGCTTCCACACTTCCTTGAAGTGAATGCAATAAGTTGAGATAGATGGGCTCAACTAAATGCCCACCTACACTTAATGAAAATTGGATATGGGCCAACTAAACATTTCTCCAAAGCTCTAGTCACCATGGACATTGGGAAAAAGATTCACTCAAAACTATTATGGTATGAGTCACTATCCAAGAGCAGATTAAAAATGTGTTTTCAATCACTACAAGGAAGTTTTTCAATCCTGTAGGTGAATAATGGCACACAATGAGGCCAAGCAAAGATGTTTGAACATAATGCCATGTCGTATGTAAAAGGAACATAAGTAGGCATGTGTGCAACTAAGATGTTAATGAGTTGATAACCTTCCTTTAGGAAATGGAGAAAGTTAGGTCTCCTGTAATGGATGGGTTCTAGTGTGATATTTACAAGGCAACTTGTGGTTTTGTTAGGTCATACCTTTGGCAAGGATATAAGGAAGCCATGAAGAAATAATTGTTAGCCACTAGCATCAATCAATGTCTTTTCTAGTTTATTCCCATACTAGGAGACCTTGAGTTCATAACAAATTAGAGACCAAATATTTTATTGAACATCTCCAAATTTTTGGTTAAGGCCTTGACACTTTGCATCAAGCACAACCAACCCAAAATTGTACAACTTGAGCTAACAAACTTCATTTGGGGTCACTTCATTTTGAATAATTTTTTGCAACATGGGATGGGATGGAATTGACTCGATCCTTGAGCTTAGGTGATCTCTATCAAAATAGAATTTGTATGACAACTATGTTGAAAGCCTTAGATTATGGCTCTTTTTTTGTTAGTGATGACTTTCTTGGACTTTGCTCAACTTGGATGGTCATCCACTTGGGCTAGCCAACATCTAAACAAGTAATAATGAGGAGAAAAGCACAACGTTTTGGTGGTGGTTGGTCGATGCATTGTTAAGGGTTCCCTAGCTTGACTATGTAGATTTCAACATAATGAAAAATCCAAAAGAAATGTTATTACTTTGAATATCCCAAGTTTATAAAGAAGCATAGTTTCCCCAAAATTCTAGATAGGGCTTTATCAACCTAACAAATTCTAGCATGACTCTGCAAAATTATGATTTATCTGGAGTAACTTCTACAAAGGCCCTAAAAATATTTTGAAAAGCCTCATTGAGCCATGCTTTCTAAACAAAAGTATTTTTACTTTGATTATGCTAGTTGGAGGCCCATGGCAAGGCCTGGGGAGCCATCCTCTTGGATCAAGAACCCATTTATTTCTTTGTTTCTTTTTCAATAGAAAAATGAGAATACATAAGCCCTATTGATTATAAATGTTTCACATCTCAAAATTCCTAGTTGTATTGCTTGTATTAAAATAATTTGGAACTTGTTTCTCAAGGTAAGGGTTGTTTACTTAGGATAGATTATACGGGGACAAGATTTCATTTCCCAAATTGTAGCCTTTCTCTAGGGCTACAACTACTATATTTCTATTATACATTAGAAACACAAAAGAGTTGTTAAGGAGATGTTGGATTAAGTACCTTCTACAAATCCTTATTTATGATGTCAAGAAGAAATCATGTGTAACTAATCTTTAACACCTCCTTAAAGTGGATGAACTTTGTCGAGGCATATGATCCCAACTCAAAACCTACCTACAGTTAGTGAAAATTGGAGATATTCCAACTAAATATTTCTTCAAAGCAACCATGGAGGATGGAAAAATATTTCCGCACTCAAGTATGACGCAACGATTCACTACCAAAGAGGAGATTAAAAATGTGTTTTCAATGACTACAAGATGGTTTTTCAATCCTGGGGTGAACATAGGAATGTGAGGTGGATATGTAGAGATGCTTGAACATAAGATCATGTCTTTTATTAGAGGAACATAAGGCATGTGTGAAACTAAGATGTTTATGAGTTCACAAATTTCCTTCAAGAAAATGGTGAATGATAAAGCTTCTAGTGTTTGGTGCACCTATTTGTGCATAAAATATTGGAGACATATACAAGTGATATTGAATCTACCATGCCTTTTAATGGTCTCTTACAACATCCTTTTTCTCGTGAATACATACCATGCCACTCTATCGTATAGCAAACAAGGGATCATATGTAGAGAGTGAGAGGTTACTCAAGGTCTAAAAGATATTCTCAAGCAATGTTTCTAGAGCATGGAGCGGAGCGGGAGCGTCATTTTCCAAAAACCCTCAGGAGCATCCTTTTTATATATTATATTGCATTTATATTAAAAAAAAACATGCAAAATTACAAATTAGTTGCAAAATATATGAAAACATGCATATTTGTGCTACTTGTAGATGAATACTACATTATTATTAAGTTAGAAATGCCATCCATAGTACATTAATGATTATATTGAAACTTTGAAAAAAGCATTATGAATAAACGATCAAGAACATATAAATAACAAACATAAATGACAAGAAATATTCCTCCATCGCTTATATTGGCATCCTCATCATTAGTATCATCCTTCATTCTTTGCCTGTTGTCTAGCCTTTGCCTCTACCTTGATCTTCTAGGGACATCAGTTGACACCTCCCAGTTTTGATGAAACTACTTAATCCAAGCCTTAAAATATGGTAGAAAAAGCTTAACGTGCCTAATCAATAATTTTGGTTTGAGTGAAGGGTACATTTTTGCTAAGGTCGTGACAAAGGAGTTTAAAAATCAACACCAACAACATTGGGGTACATAAAGTACGTGTTTCTCTTGATTAAATGCTAATCACATACCCTCATACGTAATAGAATCCAAAGAAAATGTTGCAATCCCATCAATCAAGTCTTCTGAATTTTGAATGGGATATGAAATTCTACTTTCTCCATATGAAGTCCAATGAGGTTGGAACCACTCTCAAACATCATGAAACAATTAATGACAATGTTAAAAATTTAAGTAACATGATAATAAAAATGAATGATAAATGAAATGTCAACTTTGCCATTAGGGGGCGTCTAGGGAGCATCCAAGGAGAGTCTAGGGAGTGCCCAGGGAGTGTCCAAGGAGCGCGCTCCCTGGATTTGGGAGTGTTCTAGGGAGTTCCTTGTTCCCAAAAGGGTAGGGACCATCTCAAATTTCCCCGGAGTGTGCTTCTGAATTCCCCACTTTCAGGAGCGCACTCCCTAGACACTCCCGCTCGAAGCGTCGTTATGGTTCTAGGAGCGAGTGGGGGGACGCTCCCAATAACACTATTCTCAAGATTAAAGTGTAATATATCCTAGCATTGATCCCTAGTTACTAGAATACAAACATATATTTGGCAATATACTCCCTAGATATGGATAACTTTGAAGACTATTCTACCTAAGGAGTGTTGAATAATAGTGTTATATTATATTTGTTAATTAGGCCCTATTGTGCCTATTATCCCCGTTTTCTAGGGATAACTAGGAGATCATGTCTAGAGGCCCACAGGTCCTAGACATGGAGTACCGAGAGCAAGATTAACCTGAGCATGGCCCTGGAGGGCCCACCCTTCTTCTTCTTCGCCAGACTTGTCTTGTTAGCAGCAACAACTTTCGTCACCATCAACTTGGACTTGCATCAGAGAAAACTCTTGCTCCATGAGGTAATTGGTCTAAGGTATCATGGTATGTGTCGTGTTTGACTTTTATAACTTTCTTATGTATGCATCAGGTTCCTTACATTTCTGATAACTGCTTGGATCTTACACTAGTGAAGGTGGACTAGTGTAAGATCTTTTAGTGGCCAATTAGGGTATCTTCTCAGAGACAAAGACCCTCAATCCATTCAAGAATCCCAAGAGCTTGCAACCAAGATTGAAGGAAATCTCCTTTCATCCAAGATTGAGCCCTTTGCCAACCCTAGGGGGAAAATAGACACCAAGCAGAAAGTGGTACACAATGCTGAGCCTGCTTCGGATCTCTACACCAGTATCAGTAAGCTACAAGCTTCAGTAGACAGCATCATGAAGAATCAAGAAGAAATGATGAACCGGATCGTGAGACTTGAGAAGTCCCAGACCCAGGCACCCAGACCTCCGTTCAAAGGGTCGTTCCAAAGGGGAATCAAACTTACAAGCCGAAGAATGAAAATGAAGTCCCAAATACTCTGGCCCCTACAAATGTTGTTGATGAAAACCCTTGGTGCCTAGAATGCAGTGAAGCACATTGGGAGAATGAGTGTCCTTATAACGCTAGCCAGCAACAAGTCAACAACTTTGATTTCTTTTCAAGTTTCCCTCAGATAAACATCATTGATGCAGAACATCAACAAGCCCTGAAGGAAGCAGCCAGAGTAGCAAGATTGGCAATAATTAACAACTTGGACCAAGAATCACGAGAAAAGATTAAAAAACAAGAAGTCCAAGTATACCAGAGAAAGAACCCGAACCAACCTACAAGTGACCAGTCAAAATCTCCTGAGGTTCTTCCTCCTAAAACTTCCAAAGCTGATAAGATTACCCTTGATTTTGATTTTGAAGAAGCTTTGTCGAAGATGCATGTAAATGTTTCCTTAAAAGAAGCAGTCAAGATCCCTTCTATTAAAGAACGCTTCAAAACCTTCTTTTCGGGAACGACAGAGTCTATGGACCCCCCGATCATGCTGCAAGCCGACCATTTCAGGATCCAGTACGGTGAAAATCCACCTTTCTCTATGACCCTTATGATGAACAATAAATATCTCAACAATTGCATGCTGGATACAGGTGCTAGTGCAAACATGATGTCCCTCAAAGTCATGCAGCAGATGGGCCTGAAGGTAACCAGGCCTTATAGAAATGTGTGTGGATTTGAATCCAAAGAAATCCCCACACATGGTGTTGTTGAAAACGTCGAAGTACAACTGAAAGAATTCCCCGAGAAGACAGTTCACATAGACATTATAGTTGTTGATATCCCGGATGTTTGGGGAATGCTATTATCTAGGAAGTTTGGTACAATGATAAGTAGGTCCCTTGAGATGGATCTCACCTTTTTGCAGTTGCCTTTGAAAGATGGAACAACTGGACGATTACTCAATATGCCAATAACTGGAACCCATGTACAAGATGTTGTTCCTACTGTGAATGAAGCGCAAAAAGATGTGATACAAACTCTTCAAGAGTATTCTCCGGAATACATGCCATTTACTATAGAGGAAGACTTTGACCAAATTGAGTGGCCCAAGAAAGAGGAATATCAACAACTCCTAGATCAGTTTCAGAACAAAGAGGTAGGGACGGTGAAGATACTAAAAAGACCGAAGGATGAAGAAGATGTGCAAATACACCCGTCCCAACAAGAGGCCTTTACTCCAGAAGCCCACCCACCTCCCTCAGTACAATACACTAGGGTTGTTCAAGGAACTAACAAACACAAGATCTGAAAATACAAGGAGGGGGAGTTGGTATGGATGTGGGATACATAGAAAGGAGAGCCTACTAATGTAAAGGGAAGTACACAATCATGTCTCAGACCTTTCAAGGTCGAAATGGAATCAGTGGATAACTCATATTACTTGTCCATCTTGGAAGGAAGAAGGCGCCCATTACCCATAAGCGGACGCCTCCTCAAACCCCACCAAGGTGGTGGGACATGATGGTGCAGGTAAGTATGAATAGGTAGGCATTTCCGTGTATTATACCATCTGCATTTCTTTATTGTTTGTTTCCTTATATGCATCTTGATTGTTTTATATCATATGTATATATGTATTATTTTGCGGGTGGAAATACCACCCCACCTTTTGTTGTTGATGCCTTCTTTTCAAGTGTGAGCAGGTCTGCAGATTTATGCCAGAGATGTTGAGGTTCTCATGCACTCTACGGTGAGCACATGTCCCCGAGTTGAAGCCAGATGTTATCCCTGTTTTCTAGGGATAACTAGGAGATCATGTCTCGAGGCCCACAGGTCCTAAACATGGAGTACCGAGAGCAACATTGACCTGAGCATGGCCCTGGAGGGCCCACCCTTCTTCTTCTTCACCAGACTTGTCCTGTTAGCAATAGCAGCTTCCGTCACCATCGGCTTGGACTTGCATCAGAGAAAACTCTTGCTCCATAAGGTAATTGGTCCAAGGTATCATGGTATGTGTCGTGTTTGATTGTTATAACTTTCTTATGTATGCATCAGGTTCCTTACATTTCTGATAACTGCTTGGATCTTACACTAGTCCACTTGACCACTGTTGGGGGGATTAACAGGGTGCCCTAGCAAGCTTGCATTTATGGGTTTTGGTTAGCCACCAGGGGGGATTTGCAGAGCCATCGTCCGCTCCCACCATTCTATCAGTTTACATCTTATCTCCCACACATCCATCCCATTCCCCTAGTCCGGCCATTAGGATGACCTTTGAGGGTTACACTTTGTCTTGTGGGAAGAAAGGGCTAAAGGCCCAGGGGGTAAAAGTAGCTGGTAAAAGATAAAAGCCATAGGAAATAAAACCTAGAGATGCTTCTCCCAGGGATCCCCGAGAAGGCAATAAAATGCCTCTCGATAAGAACCAAAGGGACCAGAAGAAAAATAACAAAAAACAAGACCTAACCAAGAGGATGGGAGGTCTCATCACGAGCCGGCCCATTATGTTCATAGGTATCTAGCAGTATGACATTGCCATTATCTGGTCACCACGCCAGGGCAATGACCTTTGGTTGCATGGCCAAGGGAAAGGGAGTCTCATCACGAGCCAACCCTATCATTTGTGGGAAAATACCAGTGGGTAACACTGTCAGCTCTGGTCACCACGCCAAGGCAGTGTCCTCTGGTCAGACCTTGAAGTAAAAAGAAAGAAAAAGCAATAAATAAAAATAAAGGCAATGAAGGGGCTTGGAAAAAATGCATCCATGACGGGTACAACTCACCTCCTACAAAGGCACCCACAGACAACACCTACCCCTGGTCTTACTATGACTGGACATCCCTAAACCATATCACTTCATGTACATGGCTTGAATGATCTCCTGTGGAAACTTTCCTTTTCCTGTGGATACTAGCCCAATAGGTTATTTTGTCTATTTCTTCGACTTTGTATGGTAGATCAGTGTAATGTCTTTGAGCTATTAGATGATATGCTAGGGATTTTATGCATGTATTTGATAAACTTAATGATGAAACATGATTGACATTGCTATGATCTCGAGTACTGATGAGCCCATGGAGGGCGTAGTCTTTGATGTGCAGGACCATACCCGACGAACAGGTACCAATGGACCAGTACACATGGGGATATGATTAGCTCGGACCTCCATGGGGATGAAGAGCCCATCAGATGGTTGATGGGATGGCAGAGACAGGACAACGTTATGATGAGCCATTGCACGAGAAGAAAGAAGGACGTTCCACCCAAGACACTTTGGCAGAGCCCAGCCTAGGAGGAATCACCCACTGCAGATGGAACGTTTGCCTTTGATGGATAGGACGTCACCTAAGAGAGCTAGACGTTGTCTAGAGTGTGTGGCAGGGTGATGAGGTCATTTGGCACGTGTGGCAGCTTGGAGGAGCCCTAAAAGGGCCAACGTTTGGTTTTTTGGATGCTGTATTTGCCCAAAAAGGGCCAACGTCTCCCTCAAAAGGGATTGACGTCCCTCTTTTGCTCATATTATGACATTTTTCTGGAAATTAATGTAAAAACAATGTAAATCTTATTGTCATCCTTGTCGACTGTTTTAATGACCTTAATTTTAATTCAAAGGTCATGGATTGGTATAAATAGAGGACGTTTATCCTCATTTAAAACATAACACAACTCACTCTCTTGTGAGAGATCAACTTTTAGTCTTTGCTTGGTATCTTTGGTCTTGGAAGTGAGGCGCAACTCTTATTGGAGGATTCTTCTTGGCATGTATGGTGTTTCTCTCATTGGAAGGTTTACAACTAGGGTTTGATGATGAATTCCTCATGATTTGTAAGTGAATTTTTCATGCAAAACTTCTTAAATGAATGGTTGTAGGTTTAATCTCTTACATTTGCTATTGTATTGCTATTATATTGCTAAATCTTGAAACCCTAGGTAGCAAGCACACAAGTAGGTCCTTGCTATATGTCCCCATGCTTGAGAAACTTGTTTTAGCCATTGATTAAGAAAGATATAGCCTAGCCGTTGCTACACTTGTCTCTCTTTTTCTGAGTTAGCATTAAAGTATAAGTTGAATAGAGGAGACGTCCTAGGCATAGTTAATTCTACACCTAGGGTTTTAACCTTTTAGGGTTTGAAAAGCCTTTCCCCTGCAACACTTTTCTCCCTTAGATTTGTACTTTGAAGCTAGTCGTTTTGCCAAGAATATTTAGAGAAAGAGGAAGGAGCATGAGACCTTGCTTAAGCAACATCGGAATGAGCCTCCTTCCCTTAGGGTTTTTATTCTAGGACCCTGCCATTGCATCACCATAGAACCTAACCTTCTAGTCTTTAAATTTTGATCCTCCTGAGATTTTGCCCTTACTTTTGACTCCATATTACCCTAAGGCACTGGTATTCTTTCCAACGTTGAGCTTGTTGTGCAAAATCATTCTTCAAAATATCAAATTTGAAACCCTAACTAACCATAACGTCTCCAACTAGGGCTGACATCATCCATGACGTAACAACCCTTCTAACCTAGCAATAAATGATGACGTCATGCCTTATTTGAGCTTTTGCTGATAGAAAATATTGTTGGCTTGGTCATCTTGTGATAGACATTGATAAATTGATAATATTCATTGACTAATTAGCAAAACATTGACCTTCTTTGTCTATTATACTAACCCTAAAAGAAGCTAACGTCACCTCTAGGATATTGACGCAGCAACCTCTTGCATATGAGCAACTAATGACATTTAATGCATTAATTTAATTCAAGGATTGATCATTTTCATTTGATGCTATTATTCTAGTGTTTATTGAGAAGTAACATTATATTGCCTTTGTCATTATTGTAAACATTGACTTCGTCAATATGTACTGCTGTATATGCTCATATACATTAAACTTTGATAGTCATTGATTTATGAAGTATTAACCATTACTGCATGTACTAGTTTCATTGTTTCCTTGTCTCGCAAGCAGGTGCCTTTTCTGTGGTTATTCTTTATTTGACTATCTTTTGGGCGGTAATCTGTGAAAGGGAAACTAGCCTTAATCCTTTGAGCTTTTTCCTTTCAAACCCCAGATTGTCAGGGACATCTCCCTTGGGCTTAGCCACCCTAAATAGAAAGGACCTCCCCATTGTGGTGACATTGGGTGGGGTAGGTCCCTGTTACGCCAGTTTGACCCTTATCCTCTAGTCTATGACCTAAACTACAAGCTGAGCGATAACAGTGCCTTTGTAAAAGTCGTCCCTATTGTGCCTTGAAAATTAAATGTAAATTAAGAGGGTAAAGTGACAGGTCGGACCAGACCTAATTTTACGTTGGCCAGACCACTATTTATAAGGGAGGCCAACGCCTCATTTAGACACACACACCAACTAGCTCTGCGATGCGTAAGTCTTGGAGGAGAACTTATTGCAGTTAGGTGTGACGTCAAGGAGGGTTCTTGGTCTATGTCTTGGTATCTCTTGGTTAAGTAGTGCGCTACTCTTTCCTAGTGAAGGAGTAGAGGAGGATCTTATGCTTTGTGTTTTGTTCTATCTACATTGAGGAAGTTTTTGCTGGGTTTTCTTCCCCATGAGGGTTTCCAAGGATAATCTGTGTGTCTCAATTGTTTTTGTGATTACCTCTCTTTCAATGATCTTATTTATGCAGCTACTGTGCTAAATGATTGTAATAATAAAGAAGAATTGTAACTGCTAGTTGTATAAGTAAAACATTGACAAAACGTAATAGAATCCAATGAAAATGTTTCAATCCCATCAATCCTGAAAATGGCAAAGTCTGTTGAATTTTGAATGGGATATGAAATTCTACTTTCTCCATATGAAGTCCAATGAGGTTGGAACCACTCTCAAACATCATAAAACAATTAATGGCAATGTTAAAAATTTAAGTAACATGATAATAAAAATGAATGATAAATGAAATATCAACATTACCATTAGGGAGCATTTAGGGAGTGCCTAGGGAGCATCCAAGGAGTGTTATCCCTGGATTTGGGAGCATTCTAGGGAGTTCCATGCTCCCAAAAGGGCATGGATCATCTCAAATTTCCCCAAAGTGCACTCCTGAAATTTGGGAGCACACTCCCTAGACACTCCCACTCGGAGCGCATTTTTGGTGCTAGGAATGAGGGGGGGACGCTCTCGATAACATTGTTCTCAAGATTAAAGTGTAATATATCCTAGCATTGATACCTAGTTACTAGAATACGAACATATATTTGGCAATATACTCCCCAGATATGGATAACTATGGATACATGCAAAATTCAAAATTAGTTGCAAACTATATGAAAATGTGCATATTTGTGATACTTGTAGATGAATTGAGGTATAAATAGAATTGAGGTATAAAATAAAGGAAGGGCACACTTCTCATTCACCTTTGGATTATTATGGCATTTTGCTTTTGGAGCACAACAGTTTTGAGGGTTTTGAGAATACAAACCCTAGAGGTCAACTCGTTGGTGAAAGATCCCACCTCACTTTATCCAAGCTTGGTCTCAGGGATGCAATACTCCACCCACACCATTCTACAACAACTATAGGTACCATCAATCATTCGAGGAAGAAGCAGGATGTAAGCTTGGGGGTTTTCAGAAAGGAGGGTGCACCATTGAAGGAAGAAAGATTTGATTCAGGAGTTAGAGGAGGTTTTTGGACTATTGGTCACCTGGGTTTTCTCTGTAGGGCCTCAACCATCAGTCCTAGCATATTTGGAGAGAGTTTTACTTTCCATTTCATTTTCTGGAGCTTGGAAAAATTTGAAGAAAAGGAGGGTGCACTGTGGAAAGAGATCTAGTCATTTTGGAAGGGCAGATCTTCATCTTTCAACAAGAGACTTCACCAGGGGGTTTGTCTTTTCAACAAGAGACTTCACCAGGGGGTTTGTCTAACCCCGATCTACATTTTCAGCCAGTTGCATAACATTTGGATGTTTCTAGCCAGGAGGCCGAATTACTGGGTCTCTGCAGTCTTCAGGAGGGTGCAATCCAGTTTGGAGATTCAACCATTTGAGGAGAAGATCTTTATATTTCAGTCTGAGACTTCAAGAGGGGGTTTGTATTTCCCTGATCTACCATTCCATACATTTTCAGAGCATTTGGAGGATTCCTGCAGTAGGGACAAATTATTGGGTTTCTACAACCAACTAGGAGGGTGTATCTTCAGCCAGGGGGGTTTGGACTTGGATCTTGGAGGGAAAGAAGTTAATCTTGTATTGTTCCTCAGCTTGTTATCTAGCCTTGGGAGGCTTGTATCTTCAGTCTTGAGCATTTTGTAGCAACTCTTATTCTAGATAGAGGATTTATCTGATATTCTTCCAGATCTGCAGATCTATTGTACTAGGTTTTCTATATTATCTAAATAAAGGTCAGATCTATGTTATTTGTTTACATAACTAGTGTCTCTTGTTATCTCTTGTACTTCTTTATGATGCATCTTCAGATCTATGTCCATATGATTTGATAATCAAATATATAAACCCTAAACGCAACTTCATGAGAAAACCTGCATACACACATCCAAACAACAATTGACAGTGAAAAATTAGTGTTTCCAGCGAAACAATTGGCTTGGGAATTGTTATCCCCCAGTTTAGGGATAAATAAGGAGATTATGTCTCGAGGCCCAAAGGTCCTAGACATGGAGTACCGAGAACCAGATCGACTTAAGCATGGCCCTGGAGGGCCCATCTTTTCATTCTTCAGCGCCTCCACTTTGTCAGCAGCAACAACATCCATCACCTTGGCCTGGTCTTGTAGCAGAGATGGATCTTGCTCCATGAGGTAATGAGTCTGGGTATCATGGTATGTGTCACTCTGATCCTCAAAACCTTTGAATATGTGCATTCAATTCTTTTTTCTTCTAACGTGTGCTTGGATCTTATACCTCTCCACTTGACTGTATCTCAAGGAAATGATAGGGTTCCCTAGTAAGATGGTACCCATAGTGTTTGAGTTTCCATTAGGGGGATCCATGAGAAGCCATCATCCGCTCCCACAATACTTGCTTCTCGTTCGCTCCCACCATACTTACCACTTTCCATCTTTCTCCCGCTCATCCATCCCATTACACTTCTCCGGGAATTGGGTTGGCCAAATATTTAAGGGTCGTACCTTGCCTTGTGGGAAGAAGGGGTTAAAGGCCCAGAGGGTAAAAGTAGATGGCAAAAGATAGAAGCCAAAGAAACAAAGGGGCCCATAAAAATAGTAAAACAAGACCTAGTTAGAAGATAGGGGGTCTCATCACGAGGCAGCCTATTAGATCCATGGGCATGTAGCGGTATGACACTACCAACAACTAGTCACCACGCCAGGGTAGTGGATCTGGGTGGCATAGCCAAGAGAAAGGGGGTCTCATCACGAGCCAACCTTCTCATTTCCATGAAATGCTTGTGGGTAACATTGCCACCAATGGTCATCACGCCAGGGCAGTGTCCCCTAAATAGTTTCTTGAAAGAAAAAGCAATAAGAATAAAGACAAAAGGCATGAATGGGCTTGGAAACATTTGCATCCATGACAGGTGCAACTCATCCTCTACAGAGGCACCCACAGGTAAGCCATACATTTCCCTACTATTAATGCACCCCTTGTCCAGAAATCCCTTACCACCTCATCCACTCACATGGCTTAGATTTTATTTCTCTCGAAAACATCCCACATCCAGTGAGCATTATCTCAATAGGACGTCCTAGCATTTCCTCCAAACTTGGCTTGTAGATTAGTATAATGTCTTTGATCACTTGTCCAGGTAAAGGGGGTTTTATGCACATGTTTAATAACTTGATGATTAGATGTGATTGACATTGCTATGATCCTTGTGACTTATGAACCCATGGAGGGCGTATCTGTTGATGTTATAGGACCATACTTGATGGATAGGTACCCAGATGGATAGGTACACATGGGGAGATGATTAGTTCAGACCTCCATGGGGCTGAAAGCCCACCAAATGGATGTTGAGACCCCATTAGGGGGAATATACAAATCAGAGGATTGCACTAGAGAAAGAGGAGGACATTCCACCAGAGGCAGCTTGGCAGACCCATACCCAAGGGGGTTGTGCCCTTTCCACCAAAACGTAGGCCTTGGAAGGCCCATGATGTCACCCAAAAAACCCATGACATCACACATTGCTTTTGGAGGTTTTGGGAGGTAGTTGTGTGCCAAGTGGCCATGTGTGGCAGGTTCCTGAGGCCCAAGAAGGCCTAGCGTTTTTCCCTAGGAGGCCAACGTTGCCATAAAAGAGCCTAATGTCACCCTAAAAGGGCATGGAATCATCATAAAACTATATGTTTGATGAAAACTGACCATGTCGGCCTTTTTTGACATAAAGTAAAATTAAAGGTGAATGGTATTGTATAAGTAGAGAGTCTAAACTCTCATTTTAACATCATCTTTCACTCACACTTGTGTGAGGTCTGAAATTTGCGGCCCTCATTAGGGTTTTGGACTGAAATTTTAGTGTGCACTTGTTGAAGGAAGGCTATTTTTGGTGAAATTGGCATTTTTCTTGTTGGAAAGTCTACAACTAGGGTTTTGCTTGATAATGCTTGGTGAATGTGAGTAAAATTCTGCAATTCTTCTCTTACTTGAATGGTTATGGTGTTTTACTTTGCATTTTGTTAATGTTATCCACGATATCTAGGGATAACTAGGAGATCATGTCTCGAGGCCCACATGGTCCTAGACATGGAGTACCGAGAGAAGGAGTGACTTGAGCATGGCCCTGGAGGGCCCATCTTTCTTCTTCTCAGCCCGACTTGTCCTGTCAATAGTAGCAGCTTCCATCACCACCGGCCTGGGCTTGTATCGGAGAGGACTCTTGCTCCATGAGGTAATTGGTCCGAGGTATCATGGTATGTGTCATATTTGATTGTTACAACCTTCTTATATATGCATTAGGTTCCTTTCATTTCAGATGATTGCTTGGATCTTACACTAATCCACTTGACCATTGTTGGGGTGATTGATGGGGTAACTTAGCAAGCTGGTATTCATGGGTTTTGGTTAGCCACCAAGGGGGATTTGCAGAGCCATCGTCCGCTCCCACCATTTTATCACTTTTACATCTTATA
>JASDQU010100939.1:403905-425552 GCA_032191745.1 Picea mariana | reverse complement strand
TCGACCCTTCTCAGTTATATTTGGTTGTTATTTAATTGCCAGTTTGTAACTTGTAAGAGAAATGTCTTAAAGACTGTATACAGAGACAGAGTACAGAGAGAGGATTATAGCTGTGTATTCCAGATTGTTGTTCGTATGTAAAGTCGATTACACTCTGTCATGATTTAGTTTTCTTTTCCTTTTGAAGGCTGAATTGTAATTTCCAGGAGAGAGGAGTCTTGAGGGCTTTGCATAGCATTCTATTCTGTTGCCGAAGTTGATGTTCAGAGATTCCAGGAACATCTTTGTACCATTTTAAAACCATTAATTGGATCGGTACCCATTGGAGAGGGACCCGGAGACGTAGCCCAGTGAAGGAGGTGAACTCCGTTAACAACTTCTGCGTTTGTGACTCTTTTCTGCTGTTCTCATCTTTCATTTGTTGTTTTCTCATTTTTGTCCAGTTTGCTTTTCATTTCAGTTTACAGTTGTCATTTAATTATGTTAAATGATACTTTATGTGTTGAGAAAATTGACTATGAGCATTCATAAAACTTTTTAAATGCACACAAGTTGAGATCCGACAGATCATAGGGCATCCATGAAACCTAGTCTCCAAGTATTAAAGGGAATATCCCTAATACTCTAGCACCCCCATCTTACTGCAATCGACAACATCATCTCAAAAATCTCCTAACACATCGTCCACAAAGTCTCTCCATGTGAACATAAGAATACTGTAGGTGGTATAGTCACCAGGATCCCAAACTAGTATGTATGATGTGGAGCACCCTCTACTCATAGCATTGGTCTATAAGGTGCTAATACAAGAACCCACCTAACTTCTCCTAATAATCCAAGCAATCATAAGTTGTCTAAATTCGGTCAATTCCTCGGAAGACCACTCCTCCAAGAAACCACTCCTAAGCCTCCCAAAAGTAAACTCTAGAAAGTCAAAACCAATGCTCTCCTCCCTAATAGTAGTTGAACTATCAAACAATGCAATCCCAGGGTCCCAAACCAATCCCGAAAGTGTACCACCATGCTAAATCTACACCACTATGATCATCACCATCATACCAACATGCCCAGTCTATATCCTCCTCTCTTGAAACCCCAAGTTGATCTCCATGAAAATTGTGAAACCATCATCTTGAATCCTCTCCTGTGAAGGTCTCTCAGTGACATCTAAGTCTACAAGTTCACGAGCGAACTCGAGTCTATCCTAGCATATAGATTAAGTCTCATCCTCCCCTCTAATGACATCCCACAAATAAATAAAACCACTCATTGTCATGGCTATCATCATCTGAATCAATCCATGAATTGGATGAATTCATGGATCCCACAACCAAATTGGAATTCCACCACTCCCAATACCTACTAGTTGTTGTTGTGCCATATTGTTAATCATCAGAGTCAAAATGAACCATGTCTCTGGTATGCCATCATTTGGTGGAGACCAAGTACTAGGAATCCACTTTGTGCTTGCTAATCTGTTCGAATATTTCCAAACTGCACCATGTAATCTACTATATTGATCACCGTCAATGTACTCAAGTAATCCATGGAGTTTAAACACCTCCCTGGAAATTATCCCTAACACCTGCAGTGCCTCATATTCATACAACTACCCAAAATTCCCTGCCAAAGGTGTGGACTCAGAAACTACATGTGTGCAACCCTCGCAGTGGATAATGCCATCCATCACCCTAACAGTTGAAATATCTGTGAACTGATCTAATACAATATGTATCTCCTCCTCTTCTCTGACCACATGGCCCAAATGCAAGAAATTTGATATGGCTATAATCCTACCTGCTTCATCCAACTGACTCAGGTGAATCCTTCATGTCCCGTTGAGTATATCACTAGCATTATAAAATAATTTTAGATGGCACTACCATTTCTTGCAAGAATGGAAAGTGTCAGGTACGTTGATGAACCCCAATGGTATGACCAAGGACTCAAGGTAACATCTGAGATAGATAATATGAATATCCTACTCTTTGTCCCTACTTTGGTGATATCCCAATCGAAGATCAATCTCCAAGGAATATTCCTCTCCATGAAGCTTGTCCATCCACTCATCGATAATGGGTGAACTGAACTCAATGATATGTCTAAAGTCCCTGTCTGGAGGTCTCTATGAGGGAAACATCCAAAAATCCCACTGTACACCATTGTACACCGTTGTATATTGTTGTATACCACTGCACACCACTATATCATCATGTACCACCCTGTATCCCATATGTGTCACTGTATCAATCACTCTACTAATATCAAATGATCCTATATCCCAAAGTGATGTATCCAGATATATCCTATACAAAATCCCCCAATCAACTGGTGTGTATACTTCCTTGCTGGCTGGTGCACAAGGAATTTTCTAAACTACCATTTCTATAGCTAATCCTTGAGCCAAAATAAATGATTCATGATCCCTGCAATGCAAAACAGGCGCACAGTCTAAACCCTCTATGTCAAAACTCTCCTCATACAGTTGCAAACTCTAAATACTCCTTGTGTGGAGTCATCATAACAGAATCCTCCATCAGATCATTAGTACCACTCATGCCCTTATGTGTCATTGCTTCCAAAGATGATGGAGTCTCTACTTCTGCCAACGATGAAGAGTGTGCCAAACTAAGCTGGTAACAAAGCTCTTCAATATCCCTTCCGTTATTTTCAATTAACTTAAGAGCAATGTCACTAGCCATGAACAACTGTAAATAGTTGTATTTCATCTGCTCTAGTTCCTCTTTGATGATGCATAATTTGGCACTACTGATCCCATCTACAAATCCCTTTTGTATCTCCTCCATCTAAGATTTCCATATAAGATCTTCAATAAAACTATGGGCACCATCTGCCCTCATCAATACCTGCACAATTTTCTCCTTTTTGACCAATAATCGATCCTCCAAATCTTGCAATTCTAAGGGTATTTGTTCATCATCATGTTGTGGTATAGTCACTTCCTCATCATTGTCGACATCATAAATGAGATGGTGTTGAATCCTCATCACATGTAGGTTCTATCATGCTTGAACTGTCCTCATCATACATAGTGAGTGATGTTGGGTTCTCAACATTGGTTTATTGGAACATTTCCTCATGGTCATCATAAGATGTTGCATCCTCATATTTTTCTGATTCATCATAGGTATACCCATCCAATACACTAGTGTCATTATCCTCATCGATTAGTTATGATGATGCATCATAGGTTGTTGTTTGATCTTCCTTTATGCACACATCCTCCTCATGGATATATGCATACTCATGCTTGTCTTCCTTCACCTCTGGCCCTGTGCTTTTCAAGGAATCTCCATCAGAATCTTTGGGCCAACTTCCATACTCGAGCTTGTATTTAATTGCTGCTAGCATCTTCTCGTTTTGTTGAATGATTTGCAAAGTTTCATCCTAACTTGTTTCCATCTTTTCTTACAAGATGGAAATATCACCAGCTCTGATACCACTGTAATTTCCCCAACTAGGATAGATATAGAATATAGGTTTGTTGTCCAAATTATTATTTTTTCTTTGTGTGATTTTATCAAACACTTCGTTGGAAATGCCTTACAAACAGTTTGCATATGTCACCAAGATAGGAATATTATCAATTATATAACATGCACCCATTACACATGGAGTAGATAAAATAACCATGGCATCTTATTATGGTATGGAAATCCAAATCACAACAAATACAAAGATGTCTAATGGTTGTAATAACAACTACAAAATTCTTTGAAACACACATGTCTAATGGCTACAAGGCATATGCAATGTCAACTAATAGAAAAAACCCCAAATAAAAAACATGGACTGATGACATTAAATGATTTCAACTGCTCCAAGGCCTCCTGTGACCAGATTCAACACCGTTGTTCTACAAATAACCATCCATCGCTATGGATCTGACCCGAATGAACTGCTACGATTGTTGAACTCCTTATTGAGGGCCTCACGGGACAAGGTTGTGCATCTAGTGGGGCCTCATGTGACAAGATTTCACAACCAGCGAGGGCCTCGAGGGACACCCTCTGCTGAAACTGCGGGGATGACTCCATACACAGTTTTCTAAAGCCCTCCGAACTCCTGTGAAATCAAGGTACGACCTCCTCCATAAACTTCTGCCAGTCTTCTGTGTAATCTGATCCAAACTTAAACAAAACCAAACTGAAACTCCAATGGAAATCTTGTATGGATTCCCCTCTTGTCTAGGCTCCATTAGAAATCGTGGTTGGATTCCCCTCTTGTCTAGCTAGGGTGGATATTGCACCACCGAAACCAAACCAATATGGAATGTTTTTTCTAAATCCTAATGAAACAATGGCTCCAATAGCACTTCAAAAATGGGATATCAAATCATAATCCAAAGTGAGGTTCTACCCCTCCTTTTTTCATTTCTCCATGCCTTCTATAACTTCCCCCTTTTTACCAAATCAAATGTAACTTCTAGAATTTTCTCCTTTTTGACTAAATCAAATATAACCCTTGTTTTCCCTCCAATTTTCACTTTAAGATTAAAAGTCACTTTAATAATAGTTAAGTAAATTATTAATCTAAAGTTACTTTACTTACTTAATGTTACTTTAAAAACATAACATCTCCAAACTAAGTGACATTAAGTGACCCCCCTTTTTACTCCTTTTTCTCCACTGACAAGCCACATAAGTCTCTTCTACTACAAAACGAGGGAACCCAAAAATGGGGACATGACATCATAATTGTTCTCTTCTTTCATTTTATAATTTGCAATGAGATTGATATAACTTCAAGATAGGAATTTGGTATGACTGCCACTTCTGTCATATATGTTTTATTGATTTTATGATGTAGCCATATTCAATAGGAACATATACATATGCTTACAATTTATTTAATCTAAGTGTATCAATGTTGGATTCATAATTTATGCCTAGCCCATACACTTAATCTTTTGCTAGATTCATCGTTTGATATTCCCAACAAACCATCCTTTCTTCATCTCATATTTGTAGATATTGCTTTTGCCCTCTATACTGTTTCATATATTTAATTGTCTTCTTATTTCTTCCACCTTTCACTATTAGCTTTTGTGCTCCATTGGATGAGACTGTGCCTCATGGATTAGGCCTCTGGTCTGATAGGATTATAATTTCTTAATATAGTCACCTGTCATTTTATCTTAAACCTTGCTTTCCTAATTATCCCATTCTTTATCTTTCAAATATGAGATCCTATGCTTAATTGTTAGAACTGTTGCTTAGTGACAGTGGGAAACTAGTGTTATTAAATAATATGAGAGAGCCCTCTCTAGTCCAAGAACTAGCTTGTGGCCTAAAGTAGGTTTAAATATGTCTTGGAATGGTTTCTAAACAACTGAAAACCATCTCAAGTTACAACACGTGTCACACATCCACTAACTCTCAGGAAAAATGGGAGTTTTCACTTTAGCATTCTCCTTGTCATACTTTCTCCGTTTGTTGAATAACTCATTACAATGAATATAATGAGTGAACACATGTTTCTCCTTGTGTAGACTTAGCATTGAAATTTCCCACCCAAATATTTTGATATATATCTCTATATTATGATAGGTGGACTCCAATCAAGTCACCGATATCACTTCACTTGTCAGAAATCTTTGAATGTGTTTGTGCTATAATGAGGAGACACTCTTGACTTCTACCTCATAGTTTATTGCAATATCATTGAAATGTTCCATCACTTCACTAACTGGTTGAAAACCCTCAAGTGGACCAAATTTGGGAAACTTGCACCATTAAGTGATGTCTTCAGTGAGGTCCTATATCTTAATACAATCTAACCACTCATCTACGATCTATTTATGTGATCCATCAAACAACTTTCCCCCACAATTGATTGCTTTCTCAATTTCATACAACAATGACTTGTTTAAAATTTTGATTATGTGATCCTCATGACCCTGGATCTTTTGAATTTACTTAATAAAATATATCTGGTTTTGTACCTTGGCTTGTTTCTCCTTCCAAATAAGATTCTCTTTGTACAAAATAGACAATTGAATTCTTAATTCTTGCAACTGAACAAATTTGGCGATGAATTCCTTTATAATATGGTCATTGATCTTGTCTTCCTTTAGGAATTGATTTATGAAACTACTTACAACCTCTTGTGTTCTCTTGTAGTATTCGACTTGGTTCTCCAATACAATAATCTAATTTCCAAGGATTTTGATTTCCTTAGCTTCATCTTTGGCCTTGTTAATTGTGGCATGTGAAATGGCTATCCCAAATAACAATAGGTCATTGAGATTATATTTCTCTGTGTCTATCATAGAATCCTTAGTCGTGGAAAGAATATAGGTATCCACATCTTCTCTCTTACTCTTTTGGGTTCTTTTCATGATTGCTTGCTTTCTTTGATTAAATGTGAGGGAATCAATATTTGCAAATTCTTTCATAGGTTATGGAATTGGTTGGTCTCCCCATGATAAAACATTTTCTAGACTCCCTGGAGTGTGTATTTGTTAAAGCATTGGTTCTTTACCTTTATCCCTAGTCTTTGAAGTAACAACATCCTCCTCTGTCAAATCTATGATATTACTCATAGGTGGGAGTGCCTGTTGTGTTGGTTTCTTTGTAGAATCCTATTCCCATTTTTGTTATGTATCACCTACTACCCCATCTATCTCCATTTATGTCTGGATTTATTTTTGTTCCAAACTTTCTTCCTCCTTCTTCATTATTTTTCTTCTAGCTTTCTCTTCTTCTCCTCTTCTCCAATTAGTCTTTGCTTTTCCTTCTTCTGATTTTCTTCCTGTAGCCTCTTCTCTTCTTCCTTTTTATTTTTTTCCTCAACTTGTATCCTTTGTTCCTCCTCCTTCTTTCTCAATTCCTATTATTTCTTTGTTCCTTATTCTTTATTTCTTTTCATTTCAACTTCCAGTCTCTCTATCTCCCAAGCATTCTTCAAGGAATTTTTCCTTGATTATTCTTTATATGCTAACATTTTTGTTTCTTCTTCCAATTGATCATTTTCTTCCTCCTATCTCTTCCTTATCTCCTCCTTTAATACCACATCTTAGGGATTTTTTAGCTCAAGTTTCTTGAATTTCTAACTCATATTTTCATGAAGTTAGCATTAGTTAATAAGATAACACATGGATTGATGTTGGCTCAAGGGTTAGGTATAGTTAGGTTCATTTACTCCATGCAATAGTTCATCTTTTCTTTGCATGCAACATACTTGGTTTCCTTTGTTTGTAATAAGTTTGGTTCTTACTTATATCTCAGTGTGTTTCCTTTAATGCAATTAGAATAAATATCCTTACCGAATATAAATCAATTTCTTTTTCATTTGGTGTGATTTTACTCATAGCTTAAAGTCTATCATGCACTTCATATTCTCTGCACAAGTTACACTTAGATTCCATGCATTTATCCCCTTTATCAATTTCAAACCTAGAATGTTGTCAATGCACTCTCCATATACTTTGCACGACACCTCTCATGTTTGTATGAACCCTAGGTTGACAAGTAAATTAACAAGCCAAGGAGGTAATAGCATTATTGATTCTATTCCGAGGCCCACCAAGTAGCTCTATGAATTTCTTATCATATTCATCCATAGTCATGTTCCCCAGCTTGAGTTCAAATAAATATTTCATCTTCTTGTCATAATAATTCTTTGAGAGTTATTGTTGTTGGAAATACCTTTTAAATTACTTCCAACAAAATTTATTTTCATCAAGATGCTTGAGCTACTTCAGTCGGTCCCACCATATAGAAGCTTTCCCTTGAATATTGTAAATGGAAATCCTTGCTTCAAGATTAGATGAGTAATTGTGTAACTGAAAATACTGTTTGATTTCAAACAACTAGGCCTTAGCCTCTTCCCCCTTATTTTTATCCCCATCAAAATTTGTTGTCTTGAGCTTCTTGAGATCCCATTGCAAACTATTGTATTCATGCCTTCTCCTCTAATTTCTAACAAGATAAATTTATGGAATTCTTTGTGATTCCAGAAATGAATATAGTTTCCCAATTGAATGAGTGGGTGAATGATGATGTCTATGATTTCTACTATCACTTCTTGAGTGCCTAGATCTTCTGTAATTCTTCCTTCTTACATGTGTTCTACCTTCTTCCTCATGTATTGAACTTGATTCAACCTTAATTTTACTTTGCTATTGGTTTATACTTTGTATCATTTGGGTGTTTATATACTTTTGTTATTATTGAGATTTTATTATTCTCTCATTATCATCCCTATAGCTCTGTACTTCCATCCTCAAACTCTTCATGGTTTCCACCAGCTCTACTGGTTCCACCCTACTTCTATGGCCATTGGATTAATTTTATTCATTTCCCAAGATAATATTCATACCCCTCACTTCTTCTTCATGGCTATGTGTTCTCTGAGCATCCTCCATGTTCTTGTTCCTCAAGCTAATATGGATCTACTTTGAAAGTAACACTAACTTTGCAAGAAATGTGCATACAAGTAATGCTATTAGACATTGTGTATGGTAAAATTTACACTAATTATACATAATCATTTCTAAATCATATTTCCAATGAATATAGTCTTGTCTCATTCTAAATTCTGATATGAGAGTTAAATTTCTCTGAAAGCACCCATTTTTTTCTCCCTTTTTATGCACTTGTCTTAGTGTAATTAGTCTCGAAGGTCAACTTCTGCCACCTATAGAACAAAATCTATTAAAAACTAGAAAAACTTTAGTATGGAGAGATGATAATACAAGTGATAGTGAGTACACAACAACTATCATATTTATATTTTGATCTTCCAGTTGAATTCTAAAACAATATGGAATAGTTGACTTGTATTTTTAACACTTTATAGATTTATATTTTTTTAACAAAAATGGTTATCTCCCAAATGGAGAAGAATTGGAAAAAATTTGCTAATAAAGTTGTTTGGATTACTGCATGGGTAAAATTTACCTATATAATTTTTCCATATTTATGATCTAGTTCCTCTTTTCCTCTAAATATGTAAAAAAATCCTAAAAAGTCTCCTAGAATAGTGAATTTTGTCCTTTTTCCATATCCCCATTCCAAATCCCTTGGAATTCGAGAAAATCCTCCATCGCGTATTTTTGTATTTTCTTTCTCGAATTACCATAAAAATTTCTTCAATCACCAGACCCCTTTCAAGGAGTATCAACAGGTTCTTCTAAAACAACTAATTTACCATTTCTAGAAAACTAGAGCAAAATCGGCCAGTAGCCCTCGCTAACACTTATATAATCCTCTTCACTATAGACATACCCACAAAATTCCATCTGAAATGGGCCTTTTCTACTCACATTATAACCAAAACAAGATTTTGTCTCTAGATGTTGTTTTTTTGAAATAGCCTTATCTTTGTCAACATGGTCCTCCTCTTGATGTTTGAAGGACAATTATGAACTAATCCATACTTTAAACCCTCATACATGTTCTCCTCTATAAAATATTTATGTTTTGTGCTTGTTGGAGGGTCAATTTGAATATTCAATAGGGTTATCCAATCAACCACTGTAATATGTCAATCGACTAGGAAATCAAGTTGGTCGACCATCGAGTTGAATCGACCAAAGAAGCACATTAGTTGATTGCAAATATAATTCGAATAGATAGTCGATCTAATTGACCATTGGGTCAAGTTGACCAAAAAAAAATTCGACTACAAATACAAGTGGACTACACAGTCGATCTAGTCGACTGCTAGGTCAGGTTGACCAAAGAAACACCTTAGTCGACTGAAAAAGCTAGTCGACTAGGTAGTCGAGCCGATTGACCAAAATAATACGTCAATCAACTATAAAGATGAATTGACTACGTAATCGAATCGATCAACCATAGATTCGAGTCAGCTAATGCAATATATTAGTCTCCTACAAAGACATACCAAATAGGGAGTTGAATTAATCGATCGTCGAGTTGGTTCAACCATGGAAATATGCCAATTAACCTACTTAAATCACCTTTTCCACATAATTCCTTTAGAAATGGGGGTTGTTTGGATCAATTTCACCCAATTTCATCCAATATAATTTCTCAAATAGATTTTATTCATACTAAAACTTATGTCTTTGCACTCTAATGTCTGGCCCATACAAGCTCATTGTTGTATCTTGATCTGGTACGAATTTGTTACATACCAAGCTCCATGTTGAGTCACATTACTACCATTATGACTTTGTAACACGTTGTTCTATCAAAAATTATTTTTACCTAGCTCATAATTAGATTTGAATACCAATTCTAATACCAATGTGTTCATTTTATAGTTATATAAGGAAATATGCATGCACTATAACATGCAACTCATACAATTCACAAAATTATAACATCATGTAAATTATTAACCAACCAATTTTTTTTTTATAGAAAGATACACATGATAATCCTAGGAGATAACAAAGAACCTATAACACTTATCTTATGAATAAATTCCACCAACTAGTTATGTACACAAAATGGTCCTCCCAATCGTAGGCTCTGCTACTCTAGTTCTCTCAACAACGGGCCACCCTCGAGCTAGGGTTGTAAGTCCAAAAACACAAATGAATCCCATGATTGGATAAAATATCTCACGTATCCCAATACCCAACAAATGAAAACCAGCAGAATTCTACATCCTTTTCCACCACCCGACTCTCTTCTCCAGCCTACACCACCCTAGGGATGGAATCTCGTCATATTTCCTATAGTACCTTAGGAAATTATCAACCCCTCGAGGGATCTAGTGCATTTTATCTAGGAATCTCAATGTTGGAGGCTCTAGAAAATCTAGTTTTCTATGAAGTCTCAATCACAACAATCCCATTCCCATGCTTACATGCCATTTTGTATTAGATATAAGTGACATGCACCCCTATCCTTCCATCAGAGACATAATAGACTAATTCCATACTAGTTAATTGTGAACTTCATACATAACTAGAAAGTCAACATAGTCCAATACTGAATAGGTAAAAATAATCAAATGATAGAAAAATATATGATGGTCAGATTCCCAAACCCAGGTACTTAGTATGCATGAGCTGAAATCGCCACATGACACCCCAAGAACTCTACCTAAGTCCTTGGCACACATTCCGATGAAGATTTTTCCTTTAGCGTACTTAAATGTACATGGAATTTGGTTTACAATATAAGAATATATATTAGATTTTATCCCCTCTAGGTCCCTCTCACATACAAATATTAATAAAATAATTAACTTTAGGGTTTGGTTAACTAGGGTAGTATTTCAGTGGACTACAAGAAAATTCAATTAGATAGTCGAACTAGTCTACCAAACAGATAATTGACCAGACAAATAGTTTACCAATAGAAAATCGACCAACCAATAGTCAACCAGATAGACTATCGACCAATAGAGCTAAGTCAATTCCCTTTGGTGGATTTATATCCCCCCAATGTTTCATCCCTCTCGTGTTGCAACCAACAATGTGTTTTTATTAATATATTTGATACAAAATATACATAAATTATCCCTTAGACATATTATTTGTCTCTCCATCCTATATGACATATATGTACAATTACAACTCTCGAGATCAAAACTGGGGTGTTATAAATCACAACACATATATGTGGTTCTTTAATATGATAAATATAGGATAATCATCCAGGTAAACCTATTAAAAATTATGTATGAATTCCTTGAATTGAATGAGCATTATTCTTGAGAACACATCAGGTGCATTCTTTAGTCCAAAGGGAAATTATGTCTTGAAGGCACCCTAAGAACCCATCAATGAATGAGTAAGCTTCCCTTCCTTCCGCATTCAATAATAATTCATCTATGAAGGGTGTGGGGAAGGGGTCATGTACATGTTGTGTTCAAGGATTTGGGGCCAATACAAATCCAAAATTCCCCTCTCGTATTGTTTTTTATTACCATAGGAATAATCCAATCATATTCCTCCATTGAAAAAATTATGCCTACCTTCATCATTTTGTCCAATTCTTTCTTGACTTTCTCTTAATACTTTGGATTCAAATAGTATGGCCTCTTCTTTATAGGTTTAGCATTAGGATTTAATTAAATATTCATTTTCCTAGGGACCTTTCAATCCCATACATTTTCTCAAAAATCTTAGAGAAAATATCTTGTATAAGAAAATCAACTACCTACGTGGCAATCTCTTGATCCCAGTTGTCCCCAATAGTTTTGATTTTTGGCTCTGACTTTATCCCAATATTACAATTTTTCATCTTTAAAGGTTGTCTATAATAGGGAGAATTGATCTTATGTTCTTTTCCATTAACCTCTCTTTCTCCAATCGACACAAACTCTATGTTCCTTAATTCATCTTCCCATATTGGATCTTCTCCTTCCATATTTCAACAACACATATGCTCTTTCAATTTCTCCAACTTTGTGTGGTACATGAAAATTACTTTCTATGATAGATTTATATGCTATGACTTACTTTTTATGATGAAATGCTTAGTTTCCTTTAGAATCCCAAACAAAAAATGGTCTTTTGAAGTGAATTTAAATGTCATACATAATTTATTTTGCATGGTTTCCCAATCTCTTTTTGTCTCCTAGTTTCCTCCTATACATACCAACTTTGGGGTAGAATATCCAATGTGTGAATGAACTTGTGTGTCCACTCCTATGCTAGGAAATTATTTTCACTCCACCTCCTTATGAAAAACCAAATGTGCTCCTCAAGGTGTTATGTTCCCTTATATATTTTTACACTCCCATTCCTAAGATGATTCAAATCTTAATAGCATACTTGTCACCACTTATTCCCATTTTTGCAAATATTATCTATACATGGCCCACAAGAGTGTAGAGTTTCCTTTCATGACTACATCCATTTCTAACAATAATTTTTCTTCTTGTACATTCTCTTCCATTAACTCCAAAAATACGATCAAAATCTTGTTCCATAAAATCTTGGGGGGTTTCACGATTTTGTCCCTATTTAGTGCACACATGTCTCCACATATGCACATATTCTACTAGAAATCTCATAACCTCAAGTGTCAACCACCTACCCAACATGTATTTTGAATTTGTGTCATATGAACAAATTCTTCTCCAGCTCAATTCACTAGATGTAGTCAAGTTGATGTAGTCTTCCTTCTATGTAGTGATTTTGTAAATGTTTTCTAGGATTGTTATCTACACATAATCAATCATAGGTTCTGTATGTATTTCTCCTTTGGTAGGATCCAAGGGAGAAACCACACAAATATCTCCTTTCTCTAATGAAATATTCCCATGCTTCAAATTCAATATTGAATAATTATCAAATGAAAAACTTATGTCCAACAAACATAGATAGGGGTTCTTCTTGTCTATGATCTCAATCACTTTGAAGCCAGATATAATATTTATATTTACTACCACATATTTTACTCTATCATAGGGAAAATCTTGTATTGATTGGATATTCTAAGTTAGATGGGTGAATAAAATATCTTTGGCTTCCCGATCAACTCCCAAGATTTATTAGGAAGAATATTCACATCAGATGTAAGATCCAACATGACATCCTCATTTTGTAACCTCCCAAATCCATGGTCATATTTAATTTAGAATCATCTCTTCTTGTCCTCCTCTTCTTTTTCACTTCTATAATGTTATCTTCAAGATGGGGAGTCAAAATGGTCTCATCCTCCTCAACCATAAATATCCATCTCATTAAGACATTTTTGAGTTTCCTAGACAACGTCTAATCACTCAACAACTTAATACAACACCTCAAAAGTCACTAACATGGCTAAGAGACTCACATTATGGACTTCTAGTGGTTTTCACCTCCTCATAGTTAGGTATATTATACAATGTCTCTATCACATTACAAAAGAAATATTTTTGTCTTCTTGCATTGAACTTAGGTAGGGTGGCCACAGATTTTGTAATAGTCCTCATGTGAATTGCTTCTACATCTAACCCAATTCTTGCAACAACTCTTGTTATTACATGTATCTATGAGGCGTGCCCATATTATTTGTGCAAATTTGTTGTCACAATTGCACTTTCTTTTCCTCCCATTATTTTTATCATGTCTAGGCATTCTTATATTTTATGATCCATATTGTGACAATAGGCATAGAGTAATATTAGTTTTGTACAATACCATGCTAGTCAACTTCTTTGCAATTAAAACATGTGAGTCTTCTCACATATCCATATCCACCTCATCCTCTTTCTATGTATCCTCCCTATATATTTTCTCCATTTTCATCCATATATTACACTCGATATTTTTCCAACATGTTTTCCTTCATCAACTATATTCACCAATAGTTTTTCATGTCATGTCCTATATATTTGAAAAATTCATAGGGTGTTGTGCTTGTAGTTGCTTGATACGTTTTTAGTACATTGGGACAACGAGGTGGCTTGTGTCCCCGTCATTTGTAGATTTCACATCAATCCATATTGAACCCTATGGGGGATGGGTTTAGTGTTCCTATGCTATTATAGTTACCCACCATTGGGCATTGATTTATGTGGTGGCCCTCCCTTCTACACAAAGTACACTGGAAATTCTTGTACAATAGTTTTCCCTTAAATAAATCCTTCAATTTATCTCTCTTTTTTTTTTAAGTAAAAAGAGGTAGATCCTATTATATTACTGGAAAAAATAAACATTTATCCTGAGGCTGCCAACTGTTCCACCGAATTAGCGAAAACCGAGATAGTTGGGAGCCTTGGGTGGCCATGTCCAAAAGAGGCGCTACGCCATCTGTCCTGCCCATAGGAAACCAGGACAGGCGACAACCTATAGTATGTACATTAACCAAAGAGACATAAAAAAAACTATTTTAAACAGTGAAAGTTTTGAGCTAACTAAAACCCTAACCATAACTAGATCATTTACCTGTTGGCCTCTGAGGTGGCCATGTCGACATCCTCATCTTGCATTCCATCCCGAGCTGGCAACACGTAAGGTCACACACAGGTAGGGCATCTTTGTCTTGCTGGCACGCTGGAAAAGGCATTGTATAACATGTCTATGCGTTGGCTCATGAGGGTGCCATGGTGGACTTGATCCGCCATATGGATTCTCAATTCGAACATCAATTCCAAAGCTCCGGGTGGAAGAATGGTGGTCGAACATGCCACTGTTCCTGCATAGTCGAGATGGGAGGTGACGCAAGGATCTTGCCACCCTCCTTCGATGTTCCACCCACCTTGGTCTTCACAGACTCTCTTGTTGCCTCCCCACTCTGTTGTTCTCTTGCTGCGCCCTGACCCTGTTCCTCGGCCTGCTTCTCCTAGTCCGTGTCACTTCCCATGGCTCTGAAGGAATTGTGGCCATCTGCGAGTGCAACATCCTGAGAAGACATGTGTAGGATCTCTTCCGAAAACTCCTCGGTGATGTAGCAAGTGGGTAATTCCTCTATGGTGCTGTGTCCTTAACACTCCACAGTGATGGCCTGAGTGACTTCCCCCGGGAGGCTGCTTGATGGATGCTAGTTTTCTGGCACTGTGAAAAGAACAGGCTCTGGAGGAGTCTATAAGGGCTCCTTCGGGATGATCTCCTCAACAAACGCCATGGGAGGCGACCAAGAAATCCTTGATCTACGCACAATATGAGTTTGGGACATGGATAATGCTCGCTCCAGCTACTGTTGTCTCTTCTGCCTTGTCACGAAGGTGTACCAAGCTGAGCCGCGTCATGGTTTTACCCTCTCCCTCGACATTGGGATGACAATTCGAATGACTATGTTACAGGGGGTGTTCCAGTGGCTACACCAAATCTCGAAGTTGTTGGCCTGGTGCAAGAAAAAGTCGAAATGGAGGGAGCCAAGGAAAATCTGGATGATAACGGGGAGGAGCGACAGAATAGGTTACATTATCACTCCTCCAACATTTACTTCTTGTGTTGTCAGACTGTTCATGCGAGGGAAAAGTCCCATGGTGTGAAGCTGGTGATTAAGGCTTGCTCCCATCCTTAATGGTGAGGGGATGGGAGTCAACCTGCATTATTTATGGTTGGGCCTAGCTCCTCATGGTGTGGCACTGTTGCGCTACGGGTCACCCCATCTAGGGTTGGGAAGTCCCTTTTGGCAAGGTCTTGGCAGCGTTCTGAGAGTTTAGTGTGGGAAGAGGTTTGGGATTTTCAGTGGATCTGATCGATCTTGGTTGCTACCCCTTCGTTCTCCAAGAAATATGCTACTTTGTTTACTTTCCTTTTCATGTGAGAGGGTATTATGGTAAGACTAGGATGAAGGAGGGATCTGAAATCCTCCAAAAGTCTCAAGAGTCTTCAGCTGGGTGAGATTTCCAGTGGGTGTTCCCCATGGAGAATTTTGGTTATGAGCTATATGATAATATGGGAATCCCCTTCCGCAATGATCTTATTGAAATGATTGTTTGTTGCGACCTTGAGGCCTCTTAAGAGACTCCAGAGCTCAACGACATTGTTTGTGTTGTCGCCCAGAAATCCTGCTACTAGGTGAAGGATTTCACCATTCGAGTTCCTGAAAATTTCCCCATAGCCCACTGGTCCTGGATTTCCTTTTGAAGCCCCATCGAAATTTATCTTTGTAAAACCAATTGGTGGAGGGGTGCAAGTGGTCAGGATGCTAGTTTGGCGGTTGATTACTTTCATAGTGTGCATGTCACCCAGGCTGAGTTGCCAGTTTTGAAGAATGCATCTCTCCCGCAGACTGCATTTTAGGTCCTCAAGTGTCCAATGTCTGATTTTGATAATTTCTTGGATTATCTTCACGATTCGTTCCCAAGTGGGGGTGTGGGGGAATCCTTTGAATGGAAGATCATTTTATTTATTTCCTTCCAAATTTTCCAGAGGGTGAAGCTCAGGAGGAGCTGCCAGATTCGAGCAAGAATTGGGTTTTGAAAGGAGAGTGAATCCCAATTTTCTATAGTGTCATTGACACTATTTCTGTTTCGATTAGAGCAACACATTATTTGGGACCCCAGGTCCTAGATCAACTGGATGTAGTGACAATTTTTAAAAACGTGTTCCATTGTTTCCTCTTGTTGTTGGCACAGGGGGCCAATTGATGGGCCTATGAAACCCCTCTTTTTGAGATTATCCCAGGTGAGGATGCAGCTTTGAACTGTAATCCATAGGAAGATGGAAAATTTGGGCCAGAGTGAAGAATTCCATATCTTTCCCCAAATACTCTCCTTGGCGTGATTCTGGTAGTTTCCCTATAAGTAATAAGCCTCTTTGATCGAAAAATTGCATGTTGTTGAGTACCCCCTTCTGAGAATATTTGGGCCTTCCTGGATAGGGATTTTCCTATGGTTTGCGCACATTTTCTAGGCTTGGATATCCGTTTCCCCTGAGAGATGTAGTTCCGGGTGGTTCATCTTCCAATTTCGCCAGAACAGGTTCCTGTCGGACCTTCGCTAGAGATCCTTAACCCATCGAAATATGTCAGGTTGTAGTGTCTTCCTAAGGGGATTTAGTTCTTCCAGAGTGGCAAGAGGCTCTTGTTGTTTCCAAGAGTCCTACTAGAATAGTGCACTTTCCCCATTCCTGATTTCCCATAAAACATGCTTCTGAACAAGAGGTCTGTTGTGCCAAGATGTGTTCCAGATATTAGAACACTAAATTTGGTCATTGAATCTGATTAATTGATCTGCTTGGGTGGTTGGGGCATACTTTTGTTTACATATTTGTGCCCATAGTTCTGTGGGGTGATTGAGACACCTCCACCACATTTTGTCTCCCATAACTTGATTGAGCTTTCCTGGGTCACAGATTCCCAATCTGCCTAGAGATTTGGGTTTGCAGAGATTATCCCAACCCATCAAAACCCACTTCTTTTCCAGTTGGTGTCCATGCCTTAGGAAGCTACATTTTATGTTCCTGATGGCCTGAATAATCGATTTGGGTGTTTCTAGGGCGGTAAACAGGTAGGTTGGTAGGGCTTGTCGGACTGGCTTGAGGAGCACCAATATAGTTGCAATATTAAGGGGTCTGAATGTCCAATTATTGAGCCTGTTTGAGATATAGAGAAGAAGAATATCCCAAGAGATGGAGGGTGCGGACGCTCCTGTGAGAGGTATTCCAAGGTAGTTGGATGGAAGGGAGCTCTTGGGTATTCCTAGGAGACGAGAAATGTGATTCTGCATAGCAACCAACGTGTTGAAGAAGTAGAGTTTAGACTTGTCAAGGTTGAGGGCCATACCTGAAGCCTCTGCAAAGTCAGAAAGTATGGATTTGAGCTTGGTAGCTTCTCACACAGTAGGGGTGTTCAAGAAGAGGGTGTCATCAACAAATTGATTGTGCGAGGGGGATGGATTAATATTGTGTAGAGGCAGGCCTTTAAGGGAGCCTTCCAGTACCGTTGCCTTAAGGTAGAATCCCAAGACTTCCGCCATTAATACGAAGAGGAAGGGAGATAAAATATCTCCTTGACGAATACCTCTAGTGGGGGAGAAGTGTTGTGAAGGAACTCCATTGACCAGAATGCAAAAGAAGGCTGAAGAAGTGATATTTAGGATCCAGTTCACCCATTGTTTGTCGAAGGCAAAGGATTATAGAATGGAGCATATGTACTACCAACTGATTCTATCGAAAGATTCTGAAAGATCAAGTTTGATAAGAATACCTGGGATTTTGGTTGTCTTCAATGAGTGTATTACCTCGTGAGCTAGGATGATATTGTCCATGATTTGTCTACCTTCCTTGTAGCCTTCTTGTTCTTTGCAGATGAAAAAAGGGAGGATTGGCTTGAGATGTGTGGCTATCACCTTTGTGATGATTTTGTAGATGACGTTGCAGAGGGAAATCGGTCTGTACTGCCTGGGATGAGTGACTCTCTCCTCCTTCGGGATGAGAGTGAGAAAAGTGGCATTGAGGGAAGAGAGGACTTGACTCGAGGTTCTAGATTCCTCCACGACTTATCATACCTCTTCCATGATTAGATCTCAGCAGTGATGAAATAAATCCGTGGTGAAACCATCTGGACCAAGTGCTTTCCCTGAGGGCATTTCCTTGACTGCATGGTCCACTTCTTCTTGGGTGATGGGCCTCATTAAGGCTTCATTCTGCTCTTGAATTATCAATGAGGGTATGTTCCTGGTTATGTTCTAAATTGCTTCCTCCTTGTCCTCATTGGTTTCTGTAAGAAGCTCTTTATAATAGGTGTTTAGTTCCTCGACAATTTGGCTATGTTCTATGATGGGGTTACCTTGAGAATCCTCTAGCTGAGTGATCCTATTGATGTATATATGATGCACCATTGATCTGTGGAAGAACTTGGTGTTCCTCTTACCCTCCTTAAGCCATTGAACCCTGGATTTCTGATGCCATAGGATTTCTTCTTGCTTTTTCCGTTCTTCTAATTCTGCTTGAAGCTCCTCCTCTTCCTTCATTAAATATGTGGTCCTGGTTCCTAAGATGAAGGTTCATTGTAGAGCTTCCAGTCTTCTTTTGATTTCCTGCATGTGCTGGAATATGTTCCCAAAGTTGGTTTTATTCCAAAGCTTCAGATGTTGCTTGAAGTTTTTGAGGCACTGCTAGAGTTTATACATACAGGTGTCGTGATCTATTTCTACCTGAGCCCACCAGGACTTTGCTAGCCACTAGAAGTTAGGGTGGGTGAGCCAAAATTTCTCAAAACGAAAAGGTTTGAATTTTGGTGTTGCTCCTGTGTCAAGGAAAAATGAGATGGGCCAATGGTTCGAGCTAGTTTTTGGAAGGATGTTGGCCTCTATGGTAGAGTCCTCTTCTAGCAGGGCTTCCATTACAAGGAAGCGATCTAGTCGGCATGCCACCTGCTCGTGTCCTGATCTTCGATTGGACCAGGTGAAAATTCCATTTCGAGCTTCTATATCTACTAGATTTAGCTGGTCAATAAGGGTTTGGAACTTGCCGTTGTCTTTCTCCAATCATTTGGTGCCGCTGGTTTTCTCCTCCAGAGTCAGGATCATGTTGAAGTCTCCTCCCAACACCCAGTTGGGTGTGCCCAAAAGTTTTTTGATGTGAGTTATCCTTTTCAGGAAGCTTTCTTTGTCATGTGGGCTCTGAGGCCCATAGACATTTGTGATTTCCCCTTCCTTGGTCGACCCTGTGACTGTGAAGTATGTCGTGAGTGTGCCTATAGTAGAGAAGGGCATATTCATTGTGACACTATTGGGGTTCCATAAAATTTCTAATCCTCTAGATGTGCCAGAGGAGTCAGTTTGGATGGAGTCGCATCCTCTCCAACAACGATGGAAGATAGTTTCTACTTCTTCTCCAATACATTTTGTCTCCTGTAACAGGAAAACATCTAGATTTTTCGCATGTATACAGTCTCAGAGGATCCTTTGTTTGGATATTCCATTGAGTCCTATGATATTCTAGGTTATGATCTTCATCATGATAATTGTGGAGGTATCCCTCTGAGATCCTATGGATCTGGCCAGAGTTTACCATGAGGTTCCATGCCTCTTTGATGAGTTGTTGGGCAGATTTGTGTCCCCATCTTTTTTTTTACCATGGAACGCGCTTTGAGTTTGTGCTTGGATCTGTGGCTATACCCAGTTGCGTTGTGGAGTCTATGAAAACTTTGTGAACTTTGTGAAGTTGTTCTACCAGGATAGTTTGCAAATCCTTTTGGTTGAGGGATTCCTCTAGTTTTTCAAGATCTATGTCCTCCATATCTTTTTCATCCAGTTGCATCAGGGTGTCCCCCTTTCACCCCCATTTAGTCTCCTTGGTGATATTATTTTCCTTGTGTAGCTGTGTGCTTGGACTGGCCTTTTCCTTTCTCTTGGTTTTTCATTTTGTGTGGGTCTTAGACTTCTTCGTCTTCTGGCAGTTGATTTAGAATGTCATAGGAATTTTTGGTTGTTATCTTTGGAGTGGTGTCTGGATTCTACTTCCTTGGCGAGTTCTTTTTCCTGCCTATGACTGTGGTAAAGCCATCTTTTTATTTGTTTTCTCCAACTTTGGGGCCTTGTGAATTTAGGGGGAAGTCTCAGAAGAGGTGTCCATGCTCATGGAATTTTCTGCAACAAAAGGGGATGTGTTCATAGTTGATTGTTTGGTTCCAATCCTCATCCTGATATTCCAAGGTGACTAAACCAGGTAAAGATTTTGAGATGTCCATGTAAACACATATTCGGGCATAAGAGGTATATTTTCTTTGTTTTGTAGATTCTAACGATTTGACATATCGTCTCAATGTGTTTCCTATGCCCATAAGTATCTCTTCCAACCATAACTCATGTGGTAGGGAGTATAGCCTAATCCATATTGGAGCCATTGTAAAGTCCCCTTTTTTTGGGCTAAAGCGATTTGTATAGAATCACAGAAATAGCCCTGTCGAGTTGTAGAAATATGACCCATTGTCAAATATCCTATCCTTGTCTTCAAAGTTGTAAAGGATAATCGTAAAAAAGCCTTTGGAGCTGAGCTGAACCTCGTAGTCTCCTTTAGGGTTCCACCATTATTTAATCCATCTTGTTAGGTCACGCTCGGAAGGCCAAAGTCTTAAGAACTTTCCGATTAGGGCGTTCTCTCTCATGAACTAGGTGTGCTCACCTACCCTTGTCGATCTAATGAGATATATAGGGTTTTTTTTTTACTAAGGAATGCATTTACTAGGTTCCCATCCACAAGATTCCTTTGGATGAGATGTTCTTGGCTCCACATCCATCACTTTTTTGAGGCCCTGTTCTCTGTTCAAGAGTTGTTCCCTTAGATTTGGCGATATCTCGAAGGTAGGTCGGTT
>JASDQU010100939.1:366955-387146 GCA_032191745.1 Picea mariana | reverse complement strand
ACGTGGAAAATATTGCACTGACATATTAAGATGGTAGTAAGGAAGAATTTGGAGGGGGAGTGGTCCATATAAATTCCAGTTTTCTGTATTCCTATTTATAGGTGGGAAGGGGAAAATATGATAATTGGGAATTGAAATTTTATTTAGCAAAGAACTAGTATTCGAGGAATAATCAGGGTTGCATTTTGGGAAAGCTTAATTACATGTGACCAAATCGATGAAAAACACGAAACTATAAGCTGTAGCTCTTACTTAATTTTGTGTAGATTTTCTTGGTGCTGCTGGTATATTGTGGACATTAATAAAAAAAAATTATTTCTTATTCTCAAGCATTAGGGCCATTTTTTCTAAACAATGGTCGTAGGTGATTAACCTTTACCCTCATCCATCATCATCATTGTCTTCTACCTGAAAACCCTTTTCTTGTTATTGTTTGAGGTGGGGATGAATTTCTATGATTACAAATCCTATATTTGTTGCCTCTGAGCTATTGTGCTAGTCTTGATTCATACGTGAAGATTGATTTCATATTTACATGCAGAGTCATATGGTTTCTTTACAACCACTACCTCTGTTAGTTTCTAGGGATTCTTGCCCAAAATAATTCTGGTTCAAAATTCTTTGCAAAGGTCCTATGGCTAACAAGCCTGGTGAGAACCTTCACCTTTGTCAGCTCCATATTCCTCGCTCAAATTTGCTAGCTATATAGGAGTCCTGTGAGCCTGTTTGGCTCTAGGTCATTTAGTGCGTATGTTTTCCATACATATGAAATTTCCATGGTGATTCCCCAAGTTTCTGTCTGGTCTTAAAGGTTTGCAGAGGATACATACTAATGTATACTCCCTCCTAATATCTGAAGCAATAGGAAGTGCTCCAATCCTATCCATTAAATTGCCATTCAAATTCATTGGCTAGGTGAATGACTACTACATCTTTCATGAGAGTTGTTGATTGAAAATTAGTGAACAAATAATCCGGTTTTCCAGTATCCAACGGAACAGGTTTTCTGGTAACATGGAAATATTTCCGTGGTATTTAAATAACTAAATATAGCAATGATTTTCTTGACCCAGTTGTAGATGCCTGCAAGAAACCTAGTGACTGAGGATGGAGTTCTTCTGGGGTCTTATCCTTAGATTTTCAATACAATATTCCTCGTGGATAATAGTTGGTAAGATAAAAATGTTTTTTCTGACTTGGTGACAACTGAGAACCACCTAGGCACTTGAAACTGCATACATCCATTCTCCAACGTTGACATGATATTGCCATGCTGATGTAAGATGATTGCAACAAAGTATGAAATCCTAAAATATGATGCACTAGATACATATGGTTAAGATGGATTTTGATTATGCATGGGGTGCTCAAGCATGAGATGATATTTTATTTGGTAGACTCCATATCTAATCTTCTTGCACAATGTATTCCAAAGGCTAAAACTCCCTTAGAGTGTACATGGTTATTTCCTCATAGATGTTTAGCTATTATTCAGTCATTTAACCTTTTAATGTCTTTGAAAAATGAAGGTTTGAAGGGTGGTCACCTCCATGATCCAAAACACATTTTTGAAAAGCTATAAATCATTTTCTTCTCTTGCGTCATGATATTTTCCTTCATTTCCTTGTATACTTAAATTCAAAACCGGAAAAAAAAATGACACATAGCATGCATAACACATAATTTTTTTATGACTGGGAGTAATAGTAATTTTTCATATTCATAAACAAAAAAATGAGACTTATCTTTTAACAAAAATTGGTCCAAGAGATTGGTCATGTAAGAGAAAATTTCCATTGAACCACAACCATCTAGTGTAGATAGCACCACCAACCTAGGCTATGAGGCCACCATGGTGAAAAAACCAAGCATTAAGATTCTATATTTCTCATCCAAACCTTTCTACTCACATTCTTACCTAACCTTCTCAACACAAAGCATTACAAGAATCTGATTCATCCTGCGATAGATAAGGAACTCTCTTCCAGTACTAGGAGTAATAATAATTTTTCATAAATGGAATATTTACACCAAGCCCTATAAATGGAATATTTACACCAAAATATAATATGGATGTTATTAAGAGGTTTGGCACACTAGGTATGGATATCGAGGACTTAACCATGATCCAAGGACAATCACTAGTGCCTAAAGAATATTTCTAGGGTTCATGGTTGTATGTCCNATGGATTTTGTACTATCATTATGAGTGATGACAATGTTTTCAGTGTCCAAACCAATCAAAATTATGAATGACCTATTTGTAAGAATCTTTACCTTTTCCTTGCACAATAAATAAATAGAATAATAGATTAAGACTTCAATTTCTTATTGTAAAACCTCATATCTTATCATAGTTTAATCCTTTAATCATTATAGAAGTGACATTTTCACAAAGTCTCTTACAGAAGTGAAGTTTTCCAAACTTTGATTTATGTTAGGTGTTTAATAAGTTGTCATTAAGGGGGGATATGCTCTAATTCCTCCATCTTTCTCCTATTGTGTCACCTTTGTAAATCCTTCAAACATATCCTAGGTTGTTCTTAAGGGGTATGTTAGGATATTTCGACACTTATGAGTTATTTAGTATAAAATTGGTCTAATGTGTCTTTATCCTAACATGGATAAGGCCTTGAATCCCATCCTTGGTCAAAAAATTCTCCTAATTGCATATGTATCCCACTTAGTGGCTAAATATCCCCTTTAAAGGATGCATGTAATGGCTTCAGACCCCATTTTATCCCATGAGCTCTCAAATATTCATTTAGTTGATATGTATCTTCTTTTCACTACTTTACCATGGTCAAGACACCAAGATCCATCCTTGGTATGAAAAAACTACTATATGACTTGGGTCCCTTTATTTTCTCTCCTTCTCATGGTTATGACCCCTAGACCTATCCTTGGTGCATGAAACCACCTAATGTCACACATATCCCAATTGGAGGCCAAATATCCCCTTGAAAGAAACTTTGTAGTGGTTCAAGGACATGTGCATGGTTCATAAGCATTAAAAGTTTCATTTAGATCTTAACACCCTTTATTTTCTCACATGACCATGGTCACAGTCTCCAAATCCATCCAATGCATCTAAATTTTTCTAATATTTCCCAAATATCATTCATATGTTAAATATTATAATCCCTAAAATACTAATTTAGATCATACAACCCTTGTTTTCCTTCATTGACCATGGCCAAAGCCTTGAGACCCATGCCCGGTATGCAAATTCTCTTAATAATTCCTATATCCCACCAAGAGGCCAATGATTTGAGTTTGTATGGTGGTTTGAGTCATTTTTCATGGACTAGGGCCCTAGAAGCTTCATTTACAGCTAAATCTGTGAGATCCATATATTTTATGTAAAGCCTCCTAAAAGTACCAATATCGCGCTCAAGAACAAAGTTAATTTCTAAAAGTTTTTTTTTTAGTTGTTTGAAGAATATTCCATGTTCCATAAGACTAGTTACACTCATTTATGGATTAAGGATCTTATTTTCATCCCCTAATCATGGTTAGGGCCCGTAGACCCATCCCGGCTACACAAAAAATCCTAATGGAAACCCTTTCTCATTCATATAAAAAATATCCCCTTTAAAGGGATGATGTTGTAGTTAAAGGCATTGATCATACTTTATGGATTAAGGCCCCTATTTTCATCACCTAATCATGGTCAAGGCCCCAAGATGGATCCTGATCTTGTGTGCTCTAACCCAAAAATTGGGTAGGAGTGTGCAATAAACTCTCAAAGATGGTGAAGGGAAAAGAATAATGGTTTCAAGTCTCCCTGGAGGAATTTTGGTAGCATAGCAATACTTTCTATGGAGTGTCATGAAATTTAACCTCAAAAATCTTATTTGTAGCTGGAAAATGATACCCATTCTAAGATCTAGTTTCCATTTGAAATCTCTCATTCTATTGATCAAAATAAATAAGTTTAGTGGACATCATGGAAGATTGAATAAATGTTATTAATAATTGATGGGTTTAACAAAATTTACATATACCCACTACACAAGCTAAACAAACACGAGTGCATTAATGAGTCATTGATTCATATTTTTGGAATTTACGAAGGGTTACGCATAAATGAAATGATTTTATATATTTCATGCATAGAAAGAGGGGAATAATGTGTGTGACCGAGAAAATGGTCAAATTATGGATTGAATCAACTAAGATACTAACAACTAGGCTTCTCAAAGGAATACCAAGGGAAGACTAGGGTCAAGGTTTTTTCCTAAGGAGACTAGAAATACTAGGACTTATACCTAAAGGAGAAAATAAATACTTTTATCATGTAGCTTTGGTAAGAGAAGAAGTTATGGTTTTGTAGCATTTTAAAACCCTAGTGCTACCTAATGTGTTTGTTTTCGAGAAGATAGAGGGATTTGATCTTGTATAAGTGTGGGATACAAATGTAGGTTCCAAAAAGGACTTACCATTGTGTATGCTACCTTGTTGATGATCTATAATGGAGTGAGCTATTGGATAATATTATCTTATGGTTTCCATCGCTAGGGTTTGAAGAGCCCAACTTCTAACAACCCCTGATAAGATATTGGTAGGTGCATGTACTTCATATTCTAAATATATATGAAGTGTTTGGGTTGTCCAAATGTTGTGTACTTTCATAATTGAATTTTATCTTATGTCATGTTCGTAATTGAGTAATTATAGTACTAGTTATGGAGGTTAATTTGACATAACATTGAGTCGAGAATGTTCATTGATTTACAATTATGTAGAAGATAAATGAGAAAATTTATTTCTATAATAAATTATTGTAATATGCCATCTTTTAGGTCACAATGTTTTCAAGTGACCACTATTTGAGTGTAGATTTTCATTGGATTTAGATGGAGATAATTCAAGAGGTAGTCCATGCATTGTTGGTTCTGAGTTAGAATATGGATATCCACAACATTCATGCAAATAATTCAAAAGGAATTATTTATCGATGATGTAGAGATACAGGGTTGATTAGGAAGTAATGCTACTTGAGAACCATTAATTGCTTATGGATTGAGCACTTAGCGATCTTTTCCACCATAAGATATTCCTTAATATGTAATGCAAGTATTTATAATCACTTTATAAAAAAATCAAGGGATTAATACACATAAAATTCACAAACTTTGGAATTCAAACACTTTGAAATTCATATATTCATCAACATAAAATGAAGAAACAATGAGATTCATAAAAAACGTGCCATGAAAGTTTTACACACACACACACACACACACACACACACACATATCGTCTAAATTGCTCATTTTTTTCAAAATGGCAACTCGTGCCCAATATACAAAGTGACAACAAGTGCCCTAACATAAAAAAACATCCATTTGGTGGCCTAAACACAAAATGACAGTAGTTGGTCAATCATTAGCCACTTCCACCCTCGCCACCCTTAGGAGAATCTTGGAAATCAATCTTTCTTCTCTTTCTCGAGGAAGCACCGCGAGAGGTTCTATGCCTGTCTTGCTTTGACGCTCTCGAGACTGCACAAAGAATAAACATTGTTATAAGTTTTTTTCCTCAATGAATTAATAAACATACAAAATGATAATTTGTAATTTAACCTAAGACAACTCACCGCATATGCTACTGTAAATCGTGAGGGTGTTACCCTCCTCCACGACCCTGGTCTCTCCGCGATGCCGCCATGCATCAGTTAAAAGGATAAAGTCAAGAAAATTAAACAAATATTCATAAAATAAAATTCATTAAACATAAAAGATTATCATCAATGCATTATCTCACTATGAATATTTCAGGGCTCTATGGAGATTCACTGGTAGATGGAGTACTAGGTTGTATAACCTAATCTGAGACAGCCTCTACTGCGGAAGTCTCAGTTTATGGGGTCGATGCAAATGTTGAGGGTGGGTAGCGATGGATCCCCGCAGGCTGTACAAGTGATTGCAATTCCCTAGGCCTGGAGAAAGGTAGCCTATAAGAAACACCTGGGTGCTCAGGGAGTGCAATAATACTTTAGCTATCAAATATATCCACATCGTGCATACATATTAATAACATTGAAATATTAGTACCAACTGGTAAAATTCCAAAACATAAACACAAACAATTTGAGAATTATATGGTATTTAACTCTACACATGATACTTGTGATGCAGGTGACTTGTCCATCCTAGATGGACATTACCCGACATCTCCTAGTCCCAAATCCTATAGAAACACAAGAACATTAAAAATTTGAGGGTTCCATAAAATAAAGAAATGACTATGGTGAATTTATCATATGTGACACATACCTGTGTGTGGGGTGCACCCAATGAACATGTTGCCTCTACTTCCACATCAATGGTGGGGCTAGGCACTGATGCATCCATCGACGCAGAGGGTCTACTACTAGGACATAACAACTGCAAAACAACATAAATAAAATATTGATATAAATACACATAATACAAAAAAAATATAGATACACATAACGATGAAGAACATAAAGAGGGTTACGATACTAACCTCCTCCATGAAGCTATGTTGTCCATTGGGCTCTATAGGCCCATATCATGTCGTCTCGTAGCTCGAGCATCTGTGAGGTTCACATGGATGGTCATTATGTCCATGTGCCATCTACTCACTGTAATCTATCGTGCATGTTGAACCTCCAACCCCTCTATCAATGTCACTGGCTGACACCTCCTGCCTAGAGAGTGCAACAAAGCTACTGTGTTTCACCAGGATACAAGTCAATGATAAAATGGATAGATTTAATTGTTTCAATCTCTCTGAAACATGAGGATGCTAGGTAGGGGGGTCAAGCCTTTTCCTGGGGGGATGCAGACCTAAGACGGGGTCGCTCCTGACATGATCTCAGTCTTGTGCGAACCCTAGACCCACCCCTTGGAAGTATCTAATGTCAAAGTAGTTGTTGGATCAAGGGGTAGATCTAGGGTTCAATGCTCAACAATGCACCAAGAAAACCCTAACTATCGGCCCTTTTGGCAACACCTGTGAAGCAGGCGAAGTATCACCCGAGGTAGAAGCAGGGGGGGTTACAGGATGTAGGTGTCTGTAACCAAGCTGAGACATAGATCTGTGAAAATAACACTTCGCAGAGTACTCTATTAACACTTAGGAACAATATGCATTAGTTGATTATCTTAATTAACATCGTAGAACATACCCAAGGATAGATCAACACAGTAACAAATGAAAATATACCCATAGAAGCATCATAAGTTAGATCTAACATCCATTCATCCTTAACACAAGTAAATCACTAAAAAACACCAGATCTATCTATCATACATAATAACAAAGGCTAAGCAGATAAATGACAAGCACAACACAACATAAAGCACACCAAAGACACAAGATATATGTGCTTCACCCCAGTGTGGGGCTACGTCCACCAACTGATTCATATTCTTTATTATTTTTCAATCTCTTACATTTAGTTGCTCTTGTGCACTAAGCAACATAGCCGAGTTTTGCACTAGACAGGAGATATGCGCACTGAGCACCAGATCCTCCTTCCCAAAACTAGGTCAAGGCACAAAGCCAACTTCTCTATCGAGCATAGAGCCTTACATACACATTCTGTTGCACAAAGAAACTCAGAACTAGTTGCACTTAGCCACTTCACTCTTACATCGCTACCTCTACCATACATTCTTACACTTATTTATACTTTTACAATTCCTTACAAAAATGCCTAATAATGGGAGAACCCATGGGCCGACATCCCATAACCCATTAAAAAAACCCTAAGGAACCCCTTGATGGGTCCACATAGCCCACAAAAATAGTGATATCTGTGATCTCAGCTTTTCTTGGGTACTCCATCTTCGACCATCACGTCGAATTCAAAAAGGTGGTCCAAACCTGACAAAGGTTTCCTCAAAACTCGGTCGAGGGCCAACAGGCCCCCAACACTCACTTGTGACTTGTACCGAGTCACTTGGGTCTAGGAAATGCTACTTCGAAGGCCTCAATATTAACTCGAGATGCCTTGACTTTCTGCTTCGTGTGAGCCTCCTGCTCAACGAGCTCCTGAATCATCTGCTCTATAACAGGCCCTTCCATGCACCATTCCACTATTGCAACCACTTGGTCCAGTTGTGAGCCATGTCCCTCAATTTATTCGAACACCTTGCATGCTTCATCCTGCAAAGGTTGTAGCTTCTGCCCGACTTCCATTACCCTTCCTTGGAGGGCAGTGATCTTCTACTGCACTGCACGTTGTTCCTGGGATCTCTTCATTCTTTCAACCACAATGAGTAGCTTCATTTGCACCTATACTGACAATGCTTGTTGTTGCACCTCCTGTAACTGTGCTTCCAGCTTCCTTAGCTCTAGATATTCTGCGAGGCGTTCATATATATTTGTGCTTCTGTTGTTCTAGCAAGGTTCAAATCCTGCGAACCTGCCTCCTACGAGGTTCCAGTCTATGAAGTCTTCCATCTGGTATTTGTAGCTTTCTATAGATTTTCCATCTTAGCTTTCTTTTTATTGAGCTTCCTTGCCTTTTTTCCTGTGATCTGAGTCTCTCTCACTGTTTTTGGAATCTTCTTTCCATTCTTATTCTTATATTTCTTTAGTGCAGTGGCTTCAAACTGTTGAGATGCCTTCATAGAGTATGAATTTAATACCCCTTCTATTAATAATTCCTGGGTGCATATACTTCTTTCTTGCATAGATAGGTTCTTCAAGCATTCTTGCATTCTTTTGAATCTGACAACTAATTTTCTTACTTTCTGTTCCTCCTGTGTTGTTACTTTATTCTGTTGCTTCAAGTTATCCTCTCGTTCCTCTATTATTCGATATATTTTTCTAGCTATGAAATCCCTTAGTTCTTGCTTTTTCTTCTCTATAGATTCTTCCTCTGCTTTCCTTCTGATTTGATCTTTCTCAATCCAAGGCTTACCTAACAAAAGTGGGAAAGGGGCACTATTCTCAACAAACTTAATAACTTCAAATTCTTCTTTAGTCGATGTTGCATGAACAATAATAGGTACATTAGTAACTCTTCCACATAGGGTTATCATATTTCCTTAAAACAAGACTATCGTTCCCAATGAAGGTATCACAGTAGGCTTTCCCAAAATTTACCAAGTTTCTTCTGTCATAATATTTACTTGTATTTCCTCATCCAAGACATAGTCTATGTCGAAGTCTTCTATTCTTTCCGTTATGCGTGTTTTACTTTCAGGATCTCTCGTAAACTAATTTTTTTATGAACAATCATCATTTCTTTCAACTGTACTAATGTAGTCTGAAATTTCTCCGATTCTTTCTCTTTATGACTTTCTAACATGCCTTTAGTCTCTTGAATTTATTCATAGTTTTCTTGTCTCATGTTCATTCTTTCAACATTAGCAATCATCCTTGGACAATTCTCAACCTCATGACCAACAGTTTTACAACAAAGATAGATAGGACCTGTACGAGGACATTCCTTAGCAAGATGTCCCGATCTTCTACAGTTATAACACAATGTCAATCCTATTTTCCTCTTGTATGTTCCCCAACCTCTTCTGTACTGCACACTAGGATCACAGTGCTAGACCTACAATCTGCAAAAATTCTTTCTAGGTTCTTGCACCCACTTATTAGTCAAAAAATTCTTTCTATGCATAGGAATAACATATCTTTATTCATTTCTATTAACTGTAATCAGATCAACTCTTTCTTCCAATTGCGCCCTAGCCTTCACACTAGGACAAAATCTATTAAACATGCTTAAATTCATTCTTTCGAAACAAAAATTTTCACTTATCTTACTCTTATCAAAGCACAAATCTTTACCTTTCTTCAGATCTTACCTCTTTTCTTTGGATCAGATTTCTTTCTTAGCACAAAGCTTCGCAATTCAAGTAGAGTACTGTGCACTTCAGCAACAGATCTATGCACAAATCTTCTCTTTTCTTTACTTCAGTTCCTAGCAATCACAGTTTCAGGTCCCAGTAATGGAACCATTTGTTGGCACAAGGGGAATACCCAAGGTTCAATGCTCAATAGTGCACCAACAAAACCCTAACTACCGACCCTTTCAGCATCACCTACGAAGCAGACGAAGTCTCACCCTAGGTAGAAGCAAGGGGGGTTACAGGACGCAGGTGTCTATAACCAAGATGGGACACAGATTTGTGATAATAACACTTCATAGAGTACACTATTAACACTTAGGAACAATATGCATTAGTTCATTAACTTAATTAACATCGCAGAACATACCCAAGGATAGATTAGTGAAAAAATAATTGACAATATACCCATAACACTTAACATCATAAGTTAGATATAACATCCATTCATCCTTAACAAAAGTAAAGGACTAAACAACATCAAATCTATCTATCATACATAATAACAAAGGCACTAAGAACATAAATGACAAGCACAACACATCATAAAGCACACCAAAGACACAAGATATACTTGGCTCACCCCAGTGTGGGGCTATGTCCACCAACTGCTTCGTCTTCTTTATTATTCTTCAATCTCTTACATTCAGTTGCTCCTGTGCAGTACTAAGCCATAGAGCCAAGCTTCACACTAGACAAGAGATATGCGCACTGAGCACTAGATCCTCCTTCCCAAAACTAGGTCAAGGCACAGAGCCAACTTCTCTATCGAGCACAAAGCCTTACACACACATTCTATTGCACAAAGAAACTCATAACTACTTGCACTTAGCCACTTCACTCTTACATTGCTGCCTCTACCATACATTCTTACACTTATTTATACTTTTACAATTCCTTACAAAAATGCCTAATCATGGGAAAACCCATGGGCCAACATCCCATAACCCATTACAAAAACCCTAAGAAACCCCTTGTTGTGTCCACATAGCCCACAAAAATAGTGGTATCCATGATCTCATCTCTACCAAGGCGCTCCATCTTCGACCATCACGTCGAAGTCAAAAAGGTGGTCCAAACCTGACCAAGGTTTCCTCAAAACTTGGTCGAGGGCCAGCAGTAGTTGACATGCTTACCCAAAACAAACTTAGCCCATAATTTTCTCAGAAAATATAAGGGCATATCCCTGTTATTATAGGGAGGTTTATAAAAAACCATTTACCACCTATCCATCCAATTTTGACTAATATAGGGATGGATGCACCAGTGAATGGAGATGCATTTCTTGTTCAATGGTGGTTCTTGTCCAGTTCTAGGATCCCTAAAAATAGACAATAATTTTGGTTTTGAAATTCCCAGGTCTTTGACTTGGTTTCTGTCCAAACCAGTGTTGTAGTACTCATACATTCTTTTCCTATAATTAGAAATAGAGGTCAATTTACCTTTGGCACTTGCAATGGACTTCACAATTATGTCCAAATAAGTGGCCAAGGAGACTCTGCTAGGCTCTCCAGTGTCCCTTAATTATTCCTCAAGGGTTCTTAATATAACCAACCCCTCATCAATTTGAGTGTTTACATTGGGTGGTTGTGGTGGGTTGGGGTTTTAATCTTATTGGTTTTATTATGAGCGGTTTTCATTGTCTCGAGGTTCCATTTTATTATATATGCTGCAATTTAAAATCCATATCATCTAAATTAGGTTGGTTTTTTTAATTAAAATACAAAATTACATTTTTTTTTTTAAATTTAGATTCTTGGAAGCAAAAGAGTAAATTGGGTTAAAAATAAGATAAATCAAACATACCTGGACACGACAGAAAGATCCTTCCTCCCTAGCTGCTCTCTAGCTCCTCTATTCACTCAAGGAGAGTAGAAACGAGAGCACGCTTTATGCACAATGACCACAAATCACACTCGTGCCCTCTTTAAAAAGTTTATCACTAGGAACGCACGTGCGTTCTTAAGAATGCCCACATGTTCCTAAGAACGTGTGTGCATTCTTAAGAACACCCACACATTCCTAAGAACGTGTGCACGTTCTTAACAACAACCACATGTTCCTAAGAATGTGTGTGCATTCTTGAGAATTCCCACGCGTTCCTAAGAACACACCCACATTATTAAGAACACGCACATGCTCTTGCCACTAAACCTATGTGGTGATCCTCATGGAGGTTCGACCACCTACAAACCTAAAGGATTAGGAACGTGTGCATGTTCCTAAGAACACACACGCGTTCTTACGAGTGCGCGTTTCTAGTGCATTTCTTGCCACTTTTTTGGCCACGCACTTCGTGCACTTACCCACTTGTTATCTAACACCTTCAAACTATCAATATTGGCTTGATCGCAAACTATCGGCTCCACTAGTAATGAAGACGAATATAATTTGGTTTGTCTCTTTAACCATTCATGCAACATACATGAAAATTTTGCAAAGAAGAGCTCGAGCTCAGGTCCCAACAATGAAACCATTTGTTGGGTATTGTTTCATCGTTTTCATCCCACTCTTGTGCATGTACTGAACTTCTTAACACTAGGGATTTTTTGACCCAAGGTTCGTCTAGAGCATGTCCAACAAAAACCCCTAAGCATCGACATATCGATCCTCGACCAAGGTCGAGGAAGGTCTCACCCAAGATGTAGAGAGGAACATAGAGACCATAAGGTCTTGTGTCGGGGATGAATGATTAAACATATGAAACACTACTGCTATTGGAATCCATGTAACTTAGGTCTGATAATATATTTAGGACTGAGAATTGAAACAATACACACATATTCATCTCATTCACAACAGAAACATAATATATCCGAATTTTCATATCTTTATTATTGGGATTATTCCATCACACAGAGATATACAGTGCACTGAACAACTACTTAGGAAAACCATAGAAATTCATATCACTACTATGTAAAAAAATGGGATTACAACATAATGCGCTATGTGCCTTGCTTTAGGATTCAGTCAAAACAAAGAGACAAGAATATATTCAAAACATCACAAGATTACAACAGGCTTAGAATGAACTTGAAATTGATTTCTAAGATAACTCAAAACTCTCTGACTGATTATGTCACAAACTAACTCATTGACAATCTAGCTCATGTTTCGAGATTTGATATCTTTTTTATATCTTTCGTTGTTGTTGAGCGTTGTCTCTTTCTTCTTTTCTCCACTCTCTTTTCTGATCCAACTACCTCACACACTTTTGGTGCCTTCCAGTGCTCCACATAGACTCTCTGCATGAGGCGGAATCTTAACTACCTGGCCAACTTTTTTTATGTCAGCCCCATGTCTTCATATACTGTGGGAAATAATCATTCCGAGAGATTTCCTGATGATTCTTTTTTTGATTATGACGATAATCTTCTTGGTTTCGAGCGAAATTGATGGAACTTGGACCACGAAAAAATTGGTATTCTTTATAATTGGCACACTACTGAAAAAACCTGGTCCGCTACGCACTCTATGGAATTCCTCACACATTTCCTTCGACGTGAGAAAAACTATGGAATGAGAGACAAAAATTCATTTGTGCGCACACAAAAAACTGGACCCAAAAGTTTGGGTGCCAACAAGAAGGGGGGGTAGAGAGTGAGTGAGAGGAAGGAGGGGATACAAAGGGAGACAAAGAGAGAAAGACGGGAAGAGAGAGAGTGAGTGATCCAGATTATTTTCAGAATGAAATGAAAGAAAGTATATTACAATGAGATACACATAAGAATTTCCAGAAATAGATAAATACAACAATACATGATTTCTATTAATGAAAGAAATGTACAAAGACTGTAAAAATATAGAGTGCAAGACTCGCTAGAATGGTGGAAGCTTTATCTCTGAGAAGAGATGTGACGACTATGCTCATTTGAAAGAAGATGATTACAATGAGGTTCTGAAGGAATTTTTTACGATAAACATGAATGCCAAAACCCTAGACATCCAAAAACCTAACCCTACGATGTGAAACACCAAAAGTCATGTGGGCCTCGTTGGGGTAAGTTAGTACATTAACTTCCTAGGGTTGTAACTTTTGCATACGATCTTTGTTTTAGGTGTGTGATAGCCCGTTGGAAAGGTATTTTCGAGAAATATGCATTACTCTATAAAACTTTGACTCAACCTACAGTTTGACTGTGGAAATCTGAGAAAAAACTGTTTAGAGCCCAAAGACAGTCCTCGAAGTACAAAAAGATGTAATGACATGAAAAATTCAAAAATAAGATAGTTGGAATAGGTGGGCGGCCACCAATATCCACCTAGATGCTGTGTAGGGCTTCAGGATAGCCCCGTAAGTGAAAAAACCACAATTACAAATAAATGTCCCCATTACAAATAAACATATTGAACTGAAAATTGTCCAGATGAGCCGGTTGGAATTTGGAACAGGTGGGTGGCCACCAATATCCACCTGGATCAATCCTCCCCCCTTAGGAAGAAATGGTATCCATTATGTTGGGTTCCTGGGGAAGAGGGGAAAGCGTTTTCTGAATCTGAATCTTGGTGAGTTGCGTGCTTTGTTGGAGATGTTGCGCTACTTGGTTTGTGGAAGGCTATCACAAACCTATTGTTTGCAGGGTTGAATATGTTCCACCATCCTGTTGTCTCTGGGATTAAAGGGGCATTGTGTAGGCACCATTATAGGTGAAAAAATAATATCTACTTTCTCTTATGCAATCTTCTTCTTTGGATAGAATTTGTTGAGGCTGTAGTGGTTGTAGTGGCCTTATGTGCATCCTTTGAACAAACTGTGAAGAAGATGAATTTTGCAATATGAGAGATTACCTTGAGGAACGTTTTTGGTGGAACAATAGTCAGAACTACCTCTGGTATCCTATAGATATGACCCTCCATATTAATAATGACACTACAAGGTCGAGACTCATAAACAACATGACATTTCCATATATATGGTTGGCCCAAAACAACATCACAAACATCAAGAGAGGAAACATCACACACTACCTCATCCTTGAAGGGTTGGATTCCATAGGACAAACTGTAAGTTTTAAACCTGCGAAGTAAAGCAATGCATATAGATTCTTAAGCAATACAGAAATTAATTAATGGCTCATCCATAGAGTACACAGAGATTTTTACCGGAAACCCTCAACCGGGAAAACCTTTATTATTTTCATTATATTGAATTTCACCATTTTCCATACAATATATACAATGTTTTTAGGTATTCCGTAGATACCAAAACCCTAATCCCTTAATCCGGGATTAATTTACAAATCAGCTAAAAATAGCAAAAACCGCCCAAAAAAAAACTTTGAGGCGCTGCCCCGAACGCTGCGTGTAACCAAGGGGGGGCATACCTGCCCCCCCCCTGGGAGCCCCCTAGGAAAGCACTCGGTGCACACGACAGTGCTCTAGGTGAAGGGATCGTCAGACGTAGTTGTCGTATCTGATGCACCCACACACACACACATGCAAAGAATATAACACATACCCAACACAAACAACACTACTGGCTGGCACAAAGATCTCATCCATGGTGAAGCCACCTGATGTTGTATATTTGCTGGTGTGGTGTTGTCGAAAACCCCAACTTATTGACGACCTCAGCTAAGATGAGGTTCTTCTGGCTGCCACTATAAAAAATGAAATGCAATGGGACCCCCTTCACCCACATCTCTGAATGGAAGAGGCTCTCCCCCTCTTCAGGATCTACTGGTTCTTCTGGTTGAATTGTTGTGGTCACGACAATAGCAATGGGGTCTGCATCGATGATATGCCTATTTTCAATCATTTCTAGATCAGATTCTGAATTAGGGTTCGACTCCTTGTCTTTGACCTCGACCACCAATGAATTTTTCTAGCGACATTCATTGGTGTTGTGCTAGGGTATTTTTTGGAAGTCGCACCACTTCCCAGTGTCATTCTTCATCTTTCATTTACCCCTCTTTTCCTGTGTCTTGGACTAGTTGTCGAGAGGATGTTGGTTAGGGACGTCTTTACCATGATTTGGTTGTTGCGGATTTGCAGATCCAAACTCCCATTTGTTCCGGTGCTTAAATTTCTGCTCGATTTTGACAACATATCGATAGGAAGATCCCAATGATGAGATGTTTAGGAAATCCATTTCAATTTGGATGTACCTATCTAGATCCCCACAGTATTTCAGAACCAGATGTCGCTCAGAGTCCTTGATACCCAGTTTGATGCACAAGGTATGGAAAGTATTTGTGAACTCTGACATTGTTTGGCTCTTGTCTTGCTGCAGTGCGGTCCATCTCGTGTACTAGTCTGCATAGTTATCAATAGGGTAGTATTGTTCCTTGATCGCATCCACAAAACAATCCCAAGTGGGATCGACCCCATATATTTTAGATTCCTCTGTGGAAATTTTCTCCCAGTAAGTTTTCCACCAATGTTTGACATGGGGGAGAGCCTTGAGGAGTGCGAAGGTGATCTTTTCCCTGTCGTAAAAATTGTGAATAGAGAAATAACCTTCTAGCATATTCAACCATTTTTTTAAGGCATCCGCATCTATCCGACCTTCAAATATGGGAATATAAAAATTAACTTGTACCTGGAAGGGAGAGGTTCCTCCACAATGGCTGCTTGATGAAGATGTGCCTATTTCTATCAGGAGGAATTGAAGGATGTGGGAAAAATTCTCCATCATTTCGTCCTGCTGTCAGATGAGAGCTTGCTCAAGAAACATGTTAATATAATCTTTTTCTCCACCATTTTTATTTTATGACACCATAGAGGGTTTCTTGCGCATGTGAGAGAGATTATCCTCAAGATAGATAAGCTTGAGACCCAAGTTGCTATACTCGTACCTCTTCGGGGACATGCACTGAAAAACGATCAAGAGCATCCTACTCTGATACCACTGATCCAAATTATTTTCGGAACGAAATGAAAGAAGATATATTACAATGAAATACACATAATAATTACCAGAAATAGATAAATACAACAATACATGATTTCTATTAATGAAATAAATGTATCGAGACTGTAAAAATACAGATTGCAAGACTCACTAGAATGGTGGTAGCTTTATCTATGAGAAGAGATGTGACGACTATGCACATTCGTAAAATGATGATTACAATGAGGCTTTGAAGGCCCTTTTTAATGATAAACATGAATGCCAAAACCCTAGACATCAAAAAACCTAACCCTAGGAGATGAAGCGCTAAAAGTCATGTAGGCCTCGTTGGGGTAAGTTAGTACATTAACTTCCCCGGGTCATAACTTTTGCATACGACCTTCATTTTAGGTGTGTGATTTCCCGTTGAAAATGTATTTTCGAGAACTACGCATTAATTCATAAAACTCTGACTCTCTCTACAGTTCGACTATGGAAAGTCAAGAAAACACTGTTTAGATACCCAAAACAACCATGGAAGTACATAAAGATGTACTGACATGAAAAATTACAAAATAAGACAATTAGAATAGGTGGGCGGCCACCGATATCCACCTGGATGCTGTGTAGGGATTCAAGACAACCCCGTAGATGCAAAACCCACAATTATAAAGAAATGTCCCCATTAAAGAGAAATGTAATGAACTTAAAATTGTCCAGATGAACTAGTTGGAATTTGGAACAAGTGGGTGGCCACCAATATCCACCTAGATCAATCCTCCCCCCTTAGGAAGCAATGGTCTCCATTGCGTTGAGTGCCTGAAGAAGAGGGGAAAGCATTTTTGGAATCTGAATCTTGCTGAGTTATGTGCCTTGTTGGATAAGTTGCACTGCTTGGTTAGTGGAAGGCTTTCATGAACTTGTGGCTGGCGGGGTTGAATCTGTTCCACCAACCTGTTGTCTCTGGGCTTGATGGGACAATGTGTAGGAACCATTGTAGGTGAATAAAAATTATTTTCTTTCACTTTTGCAATCTACTTCTGCTGGATAGAAGGTGTTGAGGTTGCAGTGGTTGTAGTGGCCTTCTTTGCATCCTTTGAATAGACTATGAAGAGGATGAATTTTGCAGTAACATAGATTACCTTGCGGCACTATTTTGGTGGAGCAATAGTCAAAACTACCTCTAGTATCCTGTAGAGATGACCCCCAAGAGTAATAATGAAACTACGGGGTTGAGAATCATAAACAACATGACGTTTCCACATATATGGTTGGCCCAAAACAACATCACATACATCAAGAGGGGAAACATAACACACTACCTCATCGTTGAAGGGTTGGATGCCATAGTACATGAGACACTGCTGGATGACACAAAGATCTTGTCCCTGGTGAAGCCACCCAATGTTGTATGGTTGCCTGTGTGGTGTTGTCAACAACCCCAACTGTTTGACGACCTCAGCTAAGATGGGGTTCTTCTGGTTGTCTCTATAAACAATGAAATGCAATGGGGACCCCTTCACCCACATCTATGAATGGAAGAGGTGCTCCCCCTCTTCAAGATAAACTATTTCTTCTGGTTGAATTGTTGCGGTCACGACAGTAGTAGTGGGGTATATGTCGATGATCTTTCTGTTTTCAATATTTTCTATATCATATTTTGAATCAGGGTTCAGCTCCTTATCTTTAAACTCAACCACCAATTACTATTTTGAGCGACATTCATCTGTGTTGTACCAGGGGATTTTGTGGAAGTTGCACCACTTCCCAATGTCATTTTTCATCTTTCCTTTAAACTTATTTTCCTATGTCTTGGACTGGTCATCAGGAGGTTGTTGGTTAGGGTTATCTTTACCATGCTTTGGTTGTTGCGGATTTGCAGACCTGAACTCCCATTTGTTCTGTTGCCTAAATTTTTGCTCGATTTTGATAGCATATTTATAGGAATCTCCCAATGATGTGATGTTTAGGAAATCCATTTCGGTTTGGATGTATCTATGCAGATCCCCATGGTATTTTAGAACGTGATGTTTCTCGGAGTCTTTGATACCCATCTTGGTGCGAAAAGTATGGAAAGTATTTGTGAACTCTGAAACTCTTTGGCTCTTCTCTTGCCGTAGTGTGGTTCATCTCATGTACTGGCATTCATAGTTATCAACATGGTAGTATTGTTCCTTGACCACATCCACAAAAAAATCCCAAGTGGGCTTGGCCCCATATATTCCAGATTCCTCTATGGAAATTTGGTCCCAATAAGTTTCCCACCAATGTTTGACACGGGGGAGAGCATTGAGGAGTGTGAAGGTGATCATTTCTCTATCAAAAAAATTGTGAACAGAGAAATAAACTTCTAGTAGATTCAACCATTTTTCTAAGGCATCCACATCTATCTGATATTCAAATACGAGAATATAAAAATTAACTTGTACCTTGTAGGGAGAGGTTCCTCCACAGTGGCCTCTTGATGAAGATACAGATGTTTCTATAGGTAGGCATTGAAGGACGTGGGAAAAATTCTCCATCATTTCGTCCCTCTATCGCACGAGAGATTTCTCAAGCAATAAGTTAATAGAATCTTCTACTCCAGCATTTTTATTTTCTGCCACCATAGAGGGTTTCTTGGGCATGCAAGAATAACTTCCTCAATAGAGACAAGCTCGAGACCCAACTTGCTATACTCGAACCTTATCGGGGACATGCATTGCAAAATGATCAAGAGCATCCTACTCTGATACCACTGATCCATATGATTTTTGGAACGAAATGAAATAAGAGATATTACAATGATATACACATAAGAATTTTCAGAAACAAAGAAATACAACAATACATGAGTTCTATTAATGAAATAAATGTACATAGACTGTAAAAATACAGAGTGCAAGACTCACTATAATGGTGGAAACTTTATCTCTTAGAAGAGATGGGATGGCTATGCTCATTCGCAAAAAGATGATTACAATGAGACTCTAAAGACCTTTTTTATGGTAAACATGATTTCCAAAACCCTAGACATCAAAAAACCTAACCCTAGGAGATGAAGTGCTAAAAGTCATTTGGGCCTTGTTGAGACAAGTTAGTACATTAACTTCCCAAGGTCGTAACTTTTGCATATGATCTTCGTTTTAGGCGTGTGATATCCCGTTGGAAAGGTGTTTTCAAGAAATACACATTATGTTGTCAAAATATTACTACGTCTACAGTTTGACTGAGGAAATACAAGAAAACATTTTTCAGAGCCCCAAAACAACCATGGAAGTACAAAAAGATGTACTGACATGAAAAATTCCAAAATAAGCCAGTTGGAATAGGTGGGCGGCCACCAATATCCACCTGAACGCTATGTAGGGATTTAGGACAACCTCGTAAGTGAAGAACCCACAATTACAAAGAAATGTCCCCATTACAAAGAAATGTACTAAACTGAAAATTATCTAGATGAGTTAGTTGGAATTTGGAATAGGTGGGTGGCCACCAATATCCACTTGGATCAGTGAGACTGAGAATAAAAATT
>JASDQU010100939.1:317298-327874 GCA_032191745.1 Picea mariana | reverse complement strand
TGCTGTTTGTATAAGCATTTCGCCCTTCTTATTGTTTCTTCCATGGTCTTAGGATCATCATATTGAATCTTGTCACTAATGGAAGGTGGCAGTCCACTCAGATATCTCTGAATCTTGACAGCCTCATCTTTGATGAATGGAACATACTTCAGTAGTTCCAGAAAAATTCGTTCATACTCATCAATGGTCATACTACCCAACTTGAGTTCGAAGAACTCCTTCATCTTTCTGTCATAATATCTTTTAGTCAGGTATTTCTTCTCGAAATACCTCTTAAATTACTTCCAAGTGACCTCTTCCTCTCTAATGTGTTGCACATGCACAAACTGATCCCACCACATGGATGCTTTTCCTTTCAACTAGTACATTGCAATTCTTCCTTCTACATGGGCGGAATAATTCTGCAGTTGGAAGTATTTCTTCATGCCAAGAAACTAGGTCTCAACATCTTCCTCCTTCTTATGTTCTCCATGAAATGTTGGAGGCTTAATTTTGTTCATCTCCCCTTTCAATTCCTCCTTCCCAGTTTTTCGATGTTTTCTGGTAGGGGACGGGCTTGAACCACTGTGTGTCTCCCTGTCAGAATGTCTTTGGGAGTGACTAAGATGTCGGCTACCACTCCTCGACCTACTTCTTCTCCCATGGGTTCTGCGACTCTCCGTCGTACTTGAGTTTCTTCTCTTCTCGATTTTCTTCTCTATTCTTTCTAGGCTCTTCAAAAATTTTAAGTTTAATTCACCTTGCCAATCCCTGAATTTCATGAGCTTTCGGCTATCATCTCGGCGAGCCTTGGCCTCTCTTTGAAATCCTTCAATGATTTTCATTATGTGTCCTTCCTTTTCCCTCTCTTTTCCATGCCCATTAGATTTCGATCCTTCGACTCCCAGGTTAACATCCTTTCCTTCCTGTTCGTCTTCTATTTCAGGGGTAATTTGCACCTTTCCCCACTCCATACTCGGCGTTGGTTAACTGGAGTTATGGCCTTCATTGAACTCTGCACACGCACTCTCTGTACAATTAAATTTGAAGTTTGTTAGGCCATTAAACTTCATAAACAATCCACAACATTTATAACTAACACCAACAAAAAAAAAAGACATTTCAATTCCAATGGGTTTTCTGAGCTCTCGTTCGACTCTACACTTTTTGGGTTTTTGAAACTTCAGTTTTTGGGACTTTTGGGACTTTCGGGCCTTCAGGTTTTCAGTACCCTTACTCTCCGGGGCCACAGCATAGCTGTCATCCTTAAAATCCGCTATGATCCTTCTGTCTTCGGAGATTTCGGGACTTCGGGACTTCGGGTTTTCGGCACTCGGGAGTTCATTATACAGTGACTCCCCACCTCTTGTCATTTCAATGGCCAAAATTCTGAAATTCTGATTTACTTTACCCTCTGTGCCCACATAGCACAGTGGTCACCCACAACCATGGTGGCACGTGGAACGTTAATGAGGGTCCACATCGCTTTTAATGACGTCATCGGGTCCCACCCCTCTCGCTTTTCTTCTCGGCCCACTGGCACGTGTTACACATCCATGTGTCCACGTCTATTCCAAGTAAAATCCAACGGTCAAATCTTTCTTAGATCTATGGCGCAGATCCTTTCGGCGTTTTGGGCTTCCAAATGCCGATGTGCTCTAACTCATGTTAGCCCTCCAAGCTCGACTCGTGTTTCACACGACCTCTCCTTATATGACCACAGTCATACCTCCTATCGGGGTTTCATACTTCACAATGCCGAAATGCATAAACTTCTTGTCCACGGGATTCTCGATTCTCTGAATCCTGATTTCCCGATATGACGTCAGCTAGGACCCCACAACGGAGCTTTCCTTTCGGGAAATCTCCCGAATGCTCTGATCTCCTCCACGCATCCTCCTATGATGGACGATCCTCATCGGTTCTTGCAATCTCATGGTTCCAAATGTCCCAGGTGTCTCGTCTCCAGGATTCGCGAAACGTCGAACTCCAATGTGTCGATTTGAATTTTCTATTGGGACTTTCCCCGATAGCCTGGATTGCTGCCACGCGCCCTCAACGAATGGACGGTTTCGATTCAATCTCGCGATTTTGGGACTTTTGATTCCCTGATGACATAATCCTTTGTCAACTCAAAACCCCGGTAGTCGATATACCGATGGGTCGCTCGATCTTCACCACGTGTCCCCACGAACGAACGACTCAGATTGTTCTCGAGACTTTTACCATGAAAATTCCCGACCTCCTATCATCGTGACTCCCGATTTCACGAATGTCGATATCCCGATATTTCGACATGCGAAATGTCGACGGGTTCTTTATTATCGCCACCTATCCCTTCAAGATGGACGGTCCTAACTAATTCGAGATTTTTCATATCATGATTTCTACACTCCTGTGCAGTATCAAAAGGGCTTTAAACCCTGTGTACACCTTTTAGATATGACGGTCGCAACGGTTCGCCTTCCCTCCCGAATAGATCCTAAGGCTCCAACACTTTCGGGTGTGGAGTCCTCTCTCCCTGTGGACTCATACCACACTGACTCCGGTTTCATAACGCCGCTATACCTTCTGATCTTTAAAAAAAAAAAACTCGTCAAGTAACTCCTTGACATTTTGGAGTAAACCAGGGTCCAAAATTGGCCTTCCAGAGCCAATTTCCCCTCGCATTCTCGGTCCAAAGACCGCTCCACTGGCCCATCTAGGCTCAGTGTCGAAACCTTGGCTCTGATACCAAACTGTAACACCCCTTTCACTCACTACCGTGTAGGTGTTGCTACGCGGAATAACACATTCACATTCATAATTAATCGCATGCATTTAAAACAAATTAAATATATTTAACACAAAGTATTCATATGAATTACAGCTATATTCAACAAGCAATTAGCATTATCATACTAATTCATATACACAGCGGAAAAACATGATACATAAACAACACAGTCATGCAAAACATGATTAAAGAATAATCAGATACTTATCTTTATCAATGGTTGATTTCACCAACCAAGTGCAGGCCTTCCATGAACCTCCCAGCCTTAGACCGCACTGCTCATCAAGCTCAGCAGTGGGTCACCCTAGAGCTGGGACTAAGCTCCACCCCAAGTAAGGAATCCTAGGCTAGGCTGAGGTTACAGGGAAAACAACACACACAACAACAACAAGGAAGGAATTCTCTCCCCAGGAACCTCCCACGCTCACTGCCCATAGACCCTCATTCCCCACATGCCTGTTCCACCCTAGGAGAATACACCTTCGCTGTCACCTGGATAGTCCTTCGGCTGCTAATCTCCCTTGCCTTGGGTTACAGGAACAGGCCGGACCGGAAGTCTCTGGGCTCTGTGGAAGCTCCAAGATTCCTTCCAGGAGTCCTCTCCTTCCTCCGCGCACTCTTTCACCCGGAGAGAATCGCTCACAAGCCAACAACCTGTTATTCCAACCTCAATCACCTATCTCACCTAGAGAGAGCATTGTACCACTAGCCAATAAGACCCCACACAGTCCATCACTGCATGGTCACAACAACTCACGGGGAAAACAGACACGGGATTCCCAATAGGTTCAACAATGGCTGGTCACTTCTTATTCCCCAATCCACCAGCATAAGATAGACTCACGCTCTGGTTCTCAGGGATGCGTAACAAACAATCCATGCAGGGGTCAACACAGGTTCGAACTGTTTAGACAGGGAATGTACCGGCTATCCCAGAACAACACAAATACACGCCTTTTCGGTTCAGAGGATGCACGCGGGTTTCTCTGCAGGAGGCATACCAGTTCACCTTCTGGCATTCGAGGGTCGAATGGAGGAGGAATCCCTCTCATGGCTCATACTGGCCGTTTTATTTTCATGCACCAGGGCTGACACTTGTCACCCTTGGAACTGCATGCGTTCCATCAGCATGCATCCCCTTTGCATGCTTACCCTTTCCAAAACTTAGGATGAAATGAAACATAAAATGCACATGTTCTCTTGGAATAATATTAAAATATTATTCCCAGGCTTAAGCCCCCCCCCTAGGCTTATCCCCCAGGCTCAACACTTAGCCCCTTTTCCACATAACCAACCCCTAATTCCTTGCCCACTCTGTGGACGCTCAGTCCCCCTTGACTCATTCATCGTGGTCAGTCTGCACCTGGTGGTGTTTATATTTTATTAAGTGTTCTACATGATTACATATACAACAATAGGCTCTCGGCCTTCAACACTTAGGCTCCCTGGCCTAACAAACACATAAGCCTCCATCTTATAAGAACTTGGCTCACTAGCCTATAAAACATAATTACAATTTCTTTCAAAACATGGTTTGCAACGGGGCTCGACCTTCGGGACACTACAAATGGTTCCTCTGAAATGAACTAGAAAAGAGATGAGATATGGAAGTATACTTGTCAATTCAGTCATTTTTACAAGTATTTGAGCTAGAAGAATCGAATGTCTTATGCTAATTGGTGAACATGTAGTATCACCACTCTACTATCAATGTATCATTGAAACTGTTCTTTGAATTTGTGGTTTTGGATAACCACTAACCAATGAATACCATGTATCTGATGGTTTTTGGATAACCACTCACCAATCTTGACACTTTTAGGTGTCCAACAACATCCCAATGTATAATGTGTATGATTCAATTGCAATTCATTGAACCATAATCCTTCCAAAGTCTGCCATCTCGGGAAAATCTCACTATGTAATCATGTGAGCTGGGATGCATGCCATTTGTTCACTTAATGTAAACTCCAATCTGATGAGAGAGAACCAAGAGAAGTGAATTAGCTTCTAGTATGAGACATCCCTAAAAATTCCTAACAACGTAATAAAATGCCAAGTTGCAATGTAGAAGGATCGTCTTGTCCTATGCTAGGTTGAATGACCATCTATGTGAACCAAACGTCCACATCATTGCTGTCAAAATCAAAATCAAAATCCCAATTATGTAGGATTCAACATAAACTTATTGAACCATAATTATGCTAAATTATGTTATCTACAGACCGTAGTTGCCCATTTGGAAAGTTTTATGCCCACTCGACATACTTGTTGTCAAAGCTTTTAGTCTGACAACCAATTCCATCATCAATTCCCCCCTTTGTTAGTTTAAAGGAGAGACCACAATTGGTTTCATGAACCATCATCACTGGAATTTTGAACTCCCCCCCTTAAGCTAAAGAAGATTTACATCATTGTACTCCCTCCTTCTAGGCTCAAGAGAGTACCATAATTATTCCATTTGTGTACAACATGAAGTGGGCATGCGGAAAAAACCACATGTTATCTCATCCTGTGAGGGCCATTCTCGAAAGCTATGCCATAAGGGGACCACTTATGTGAGGTACAAAAATTCTATGTGCTGCAAGATTGTTTTTTACTCAATATTTAATTCTATGGTAAGACTTATATAATCACTTGGTTGTTGATGACGACTGCCAAGGATCAATCCACTCATAATGAGTCTTCAATCTTTTAGGTTTATTCATTGTTGAACATATGTCTGAAGAATGGTTATGCTTTCCACAATGCTGAAAATGATGGATATCAAAACATTGATTCTCCTTCTGACCAACTCGATTACAATGTTGGCACTTCGCATTATGATGTTGAACTAGAACAGGGGAAGTTAAAACTTCAGGTGAAGTTGAAACTTCTTGAAGGAATCCAACACTTTGGAATTGGATTGGTCTGAAATAATCAAGAATATGAAAGGTGATTTCCTTGTCATATCCAAGTCATATTCTATTCTTATTGTAAATGATTTCATCCCAAGGTCTGATGATGGGATTGGAAAGAGTATTCTGAACCTGTTTCTTTCAAATCTATGGAAGTGGATTTACTGTATGTTGTTGCATCATTGAAAGGTTTTCTTCACTAAACTCAAAAGAAAACTCTTGAAATGTAGGTTCATGAATATCTTCAACTTTGTCTGCATATGGTGTTGTCTTACTAAGTTGCTCATTCACTGTCTGTTGATCAAAAAAATCATCATCATTATCATCATAGAGAGGATTGTTCTAAACAAAAACTAGTTTAGAAAAATTCACTGGTTGTTGATTTTTGAGATCTATCAACTCATTATTCAATAGTTGGGATTGTGCTTGAAGGAGTCTAACTTTATCTTCCGCCACTTGAAAACAATTTAGCACTCATTGAAGAGTTTCTTTGTTCAATATCATTTTGTTTCCTTCATTGGTGTTTATTAGAGTGTTCATAAACTCTAATAATTCGAGACTTCGAGCCATTCTAAAACACTAAATAAGGTCTCCTTATGCAGGTAGATCCTGATTACAATTTTACTCAACAAAAGAAGGCTTACTTGCAACTCGCTCGCTTGATCTTCATGCTCGCTTGACTTTGTTTTCAGGAACACACTCACTTATACTTTCATGCTCACTTAAAGTTGCTCACTTGAACTTGCTTCCAAGAAGTTGAGGATGTTGGTTACCACCAAAAATGCATCCCAAAGTATTACAATGATTGATTGACACACACAACAAGTGAAATTTGGACTCAAAAAATAGAGCGTGTTGACTTCAACCGAGAATGCACCTGCAAATTACAATGTAATTCAACGTAGATTTGATTTGAGACGTATAAAAAATATTCCAAGTTGAGCTTGATTACTTACAAAAATTATTATATTCTAGTTTACAATGAATGTCGATTTGAAAGTTGAGTTGATCTTCAAATTTGAATGCTCGATGATTATTTGAGTTCTGCTTGAATATTAGCTTGTTGTGTCTATTGCTACAACGATTTGAATTTCACATTTGATTAATTTAATTGCATTTCCTTCACTGATATGATTTGATTTCCTGTAGAATACTTGAAAATGTTCTTCACATATTCTTGATCATATGTTCTTGATTGTCATTAATTTGTGTGCCTAAATTTGATTTCCTTGTACTCAATGTATGATGCGTTAAATGATACATTAAAAACATGTTTATGTCAAAACTAGACATTAAACTTCATAAAGAAACCATGAAAATATTCATCACCACACACAACAACAATGTCCTTAGACTCCCTTATTCAATTTCAGGCGGATTTTGTACACAAGAACCAAATAAAAAATTATTCTATTATGTTATCTTGTTATCTTATTATGTTATTTTGTTATGATTTTATTATGTTATGTTGTGGAAAAGTGTAACACCCTGTTTCCCCCAGCTTGTAAATATATAACTGGACTGGCCAAGAACTATGGCAAACTTATAAATGTGAATATGTGATGTAAATGGACTTTGAGGAAGAGGTCAATGAATGTTAATAACATTCTAAATTTATTGCAGGACTGCTGATGAGAGGATGTGTAGAAAAAGAGACCACGATGGCGGTGGAGGGCACCTGAAAAGGTGGTGTTAACTTCCACCGAGAATTAAATACCGTATTTGGACTCCACTGGCCCAAAGAACCAAAAGCGGCTCGTTGGCCCTGAAATTCAATGCCTCGCAGGCTGGTAGGCAGATGACTTGATGAGGGATGGGATGATGAACCGCCCATCCGTAGAGCCATCAGGCCTGATCGACGCGAGGGTAATCGTGACACACTCAACCTCGCGAGAGGATAAGGCATATGGCAGAAGCGATTGAAAGGGCAGACGCGAGGGGAACTCTGGATGCGAGGCAGAGTGAGTGATAATAGAGAGGAAGGATTGCAACCTTCGCTCCTGGTCACTGGAAAACAGAGAGATGCAGTCTCAGAGCACCGTGGTCTCATCTCGGGGGTGGCTAGTGGTAAATCCGTTGGGAGTCGCTACACCTATGGTTGGGTGGAAATGAGCACCCCTCTCAGTAGTCGCACCCACTTCTAAAGTTATTTCTGATAAGTGTTTTGTACATATTTCATCTTGAAATTCATATGCTGACATCTATGCTCATAAAACTGTGAAATGGTGAACAATTACAGTATAAGAATGTTTGTGCAGTATTTTGATAAGTAATGATTAGATGTATGCTTATAGAAGAAATACCACGCATGGCTTATGTTGATAAATGAATTTAATTAGGTAGGAGTCAAACTAAGTTAGGCTTCCAGCCCATTCTTGGGAAGCTGTTTACCCTTATCTGTATCTAGGAATGCCCTGGGATAGACCTCTTCACAGAGATTCCCTCCTTAGAAAGGTTTACCAAGAACCTGGAAAAAGGACTTGAATGTGCAAGTCTTAACAACCCTGTATGAAGAGGAATGACCCTCTTAAAATCCCGAAGTAGCAGCGTAGGTATAAGTATTGATCAATGAATGAGATCCTGTCGGGGAATCTGCGGTCATTCACGACTGTTAAATCGAAGGAATAAACAAGGGCGTTAATTGCCTTAACCCTTTTTCCTCTATCTTCGTGAATAACGAGGAAATTAGAATCGTAGGTCCCCAGGCTCCATGAGAACATATGGACCATTGGTTTTTCCACGTCCAAAGAGAAGTAGGAAAGGGCACAGCATCGAGACCAATCTGAACTATCAGATCTTAGCTAGGAAACCCGACAGTCGTTAGTTCCATAGGGAGATAGAAGAGGGTTAAGCCTCGTAAAAAGGGACAAAAGGATCAGAGCCGTCCATCCGAGGAGGACAGGTGGTAGAGATCCAGGGATCTCGTGAACTCGGAGGTTCACAAGGTAGGAGCCCAAAGGTTGGATGCTCCAAGTCGCGAGTGGCGAAGCCAAAAGAGGATCAGATCCGTCCATTCGAGGAGGACAGGTGGCAGAGATTCAGGGATCTTGTGAACTCGGAGCTTCGCAAGGTGGGAGCCCAAAGGTTGGATGCTCCAAGACGCGAGTGGCGAAGCCACGAGAGGATCAGAGCCGTCCATCCGAGGAGGACAGGTGGCAAAGATCTAGGGATCTCATGAACTTGGAGGTTCGCAAGGTAGGAGCCCAAAGGTTGGATGCTCCAAGTCGCGAGTGGTGAAGCCACGAGAGAACACATGGCAAAACTTCAAGGTGGGACCCCGGGTTTGACGGGTGGACACGCATCGCCTAGAGAAGGGATTCAATGCTCCGTTTACTTCTCCTGTCTCGGGGATTTGCGGGAGAAGAGCATGAGAGCTCAACACTTGGACTTATGAAGTCATGAGTAGCAAGAACGCGAGAGGGAAGATTAAATATCGCTTCTTGAGGGTTCCAGAAGGGAAGGTGCCAAGAGTTGATGCTACAACTCGCGAAAAGGGTGAGTTGCAAGCAGTACGAAGGGGAGGTCAACCTTCGCTGACTTTCAAGTCTCGGAGGATCGCATAAGGGAGGATTGAGAGTTCAACCATTGAACTCACAAAGATGTGAATAGTGAGAGGAGCTAGATTTTAGCCTAGCTGGCGGTCATGCGCAGAGGACGCTGACAAAAGGAAGCTATACCCTTCTCGTGATCTCGGGTATCGGTGAATTGTGAATAAAATTCGAGGGTCTTTGACTCATGATTCATGAGGTCGCGAGTTGTGAAAGGCTCCTGCATTTAGGCGCGTATGTGGTCCGATCGAACTAGAGACTAAAAAAAGGGAGCTAGTGCTTTATCGTTAAGCGGCGGGTAGATCTAGACGACCAAAATCTGCGCGCCCATATTTATGGCCAGGATTTCATTCCGAAGCCCCCTTGCCATTCTACCTTCAAGATTGAACTCAATGGTATCGCTGAGTCGCGAAACACGAAAAGGCACCTGGTTTGTTTGGCTTGTGGTCCTAACCCACGATCACAGGGAGGTGAACAGGGAAGAACTGGCTTGCACTAGACCCCCGTAGGACTTTGGGGATTCTGTTCCTTGAGGAAGAACGAAAATTTTACTATGTTATAGTGGGTATGTTACAAAGTGGTATCAGAGCATGGTTACAACACTTGGCCTGATTGGGCTCATGCACAAGTCATGCATAAACTGCGTTTGATGCACTTCTATGAGTAGTAACTCCCTAACTTAACTCCCTTGTCTAGGATTAAAAAACTTGGAAAATGAGAACTCGACTGTGTATGCAAGTGAAAGAAGTTATGAATTTATGTGCAATTTATAAAAATGAATTTAACTCTTGACTAACAGCCATCGTTTGTCTTTTCACTCAAGTGGACGATCAACCACGGGAATCTACAAACGTAGAAAATGGTGACTCACCAAGAGGTGGGAGAAGGCTCCCACAACAGAGATGAAGAGTTTGACGAAAGAAGAGCAATAGGAACCCCTCCGGGCCTAGCTGAGACAGTGAGGAGTCTCATGGTCGAATTGTAAAGCTGCAAGGCTGATAATGAAAGGATGATGAAAGAACAAGAAAAGCAAGCCGAAATTAATGGAGTTCTACTGCAGAGCTTATCCGACCTACATCGACAAATGCAGCATGAACCTGATATGAAGAATCGTGGTCGTGTCAGTGGCCACACTAAGAGAAGCACATCTAGAAAGGTCCACCTCAGAGGTAAAGGACCAATGCCAGACGATTCCACTGAAAAGGAAGCTGGTGATTCAGAAGGTTCTTCCAGTAGCAGGACCAGTTCCTATTCTCAAAAGAAACAAAAGAAGCAAAAGACTTCCAAGAGTCATAAATTTGAGGAATTCAAAAAGGCCAAACCTCCCTCCTTCGACGACGAGATAAAGAAGGGAGAGGAAGCTGAGGCTTGGCTAC
>JASDQU010100939.1:304797-316154 GCA_032191745.1 Picea mariana | reverse complement strand
TCAGAGGGAGAGGTTAGCACCGATGGACTGTGCGTGTGAAGGTGTATACTCCCGGGCTGAATAGGCATGTGGGGAATGAGAGTCTGGTAGTAGTGGGTGTAAGATGGCATCTTTGGGAAGAACCCTTCCAGATATTTATGTGTTGTCTTCCCTGTAACCTCAGCCTAGCCTAGGATTCCTTTCCTTGGGGTGGAGCTCGGTCCTAGCTCTGGGGTGACCCACTGTTGAGCTGATGAACAATGTGGTCTAAGGCTGGGAGGTTCGTGGAAGGCCTGCACTTGGTTGGTGATTTCTACAGCTGTTAAAAGATAAGTATCTAAATTATGCTTTGATCATGTTTGCATGACCGAGCTGTTTATGTATCATGTTTTCTGCTGTGTATATGAATTAGTATGAAGTGATATTGATTGTTAATTATGGCAATAATTCATATGAATACTCTGGGTAGAATGTGTTTACTTGTTTAAATGCATGTGGAGTATATACTGGACTGTATGTGTTATGTGAAAAGTGTGTACAGATTGTTACATAGTGCATTAAAATCCTTGGTAAGAAAAAAGGTACACTACAACAAGATAATGATATTAAACATCAGACCACCGTTCCTTATACTCCACAACAGAACGATGTAGCAGAGTGCATGAACAAAACTTTGCTTAGTATGGTAAGGTCAATGATGTTTTTTCAGAATGTCAGGTTGATGTTTTTGGGAGAAGCATTACTTTGTGTTGTTTATATTCGCAATCGTTGTCCTTCTACTGCCATCAATAATAAGTCCCCTTATGAATTGTGGTATAATTGTCTTCCCGTTGTTCAACATTTTAGAGTTTTTGGTTCTCCATGTTATGCTTTAATTCCTAAACAACAACGCGAAAAATTGGGTGCAATAAGTCGCAAATGTATTTTCTTGGGGTATTCTAATACCTCCAGATCTTATCGATTGTATGATGAGGAAAACAAGAAATTTTTTGTTTCAAGAGATGTTGTTTTCTCGAATTTGCTAAAGATGATTCTACTGTTGATAGGCAACTCAATCATTTGGATAGATTTTCTTCCAAGAAGTTTTATTATGAATGGGATAATGATCTCCCACATCCTGGAGGGGGGATTCATATTCTAGATCAGTCTGTGGATTTTCCTTCAACAACACCAGAGAATGAGACCACATCAAAGAATGAAGAAAAATTAGTTGATAGCAATATTTTTGGTGATAATAATGTTTCTATAGAAGAACAATTGGTTGATAATAATGTTCCTACTGAGGAAAAATTAGAGGATAATAATGGTCCTGAAGAACCTATTTCAAAGACTCTTGAAACTGAGCAAACATTGCAGCAATCAGTATGCAGATCAACGTGTGCCAGGACAATGCCAAAAAGGTATGATGAATTTGAGTTAAACTTTTCTATTGTTAATGAACCTACTACATTTGAAGAAGCCACTAGTTGTAATGAATGGAAAGATGCAATGCAAAAAGAGTATGATGCTCTTATTAAAAATGGCACTTGGAGGTTGGTGGATCCTCCTATTGGCATCAAACCAATTGGTAGTAAGTGGGTTTATAAAACTAAATATAAAGCTGATGGTTCTCTTGATAAGCACAAAGCAAGACTTGTAGCAAAGGGGTATGCACAAAAAGAAGGTATTGATTATACATAAACATTTTCTCCTACAGCGAAATGGGGCACTATTAGAACTTTATTTTCTCTTTCAACTCAAAAAGGATGGAAAATACATCACATGGATGTAAAATATGCCTTCTTAAATGGGGATTTAAAAGAAGATGTCTATATGTTGTAGCCAGAGGGTTTTTCTGTTAAAGGAAAAGAGCATAAAGTATGCAAATTGATAAAATCATTGTATAGTTTAAAACAAGCACCTCGTGTTTGGTATGAAAAGTTAATTGAACATCTTCTCAAGTTGAATAATAAGTATTTCAATCTAGATGATGCAACTTTATTTGTTAAGAAAATTGGAAGATCAGTTGTATATGTAGTTGTCTATGTAGATGATTTGCTTATCATAGGAAATAATGATGATTATATTGCATCTATTAAAAAGGAGTCGCTAAAGGTTTTTATATGACAGATTTGGGATTACTACATTATTATCTAGGGATCGAAGTAGATAAAAAACCGAAGCACATTTTTATTTCTCAGAAGAAATATATTGGAGAACTATTGAACAAATTTGAGATGAAGGATTGTAATCTTGTTTCTACTCCAATGGAGCAGAATCTAAAGCTTACTTCAAATGAAGGTAGTGCATTTGAAGATCCAACAAAGTACATACAACTTGTTGGAAGTTTAATTTATCTTACTACTACTTGTCCTGACTTAACTTTTGCTATAGGAATACTTTCCAGGTTTATGCATCAACCCTGTGAAGGTCATTGGACAGCAACAAAACTAGTGCTCAAATATTTAAAAGACACTCAATCATATGGCATCAAATATTCTAAAGTTTCAGACTTCCATCTCATTGGTTATTCAGATTTTGACTTTGACGGAGATAAAGAGCATGGGGTGTCTACTTCAGGTTATTTGATGAATTTTGGATCAACAACCTTCACCTGGAGATCATGAAAGCAATCTGTTCCTGCTGACTCTACAACTGGAGCCGAATAAGTTGCAGCAGCTCAAGCCACAAAATAAATCATTTGGTTTCGGAAAATTCTTGAATACTTGTAGGAGAAACAAATGACTTCGATGCCTTTCTTTGTTGACAATACTTCTGCAATACAATTGGCCAAAAATCCTAAATTCCATGATCGAACCGAACATATCAACACCAAATATCATTTGATTCGACATCATGTTGAGGACAAAACCATTCATCTCAATCATTGTTCCACTTTAGAGCAAATTGCGGACATCTTTACTAAAGCTTTGGGTCGAGAGAAATTTGAAAAATTTCAAATGATGCTTGGGATGGCAAATGTCCCTTTGGATTAAGGGGGGAATGTTAACTAATCCGGTGGTTATTTCGTTCAACTCCCTAACTATCCACGTAACTGTAACAGTCTGCAACTGTCCTACAACTGTCTACAACTGTCCGCCTATACTATATGTATTCGCTTTTCATTAATAAAAATATATCTTTGTGCTTGGTGTTAACAATGGAGTTTTTTATCTGGTATGTGTACAAAAGTTGTAGGAATGCGTGAGTTCCTACGAACTCGCAAGCATTCTTGTGAGTGCAAGTTCTTGTTCATGGTCTTGCCACTTTTTCGGCCACAAACTTCTTGCACTCACGAGTGTTCATTATTTCTTTTGATTAATTGAGAAGGAAAATTGCCCTAATGCTTTAATCAATGTTTGGGTTTTAAGCATTGAAATGAATGCTAACAATGTTGTATCTTTTGTGGTGTCATTAACTCTTGGTTAGCTTTGACAAATTTGAAATGTTTTTGAAATTCTTCTTTAAGTTGCATCTCAATCCCATAAGTAGGTTTGGCATTTGAAATACAATGATTTATAAAATACTAATTTTTATATATAACTAGACTATTTGTAATTTTTGAAGGTACAAAAACCTATCATAACTTAGATGTCAACTAGTAGTGGGGATAGTCATCATTCACTACTATCAGCGAATGCAAGCTAACTCTTCCCCCCTATTCAAGGAAAACCATGCCACTTAAAATAACTTCTTGTTGGTCCATAAGTAGACAAACTTTCACTCCTAAATAGTATATGCACAAAAACTAATAATTTATAAAGTATTCATTAGATAAATGTCTAGGTAAAAACTAGCATTCAAAACAAAAAGTGTGAGTCTAACATCAATTTTAAAAGAACCAATAGAATTCAAGATGATGATGTAAACCATAACTCGTTGAAATAAACAGATGTACTCTGTGTTTATTCCATATATTTCCGTATTTTTTTAAAATATGTAGTTTATGGTGGATGCAGAGTGTTAAATCAAATTATCCTCCACTCCGTTCACCCAAAATGGTTCACTTGTTCATTACCTTCCACTCCGTTAAACCAAAATGGTTTGCTTGTTCATGGTAACCCATCTTTTGCAACAAAAGGATCATTTTGTGGCTCAAGGTTTTTTCCTGCATGAATAATTCCGTGCGCCACGTTACCTCTGTATCTAACATTCGCTCCTCATCGATCGTGGCATATGTGAAGTGAATCTGTGCCGACACAATAATGCATTCAAAGTGTCTTCGCATCCGAATATTCAAGTCACCATGCCACTGTTGATTGACAGGTCCTTACCATGAAGTCCAGTAAGATGTGTCCTTACCATTTCTCAAGCATTCTTTTCTATTTGGCATATTTCATGTGGGCCTCCGCTCTAAGATTAATAATTACACTCTGGTCGAATATATGACAGGTTTGCTTCATATTTGTTTATTTCGTTTCATTGATGCCTACGTTTTCGATCAGTGTTTTCGAAACATTCAAGAATAATCGAAAAAAATATCACAGTACACAACTATGATTTACATAATACCGACAATTGCCACATTCCTGACCGGAATATGGCCCCAACGGCTACTCCATCTTCATTTTACTTGACCGTTGGCTACAAAGAAGAATAAAGTGACACCACCTATCCGAACCGTATTTTTAAATCCTTTAATGTACTGACAGCGGCCAAACACTTTCGTTAAATCACACAGGATGTGGAGAGAGAGAATCCGTTGGTTGATTACGAGCGTCACGTCAGAAGTGACGTTATTCCGTTAGAAAGAGAGAAAGAAGGGCCAAATTCGGTCCTCCTCGGCTCAGCTCTTTCTTAGATACTATAAGTACCACCCCCGTCTCCTATAATTTCTTCGATTTACTTACAGTTTTGCACACAGATAAGTGGCAGGGAATTCAATTCATTGGAGATGATGAGCTTTCGAAATATGATGACGCAGGCGAGCAAGAATTCGCATGCACACACTCCCCGGACTTCCTTGACTTGTAGGTAAGGTCTGCATGTACCGATTATATAGTAAATTGTACCTTCTTCTGTAGCATCAATTCTTGCAATTTCCTTATGCTAAAGAAGTAGATTCATAACTTTCAGGGGGCGTAAGTCGCATGGAAAGGCTTCGGCGGACATTAACAAAGTCGTTTACACTCCTGATGATGACATTGATGATTATCATGGCGGCAGCAGCATGACAGAGCATTGTTGTGCGCCTGAGAAACAGAAGGTATGGTGGGTTCCTCATCCGAAAAACGGCGTTTTCTATCCGGAGGGTCACCAGAAATGGATTGACGACGTTAATAATTACAAGAATCTGCATGAAGAAGAAGAGCAGACGTATTGGGTTCGATCCCTGGAGGACGTTCAGAACCCACCTCACCATATTGATCTCAATTGTTATATTAGTTCAGATTAACTCTATTTGCAGTACGTAAAAACTAAGAAAATAGGTTATACAGCCTACTCTCTGACATAATCGATGGCTACACTTTATATTTTAGGGTTTTTCATTTTGCTTACAGAGAATCGATGGGTACAATTTATATTTTAGGGTTTTTCGTTTTGATTATTTCGGTTTCTTCTTTGTAATAACATAACTTACAACTTATCTTCTGTACTTCTGCTTTTATTTATACTATTAATGTCATGGGTAAACTTTTTGGTGTTTAGTTTTCTATTAAAATTGTTATTATTTATTTTATAAAATATTTGTTTTACTTCAAATTGCAGAATGTATCTTGCTTTATTTGTGCAATCACTTTATTGAAAGTGCATCGCAAGAATAAAAAAATGTTTTAAATAAAATAAATTTTATTAAAATACACATGGAAATAGAAGGTTTATCAACAATGATACTTTGGAGGAGTACACTCTTGAGTATCTCAATCTATTGTAATTATTTTTATAAAATATTTGAAATATATAGGATGATGGCAATTATTATTATTTTTAAAAATTAATTTTAATTTATTAAATTTAAATATGAAAATAATTTTTATTTTACTATATTATTAATTTATTATTAATTTAAAAAAAAAATTCTAGAATATTATGAAGATTTTTAGTGTTATAAATGATTTCAAAAAAAGCTCAAGAGTGTACATAATAAAGCTATAAAGTGTGTTGGTAAAGCAATCCAAAAGAAAGTTTAGATTTTTAATATAATATATTATTTCTATTCACAATAGTTTAAAGCTATAAAGTGTGTTGGTAAAGCAATTCAAAAGAAAGTTTACATTTTTAATATAATAAAAAATATAATGTATTATTTTTTTTCATAATAGTTTTAGGTATAGTTTAATTTTTAAATTCAGTTGTAATTGTACTTATAGTATCAATATTTTGAAGAGACACCTTTTTGTTTATCTTCATATGGTTAAGTTATGAACCACATATTTAGTTCATCCTCTCAAGTGATTTTTATTGGTATTTAAGGCAAGTCTAGGAAGCCTCTCAATCTTCAAGTTGACTAATCTATGCTTGTACATTAAGCACATGATCATAGCCTTCCTCTCAATAGGTCAAAGCTCTCAAAGCTTAATCTCGAGGAGAAGAATTGGATAGGGATTATGGTTATAAAGATCTCAAAGCTCAATCTTGAGGAGAAGGATTGGATAAGACTTATGGTTATAAATCTCTCAAAGCACAATCTTGAGGATTGTGAATTTTCTTTAAACCCAGCTCACTAAATCAATTAATTTTTTTGTTAATTGATTCTACCAGGTTTTCTTCATAAATAAATAATACACATCAAAAAATAATAACTAGGAAATTAACAATAAAAGATAACAACAATCACATTACATGTACACTAGTAATTTTTGGACAATTCATCCGTGGAAAAACCCTAGAAGGAAAACCAACAACAGATTTGGATTTTATTATTATTGAGTAAGAAAATATAGAGATCTCTTAAAATAAAATCAGCCTAGCCAAATAGAAAACCTTCTCAACAAATGTATGGTCCCCTTCTGCAAATCCTCTTGATCAGATCTGTAGGAAAAGACCTCTACAATGTTGAAAATGTGTGCCAATGTTAGTGTAGAAGCCTCCTATGTCTCCCTGCAAATTCTCTCTCCAAACCCTGAAACAATTCTCCTCTTTCTCTCTTCAGAAAATTGTCTCTCTCTTGTGCATAATGCACCCCTCTCCAAGTTGATCTCCTTTTTACTCAATGAGCAAGTGATAAACCCTATCTCCAAAAGGATGGAGGGTCAATATTGATCCTCATACACCTTATGAGATCAATGCTCAAGATTAAAAGTCAACATTAAAATATAACCCATTTAATGTACTTTTTCCTAATTACAATTTTAAGAAAAAGATTAACCCATCAATATGGATAAGTTTCATTGTCCTCCTCCATGCTAGGATGCCATGCATGGTGAATACCTTCCTTGCTATCCAATATCAACATTCCCTCTTAGAGAGGAAGGGATTTTGTCTCAAACCCATCTGACCTTTGAACTTTTCAAACTTCTTTCTGTTCAGTGCCTTGATGAAAATATCTTCCATCTTCTCATTATTATGTATGTAATCAATCCTCACGACTCCTCTCTATACACAATATTAGATGAAATGATACTTTATATCGATGTGCTTGCTATGATCATGAAACACGAGATTCTCAAAGAGCTTGATGCAACTATGATTGTCACAGTGAATCACAGTTGCTTCTAGCTCCTGCCTAAACAATCTCAAGACTAGCTTCCTAAGCCACAGTGCCTCACATATTGCCAAAATAGAAACCATGTACTCTGCCTCAGTAGAACTTAATGCCACTGATTTATTCTTCCTGTTAAACCAAGAAATTATGCCCGATCCAATGCTGAAACAATAACCTGAAGTACTCTTTCTGTCCTCCGCACATCCTTCTCAATCAACATCTGTAAATCCTGCCAATATCACTCCACTACTACGCTCATATAACAACTTGTACTCCACTATACCACTGAGGTAGTGAAGCACATGATTTGCATCTATCCAATGTACTCTTTGAGGATCCACCATGAAATGAATCAAAGAGTTTACTGTAAAGATGATATCTAGTCGAGTACTGACCAGATACATAAGTGATCTAATTAACTGACGATGCACAATGGGGTCTACTATCTTTGAATCTGATGCATCAATCTTCCTCCAATTTGTGACTAGAGGCATGGACATGTGCCTATAATATGTCATCATGAACCTACGCAAAATATCCATTGTATACTTCCCTTGTCCCAAGAAGAAGCACCCATCTTGCTGCCAGACCTCCAGACCAAGGAAGTAATGCATCAACCCAAGGTCTTTCATCTCAAACTTAGTTGCAAGGTTGACCTTGCAATCTGCTATCAATTGCTCATCCCATGACATAAATAGGTCATCTACATATAACACCAGTATGAGAGGCACCTCCCGTGCAAGAAAATATAGGTTTGGATCAGCCTCGCTCCACTAGAAACCCATCTCCCTCAAGTAGTTGTCTATCCTCGAGTACCATGCCCGAGGTGCTTCCTTGAGCCCATACAAGGATCTCCTCAATCTACACACATGCGTCTCTCTACTGCCTACCTGAAATCCTCTAGTTTCTCAACATATACCTCTTCCTCAACAACTATGTTAAGGAAACCAGACTTCACGTACATTTGGTGAATGCACAATCCATTTTCTGTTGCCAATGATATGACTACTCGGATCGAGGAATACTTGTCCATTAAGGAAAAAGTCTCGTCATAGTCAACTCCCTCACTGTGAAAACCCCTTGTCCATGAAGCGAGTTTTGTACTTGTCCACGCTTCCATCCGCTGCATGCTTGACCTTGTAGATCCACTTGTATTCAACCACCTTCTTGCATTCTAGCCTGGGCACCACCTCCCATACATCATTCTTCATGATGGAGGCATATTCCTCCATCATGGCCTCCTACCACACTCCATGTTGTGAAACCTTCTCATAAGTGGAAGGCTTTGCATCAATGAGTTGTGTCATTAACGCCATGTACCCAAGTCTCTATGGTGGTTTACTTCATCTGAAATCTTTCTCTCGAAGTCATGCCAACCTGGAATCACTGACTTTGGACTTATACCACTTAGGTCGTGGCCTAGTATTATGCTCCTGTGGAATTTCATCACGCTCCTACTCCTCCTCCTCATAATCTTGCTCCTGATGATCATGTCCAAATGTCTCCCTCTCAACACTTGTACATGTACCTGTACTGATACCCTGTGTATGATTATGTGATCCAGTGATCTGACTCTATGCCTCCTCGGGCTTGACTCTCGAATCATGTCCCTGTTGGTCCTATGCCTGTAAGTCTTTAGACCTCCTCACTGCATGCTCCTCCTCAAACTGTACATTCCTACACACTATGATATTCCTTCGTGTTGGAACAAAGATCCTATAGGCTTTGGAAGCCTCACTGTATCCAACAATCAACCCCTTATCTAACTTTGTCCTCTTATCAGAAGGGAAATGACAATAATATATGCTGCCCCAAATGTGAAGATGAATCACATCTGGTTTGGTACCTGTAAATACCTCCTCATGTGTCAAATTCCCCAAAATTGTGGGGGGACTCCTGTTCTGAATATAAACAATCATGCGACTAACCTCTTCCCATAAAAATAGTGGCAAACCCTGATCATGTATCATTGCCCATGCTGCTCCAACTATGGTCCTGCTATTTCTCTTGGCCACTCCATTTTTTTGAGGATTGTAAGTAACGGTGAGTTCCTTCTTGATCCTCGTTGCTGCACAATAATCTAGAAACTCCTTGGAGGTGTTCTCATCCCTGTTGTTAGATCTCAAAACCCAAATCTTCCTACCAGTTTGGTTCTCAACCAGAGTTTCGAACTCCTAAAATCTGTCGAAGACTTCATCCTTATCCTTCAGGAAGTATATCCATTTTTTCATGTAGTAGTCATCAATGAATAGAACAAAGTATTTGAAGCCACTCACTAACTCCATGCTCATCGGACCACATACGTCAAAATGTATCAAGTCCAATACTCCCTTGGACCTAAGCTCATTCGATGGAAATGGTCTCCGGACATACTTTCCCATTTCATAACCCTTGCAAGGGTCATGCCTCTTTGTTGTGAACTTAGAAAACCCTGTGACTACCTTTCTTAAGTGCCCCAACGCACCAAAGTGTATGTGTGACATCCTCTTGTGCCACAACTCTCCCATGTTTGTGTTTGTATTGACTAATTCTCTCCCTGGATCAAAATGAAACTTGTACACCTTCTCTTCTTGAACCCCAATCATCTTTTCCATCTTCTCACTTGTCCCTGTTGGCCTGAAAAACACCCTTCCATTATAGAAGATGACCTCATATCCTTTATCCTTAAGAGTAGAGATTGAGATGAGGTTCTTTTTCAACCCCAGAACATATAATATGTCAGCAAACTGGAGTGGTTTACTCGACTCCCTATGAAACGAAGTTGTACCAACCCCTTTCACCTTGTAGAGCCTATCATCTTTGAGCTCTATAACCAGATTCACGCCTCCCTCTTATAGCCTAGTGAAAAACTCCTTGCACCCTGCCATATGACATGATGCTTCGTTGTCCACAAACCACATGTCTGAGACTGTTGCAGTAGACATACACACTATGAAGTAGAAATCCTCCTCGAAGCTTTTGGAAAACTCATCCACTGGTGTTGAAGCTTCCATCTTTGGTTTGTTCTTCTTCTTCTTCTCTGGATACTATGAGGAAAAGTGTCTCATCTTGTGACACTGAAAACATTTGACTTTTGAAAAGTCAATGTTATTCTTTCCACCCTTCTTTTTTTCCGCTTTCCCTTGCCTTTTCTCGCAAGATCCAAGCCTTCTTCATCCACAATCTATGGTGAAGATGAAGATCTGCTAGACTGACCAAGTATGATCTCCTCCTGCAAAAAAATCATCCAATAATCACTTCCAATCAGGTTGTTTCTCCAGAGCTACAACTCCACGCAAGAACTGTAGTGTCCCCAAGGCCGAGCCCCATTGCAAATCATGATATATGAAATGAATTGTAAACATGTTCTATAGGCTGGTGAGCCAAGTTTTGTATAAGCTGGTAGGTTTATGTGTTTGTTAGGCTAGGGAGCCTAAGTGTTGAAGGCTAGGAGCCTGTTGATGTACTTGTATGTATGCAGAATGATTAATAAAATATAAACACCGCCGGGTGCAGACCGACCACAATGAATGAGTGAAGGGGGACTAAGCGTCCACAGAGTGGGCAAGGGATTAGGGGCTGGAAGGTGGGAAAAAGGGGCTAAGTGTTGAGCCTAGGGGCTTAAGCCTAGGAATAATATTTTAATATTATTTCCCAAAAGACATGTGTATTTTATTTTTATCCTAAGTTCCTAGCAAGGGAAAACCTGCAAAAGGGATGCATGCTATGGGAATGCATGCATTTCCCAGGGTGACAAGTGTCAACCCTAGTGCAT
>JASDQU010100939.1:252850-290437 GCA_032191745.1 Picea mariana | reverse complement strand
CCTGATGCATGCGAATAAAACAGCCAGGGTGAACCGTGAGAAGGGTTCCCCCCCATTCTACCCTATTGTCTGAACATGTACAGAGCCCTAGATAGTACTACGAACCCGACTCTTGCAGAGAACCTTCGTGCATCCCTATGATTCCAGAGTGTGAGTCTATTATGTTGTGCCAAATTGAGAAAATAGAAGTGTCTCATCCCTGCTAAGACTGGTTATACCGTTGCACCCATCTGGATTTGCCTTGGGGTGTTTGTGTTTGGATTCCCGTGGATTTTGGTGGACATGTAGTGTTTGATCCTGTGTGGCTTGTTGGTCAGTTTGTACAATACTCTCTCCAGGTGAAAGAGGTGGTTGAATATTGTAAGAAAAGGTTGTTGGACCTGTGAGGGACTCCCTCCAAGTGAGAGAGTGCGCAGAGGAAGGAGAGAACTCCTTGAAGGAACCTTGTAGCTGTCATAGAGCCCGGAGACTTCCGGTCCGGCCTGTTCCTGTAACCCAAGGCAAGGGAGATTAGCAGTCGAAGGACTTTCCAAGTGACAGAGAAGGTGTATACTCCTGGGGTGGAACAGGCATGTGGGGAATGAGGGTCTGTGGGTAGTGAGCATGGAAGGTTCCTTGGAGAGAATCCCTTCCTTGTGGTTGTGTGTTTTTTTCCCTGTAACCTCAGTCTATCCTAGGATTCCTTGTCTTGGGGTGGAGCTTAGTCCCAGCTCGGGGGTGACCCACTGATCAGCTGATGAGCAGTGTGGTCTAAGGCTGGGAGGTTCGTGGAAGGCCTGCACTTGGTTGGTGGATTCTACCACTGTTAAAAGATAAGTATCTGATTATGTTTTAATCATGTTTTGCATGACTCTACTGCTTATGTTATCATGATTTCCGTTGTGTATATGAATTAGTATGAAATGCTATTGATTGTTAATTATGGCAGTAACGCATATGAATACTCTGTGTAGAATGTGTTTATTTGTTTAAATGCATGGGATTTATAATACCTGTCTGAGCTATGTGCAAAGTGGTGTTATAGTCTTCTTTTAATATCATTTAAACCTTGTTAGCCAGAAAAGGGGCGCTACAACTGTTATAGAGAAATGGAAAGAAAGTTGACTTTCATTAAACAAGAAGTTTCAAATACAGATACATAACCAGAAGAACCAGAGCTTCATCAAAACTTTACAATGCGAGATCCTAGCTCAACCATCGACCATAACAAAATATCAAAACTGCCTATATAAACTAAAAATGTTGCAACCACCATGAGTGTGATCGGACCACCGCATTAACGTTTTCAGTCGGGGCCTGCTCTGTCAGATTGTGCAGGCCCCCTCATGTTAGATGCGATCCAGGCATAGTTATGTGCTTTACAGGAAAATATGTCCATAATGAAATTTCGGATTGACAGTCTGTCTTTACCGTCGTTCTCTGCATGTTTTCCATTTATGTGGTGAGACAAGTTTTCAACCACCTCTCTCACTTTCATAAACGACCTGCATCGGGATTGAAACATGGCTTAATGCCAAGGGGGCGGCCACAAGCTGCTCTCGGATAGGACGTCATATAAACGTGTGATTGTGGGGCCGCTCAAAGGTGGTTTGGGTTCACACCGCTTTTGAGCCCGCAATCCACCACCTTTTGCCACGTATTACTTTTGTCAAACCACGACTTCAATTGTGGTACCATTCAAGAAAATTATCGCTCGAGCACGTCGCGTCCCCACAATGGACTGTGGTCGTCGATCTTGTGATCTTGGGCGAGGATTTACGATCAGCGACTCAAATCTTCCCTCTTCAGATCAATGGATCAGATCTTCCCTTTTCGAATCGATGGTCAAGACCTGCTTCGGGACTTCGGGCTTCGGGCTTTCTCATGGAGCTATACTTCATACAATTTTGAATGCTCCTGGAATCTTCACCGCTGACAAAATTCAACCTGTCTATTTGTATTTTAAGCCTGAAATGAGTTGCTCTGCATGTTGCGCTCGGACGCTTCCTGTGCAGACCACGAACTTGGACAACCTGCTGCCCTTGACAACTATATGTGATAACATTTGGCTCCGCAGGGGATGGCATGCTCCCTGCGAGCTCCCAATAACAAGTAGTTCCAGTCACCTTCTGCATTGGGCTATGGAGTCATGCTAAAAAAAAATCCTTCTGAGAAATAAAATCTGACAAACACACTATCCTAAAAATGAAAACAAAACACATGGGCTCCAAGAGGAGCTTATTTATGTACATAGACCTAAGCTAATTGATTTTTACAAAGCATTAGGTGAAAGCACACTTCCACCATAGCCACCCAGAATGTCTGGTAATACGATCATTCTCTTTACTGCAGATAATCCACAAAAGGCTAAGGAAGTATGACAGCAAAACGAGGACATGGCTTGGAACACTGACTATACCCTCAAATGATGATAAGGTGAATAAATCTGCAGGCTCCAATGCTTTTGGAAAACACAGCTCCATATATAATCCCACAGGGTCACAAAATTTATAATCAAGGGTGATAGCAACAATTCTTGTCTTGGGCCCGAGAGCCTCCAGAGCTGCAGGTTGCACGAAGAACGCCCAAGCGTAGCATGTAAAGCCCCATTTCAGGCTAAAAATCAAGTGAGTGGGCAAAATTACGTTGTCAACGGCCCGGATTCATCTATAAAAGAAGATCAACGGTCGGCGGGAAATCGTGATTAGTGAAGTTGCGCCGGGATTAGTGCGATGGGTAGCGTCTATATTACATGCAAGAAAGGATATCAGTCGTCCATCCAAAGGACGCATGGCGCGAAATCTAGTCACGTCGGCTTTTCGACCTTCGGGAGTTCGAAGGGTGAGGGTTTCACGTCGTTCTACATCTCGAAACCCCGAACCCCCGAAACGTCGATAAGCGCCTTTGAAGCCGAGCCTATGGTCCTAGCACCCGGTCACGTCAAGCGATCCTGGTAATGGAGGCAGCCCTCTTCTGGCATCAAAGCTATCTAGGTCGTTCATCAGGAGGACACGCGGCGTACATCCGTGCTTTCGCGGTTTAGTCAATCGGGATTTTGAGAAACGTTGCATCGTGAACCCTGGTACCAGAAATCCTGAAAGAATCGGGACCGTCCATCTGAAGGACACACGGCGCAATAGTTGAGCCACGAGTAGGGCCCTTCAGGATTTTCATGTTGAAAGCGCTGAGGTCATCTCAGCCGTTCGTCCATCAGCAAGGCTCGGGCAAATTTAATTTAAAGAGGGCGCAGATCAGGACGGTCGTAATCCAAGCACTCAAATTCATGGACGAGGTTCCATTCCGCACCCCCTTCGTCATTCTAGCTTTAACGAGAGGGGGGGTCCAGAATCGGAGATAATGTATGCGCGCATCTGGACGGCCCAAGTCTCAGCGTTTAGATCTACGGTCTGTATTGGATTCCAGACCCCCCCCCATCGGTTCTGCCTTTAATGGAGGGGGGGGGTTCGGAATGGAATTTCATTCTAGCGGGCCCCCTATCTGTACGTGGCACGAATATACTGGTCCTAAGTCCTCACCGCCTACCATGTGTCCCTTTCGCCCAATCACCTCTACCTCAGTGCCTCCCTCCATTCGTTGTCTCTTGTCCCCGTATCACTTCCACGAAAGCACCCCTTTTCCCCCACCTCACCTTCACCATACTGGCACCTGCAGCATCCTCATCGATTATGCCACATCTTCCACCTCTCATCCCGTGAACCGTTCTGTTGGTCCAGGTGGCCCCTCGAAAAGACCTCCACGTCCCCAAAAAGCAGAGTTGACCAGAACCATTCCTGATTCCAAGAGGGCAATTATTGCAGTTGTTGGAGGTGGTTAGACATCGTCTCTGCCATAAAGAGAAAGTCTGGCGATGAATTAAAAGCATGTCGGTTCACCCACAGGACGGTCAAGAGTTCGATTGCATCTGCCATAGGTGCACGATCTGCCAGAGTCTGCATGTGCAAATTTTCAGTGGGCATGCAGACGCAATGTTTTTAATGCAGTGTCTTGGTTTCGCTGCTGATTTCTTTTTGAGTATATGTAGGCAATTTTGCCATTTTTGTAAGGCATCGATGGTTGAGCGAGGCTCCCAGTTGTAAAGCTTTAATGAAGCATTGTTATACTGGTTATGCATGGACTCTTGAGACTTCTTGCCTTATGAATGTCAGTTTCTTTCACGTCTTTGTTTACACTGTGTTAGAACAACTCRGAATTGGAGAATCCAATCGAGTTGTAACTGTTATAGGATGATGTAGATTGGATCACTGTAACAGTTGCATTGTTTCTAATCGGTCCTTGTTCTTTTCTTAGCGCTGAATGACTTGGAATTGGAGAATCCAGTCGAGTCCCCCTTTCAGTTTCTTGAAACCCTGAACCAAGAGGATCTTGCATTCAGAGTCTTTCTTCTGCAAACTGCTGAAAGCCTGTTGCCCGAAGTAGTTTGCTCACTCTTCTTACCAAGTCTTCCACCTACTCATCTTTTAATCAACTCACTGACTGAAGTTAGATCAAGACCTCCGCTATTCCTTACATACCAGACCCAGTGCCCGAGTTGGAGTGATATCTCCCTGAGTCTCTACCCATTTGATCACCCATTAAAACTATCGTGACATAAAAACTGATAGGCGTTGGGCTCTGCTCCTGCAAGCAATCCAGGAGTGACTTCTGATGCTAACATTTCTGGCGCCATTGCCAGGGATGAAGTTGAAGATTTTCCCTGGGCATAACGACATTGAGCCTCTGATTCTGAAGGTGCATCAGACATCAGAGCCCTTCAAGATTGCTACTGTGCACCTGGCGACTCCACTGTGGTGACTCCATTGTTTCCACTTCACTGTTTCAGCTGTGGCTATTGTTAGCACACCTGAAAGCTGACCCTAAGGAGCTTTCTCGGGAAGGTTTCAGCAGCTGCTTTCTCAGCCTGAGAAGCTTCCTGGAGTAACAACAACGTTAAGATCTGGCCTTTGATGGTGAACAAAGACCAGAGACTTTCAAAGTTGTAAATCTTTCACCTGGTAACTCCATGATTCAAGGATCAACTGGCGACTCCACTGGTTCGATATGGAGAAAATCTTGGCTCAAAGGTTTGCTTTCTGTGACTTTTCCCAGATAGTTGGTTTTCCTAATGCACTTCCTGATAGAGACATATGGGAAAATTTCCTCCCTGAATTTCACGCAAAGAGTTGGGAGGTACCAGCTGAGCATTTACTGGACTTTCATGAGGTTATTCATCGACTTAATATCATGCATGAAGATGCCCAGATTAAGCTCTTCAGGTATTCATTGAAGGGAGMTGCCCTTTGATGGTGTCGGTCTCTTCCCGYTGCATGCCTCCGCTCTTTAACAGGTTTTCATACGGCTTTCAATTCATTTTGTAAAGATTATTTTCCAGCTGATTGTTTGTATGAAAACTGTTGTGAGGAGTTTTCTTCGCTCCATGAAGCCTCTGTTGGCTCTGAAGACCAGGTCCATGATGAAGCTTTTACTGTGGAGGAAAGCATTTACCAGGAAAATATAGAGGCGTTGAATGATATTAATTGTGTTAGTCCTAGAACGGAAGCATCTGACATCATATCAGATGCCTATGTTCTTTTAGATGTTCATAATGATCAACATGCCTCTTGCAGAAATTGCGATTTTATGGAACAAATGTGGTCTATAGTAGATGGCTCACCTGGGTATTGGGTTGAAGCAGATGTTCCTAGCAGCCCTGCTTATGACGACGAAGACCTCCCTGTTTTTAAAGAAGGGATGGTTGTGGAGGAGGATTTTTCTCTTTTCCTTCAAGGGGTTTCTCACGATATATTTTTGCCTGGGAATAAAGAGAAAAAGATTATGTGTGAGTAGCTAGAACCAGTAGGTCCCACTATCCCTAAAACGGAAATTTTTTACAGGATCACTATTCTGGAGGCAGATCATATCAATGAAGGACAACCCCTTTTTGATGTATATTATAGTGATGATGAGCAGCAAGCTTATCCTACATTTGATCACTATAGAGATACTAAAGAGCCAATCAGCAAGCAGAACCACCCCATGGTCCCTATTTATGACGAATACGAATCGGACCTGGGGGAGAGCCAAGAAGAAGAGCAGAAAGAACCAGTGGAACAAGTGACTTCTTGCCCAGAGCCCACCCATTCACCTATGCAGACTCACGAAGTTCAGCCCTGTAGGAGTAGCTGTGGAGCAGAGCAGGCTTGTTGCTACCCTTTTCATAGGGTTATCCACTCATTCTATGATCATGTCTGCGAGTACATGGAGTGGCATGTCCTTTATGCCTTGGAGTCGCCCTATTACATATCAACTTCAGCCTATGAGGAGAAGTTGAAGAGTGTAGCCGTTCTGCTGTCACGGTTACACCATCTGTCGGTGATCATCGACAGAAAGAAAGAGCTTCCCTGCAGGAAGTTACTTGATTGGCTATGGTGGAAGGCTGCTTTCACCTAGCCCCATGTAAAGTGTGTTATTAGTATAAGATTGTATATAAATAAGATCCTTTGAGCATGTATCTTTATTATGTTGTTTTTATTTTTCGGACTGTATTTTCAGTAGCGGGATGTTTTGAGCCTGACTCCATAGCCCAACAGCAAGGCACTAGAACTGCAAAATGAGTCCTTAGAGCATCACAGGGACAACTCTATCCCCCATGGAGCCTAATGTTAGCAACAATTCTTGTCTTGGGCCCGAGAGCCTCCAGAGCTGCAGGTTGCACGAAGAACGCCCAAACGTAGCACGTAAAGCCCCATTTCAGGCTAAAAATCAAGTGAGCGGGCGAAATTACGTTGTCAACGACCCGGATTCATCTATAAAAGCAGATCGACGATCGACGGGAAATCACGGTTAGCGGATTTGCGTCGGGATTAGCGCGATGGGTAGCGTCTATATTACATGCAAGAAAGGATATCAGTCGTCCATCCAAAGGACGCGTGGTGCGAGATCTAGTCACGTCGGCTTTTCGACATTCGGGAGTTCGAAGGGTGAGGGTTTCACGTCGTTCTACATCTCGAAACCCCGAACCCCGAAACGTCGATAAGCGCCTTTGAAGCCGAGCCTATGGTCCTAGCACCCGGTCACGTCAAGCGAGCCTGGTAATGGAGGCAGCCCTCTTCTGGCATCAAATCCATCTAGGTCGTTCATCTGGAGGACACGCGGCGTACATCCGTGCTTTCGCGGTTTGGTCAATCAAGATTTTGAGAAACATTGCATCGTGAACCCCGGTGCCAGAAATCCTGAAAGAATTGGGACCGTCCATCTGAAGGAGACACGACGCAATAGTTGAGCCACGAGTAGGGCCCTTCGGGATTTTCATGTTGAAAGCGTCGAGGTCATCTCAGTCGTTTGTCCATCAGCAAGGCTCGAGCAAATTTAATTTAAAGAGGGCGCAGATCTGGACGGTCGTAATCCAGGTACTCAAATTCACAGACGAGGTTCCATTCTGCACCCCCTCCGTCATTCTGGCTTTAACGAGAGGGGGGGGGTATGGAATTAGAGATAATGTATGCGAGCATCTGGATGACTCAAGTCTCGACGTTTAGATCTACGGTCTGTATTGGATTCTGGACCCCCCCATTGGTTCTGCCTTTAATGGAGGGGGGGGGGGTCTGGAATGGAATTTCATTCTAGCGGGCCTCCTATCTGTACGTGGCACGAATATACTGGTCCTAAGTCCTCACCGCCTGCCATGTGTCCCTTTCGCCCGGTCACCTCTACCTTAGCGCCTCCCTCCATTCGTTGTCTCTTGTCCCTGTATCACTTCCACGAAAGCACCCCTTTTCCCCCACCTCACCTTCACCATACTGGCACCTGCAGCATCCTCGTCGAGTATGCCACATCTTCCACCTCTCATCCCATGAACCGTTCTGCTGGTCCAGGTGGCCCCTCGAAAAGACCTCCATGTCCCCAAAAGGCAGAGTTGACCAGAATCGTTCCTGATCCCAAGAGGGAAGTTATTGCAGTTGTTGGAGGTGGTTAGACATCGTCTCTGCCATAAAGGGAAAGTCCAGCGACGAATTAAAAGCACGTCGGTTCACCCACAGGACGGTCAGGAGTTCGATTGCGTCTACCATAGGTGCACGATCTGCCAGAGTCTGCATGTGCAGATTGTCAGTGGGCATGCAGACGCAATGTTTTTAATGCAGTGTCTTGGTTTCGTTGTTGGTTTCTTTTTGAGTATATGTAGGCAATTTTGTCATTTTTTGTAAGGCATCGATGGTTGAGCGAGGCTCCCGGTTGTAAATCTTTAATGAAGCACTGTTATTCTAGTTATGCATGGACTCTTGAGACTTCTTGCCTTATGAATGTCAGTTTCTTTCACGTCTTTGTTTACACTGTGTTAGAACAACTCGGAATTGGAGAATCCAGTCGAGTTGTCACTGTTATAGGATGATGTAGATTGGATCACTATAACAGTGGCATTGTTTCTAATCAGCCCTTGTGATTCTCTTAGTGTTGAACGACTTGGAATTGGAGAATCCAGTCGAGTCCCCCTTTCAGTTTCTTGAAACCCTGAACCAAGAGGATCTTGCATTCAGAGTCTTTCTTCTGCAAACTGTTGAAAGTCTGTTGCCCGAGGTAGTTTGCTCACTCTTCTTACCAAGTCTTCCACTTGCTCATCTTTTAATCAACTCACTGACTGAAGTTAGATCAAGACCTCCTCTGTTTCTTACATACCAGACCAAGTCCCCAAGTTGGAGTGATATCTCCCTGAGTCTCTATCCATTTGATCACCCATTAAAACTATCGTGACATAAAAACTGATGGGTGTTGGGCTCTGTTCCTGCAAGCAATCCAGAAGTGACTTATGACGCTAACAAAGGGAGCTCAACTGGTAAGAAATTAACTCTTGTCCTTTATTGTGGCTCACCCACCGTGTGATGTTCTCAGAGTGCACAGGTGGGTGGAGAACGAATGCAGGCTGGCTTATACCAAGTGATGCCTTCTCAATTACAGGTTCTGGACAGGAGATAAATTGTCCACTAAGCTCCTCCTTTACATGTTACTCTATGTTTTCTGCGAGTCTAGGGTAGTTGATTTCCACCCAATGTTTTTCCTTAATTAATAAAGGAAAAGGCTCTATAGTGTGGTCTTGGAAATCTTTCATAACACCATACTCGCCTGTGAGTATTGGTGAAGTAATGCAATTTGAAAATTTCAGAAAATCTGAAATTTATGACTATATGGCCACAGGATCATGAATAATGCGACAGAATCCTCGCTGCTTTAAAAGACCAGGCTGCTCCTCTGTAAAATTCTCTCTGCTTGCAAATAAATGCCCTTGTTCTTTTGAGACCAACTCTTGATCATCAACAATTGTCGTCTCTTCTTCATGAGAATGGTCACAAGATAAAGGTGCAGCATGATTTAGAACATCATAACTATGATCAGCCAAGAACATACAGTTATCTATGCAATCAGCCACTGCTACATGCTCAAAATGTTCTGGAAACTGATCATAACATTGATATGTGTTCCTGCCCATAGAAAAATCTGCAAATGTTGAAGAACTTGATTCCAACTGTGAATCATACCTACTTCATTGTTGTTGTTGTTCCAGATCTGATTCATATTCATTATCTTCTTGCTCGGAATCTAAAACAGATTGACAGTCTTCTTGCTCATGTACATGCAAATTTTCGAGATATGCCTGCCTATGAACCCACTTGCTAGCCCTGATGTTCTCTTCGACCTCTACAACATCTTCAAACAGATGTCTTAACGATGAAGATTTCATTTCTCTCAGGAGAAGGACAAGCTCTGGATGTTGAGCCATGACATAGTACACCATGGTAGCAGTCTCTGTGGGTCTGATCTCCACAGGATACTATGATAAACACTGTAAAACCTCTTGTTGAAGATAGCCAAAGCTTCATCTTCCCCTCTCCTCAAGGCATTAAACTCAAACCAGTATTGATCAAGGGATTTGTTCTCACCCCAACACTTTAAAAAAGCATGGCATAGCTCGGTCCAGGAACCAATAGAACCGGCCTCCAGACATCTAAACCACATAGCAACATCTCCAGATAGGGAATGTGAGAACAGCTTCATGGTAACATCATCATGAATGATCTCAAATTGATCAATAAAGTTCTCAAAGTCCCCCAAGTGTATCTCAGTTGTAACATGATCCTCCCCAGAAAATCGAAGAAGATACTCAAAGGAATAAGGAGGATAGGGATGCAGGTGATGTGGCAGCCTTAGAGGCTTAAACATCATGTCTTTAATCTTAGCTTGAAAACTTGTGGGTTGAATATGGGATTCAACAAGAGGATGGGGAGGTTCAACAGAAACAACAAGAGGTAATGAGATCTGAGAGGCTGTAAATCATTTTCAAACTCCTCAAGGCTACAAGGGTGATCAATTTCGAGAGGAGATGCAATACAGATCTCACTTTTATGAATAGGATGAGGTGAAGACACAAGATCGACATCTACAACACAAGAAGAGGGCATTTCTTCTTCTTCCAAGGATGGATGAATGAAGGAAGACTTAGTCATCTGAATATACAAAGCAGAGGGTAATCCTCTTTATCTGTGAAGGGAAAGAGAGAAATGCGTTGATAAAGAAGAACAAGACTTCATGAAGAAAACTCATAGACTGATACCTGGTTTTTCCCTTCGGTATGGTCATTTTTTTGTCAACGGGATCCTCCCCAATGGAGTCTTTGATGGTGGAATCGTCAGATGCAAGCTGCAATCTTCAATGGTTTTGATATCTGATGCACCTTCAGAATCAGAAACTCTTTGTCGTTCTCCCAGGGAAGATATCTTCACTTTCGTCCCCGACAACGATGCCAGAAATGTTAGCACTAGAAGTCACCTCCTGATTGCATCGAGGTAATCCCAGTACCCATCAATTTGTATGTCACAATGAATAAATTTAAGGGGGGTCGAATGGGCGCAAACTCGAGACAATATCGTTTTAACTCAGAAAATAGGGACTGGCACGCACAAATAGGTGAGGTGTCGATTCAACTTCAGTGAGTAAGTTGAGCTTAAGTGTGAGTAGAGGGAAGACTTAGTGAGAAAGATGAATGAGACTGTTATGGGCATCAGGGCTTGTAACAGCTCGGAAAAGACAAACTCAGACTCAGGATCACTCTTAAGCCTAAGTTCAGACACTGAAACATGTTCAAACAACACAATCGCAGCAGCATCATAATCAAACCTACACCACGATGCGACTATGACAACTCGACTGGATCATCCATGCTCGAGCCATTCAATGTAAGGGGGAAAAGACAACATAGGAAACTGATTAAAACTGGTCGCGATGTCACTGTGATCAAACCTACATCACAACAACATAACTACCCTCGACTGGATCATCCATAACTGAGTGTTCTAACACAGTTGTTACAAAGAAATGGAAAGGAAGTTGACTTTCATTAAACAAGAAGTCTCAAATACAGATACATAACCAGAAGAACCAGAGCTTCATCAAAATTTTACAATGCAGGAGCCTAGCTCAACCATCGACCATAACAAAATATCAAAACTGTGTATATATACTAAAAATGTTGCAACCACCAGGAGTGTGATCGGACCACCGCATTAACGTTTTCAGTTGGCGCCTACTCTGTCAGATTGTGCAGGCCCCCTCATGTCAGATGCGAGCCAGGTGCAGTTATGTGCTTTACAGGAAAATATGTCCATAAGGAAGCTTCGGATTGACACTCTTCCTTTACCGCCGCTCTCTGCATGTTTTCCATTTATGTGGTGAGACAAGTTTTCAACCAGCTCTCTCACTTTCATAAACGACCTGCATTGGGATTGAAACACGGCTTAATGCCAAGGGGGTGGCCACACGTTGCTCTCGGATAGGACGCCATATAAATGCATGATTGTGGGGCCACTCAAAGGTGGTTTGGGTTCACACCGCTTTTGAGCTTGCAATCCACCACCTTTTGCCACGTATTACTTTTGTCAAACCACGGCTTCATTTGCGAGACCGCTCAAGAAAATTATCGTCTGAGCACGTCGCGTCCCCGAAATGAACTGTGGTCGTCGATCTTGTGATCTTGGGCGAGGATTTACGATCAGCGGCTCAAATCTTCGCTCTTCAAATCAATGGATCAGATCTTCCCTTTTCGAATCAACGACCGAGATCTGCTTCGGGACTTCGGGCTTCGGCGTTCTCATGGCACTATACTTTGTGCAATTTTGAAATCCCGAATACCCGAGGGTCGTTAATCTGGAATGCTCCTGGAATCTCCACCGCTGACAAAATTCAACCTGTATGTTTGTATTTTAAGCCCGAAATGAGTTGCTCTGCATGTTGTGCTCGGACGCTTCCTGTGCAGACCACGAACTTGGACGACCCACTGCCCTTGACAACTATATGTGATAACACATCTCATAAGTTGTCTTCAGGTTGGCAATATGAGGTAGGAGATGATCTCTCACTGAGTAGATGATTATCTTCCTTGCATTCACGTCATCTTTCTTCCATTCTTCTTTCTCTTCATCGGTGGTTGATTCTGGTAGAGCCTTTTGTATCACACTCAATAGGTCATCCTTTTCCAGGGTGATATGTAGTCTTCATTTCCAGGCACTGAAGTTGCTTGATCCATCAAGCCTATCTTCCACCAAGGTTTTGTTCCTCATGGTTTGCAGATTCTTCCACAAACCCTTAGCAACTAGGCTAGGAAACCTAACAACTAGGCTAGGCTAACAACCTTAGGTTTTGTTGGACTTATGACTACCAACAATAAGCCTTTAGAAGGTTACAGGAACATTGGTGAGCTGTAGAAACCCTAGAACCGAAATTTCTACAGAAAATTGCAGAACCTTAGACACCCTAGGACCAAAAATCCAAAATTCTTGGAATTTCACTCTGAGAGTCTCTGGAGGTGCGTTGAAGGAGGTCGTACACTCCTATACCAAATTTAACCCCAACGTTTCAGTGTAGGGTACTGAAACAACCAGAAAATAGAGGGTTGTACTTTTTCATCAGAAACCCTAGAGGGCCTACGAATTGCAGAAAAAAGGGCGTCTGGCTTTAAAAGCTTGTGCAATGGCTCTTTTAAGTCCTTTGCTCTTATACTATGTTGAATTTTCACTATTCTAGGCTCAAGCATGAAATTTATTTCATTTAACATGTACTTGAACCATAAACAAATGCAACAACACCATACACAAGCGTTGCAATAACCAAGATCACAAGAAGAATTACCATGCACAAGAACACAAGAAATATCCTGGGAAAACCCTTCTCAAACAAGGGAGAAAAACCCAGCAATCCTTTGTTATATTCTCAAGAGAAGACCCCCCAACCATAAACCCTAGATGCACACAAGAGGGTGCTCTGCAACGTTGAAACTAGCGCCCAAGAGAGGTGTGCACTTTAGCGTTACAAGTAGGTCTGAAATTTTCAAATGACAAGTGACAAGTGTGTGAGTGTGTTTCCTCAATGGGGAAATCACCTCTATTTATACAAGACCAAACACAGCAATAGGTCTCTATTGGCACAATAGGGCCGACCTCAATAACTCAGTAATATAATTAATTATTACAATAATCATTAATTATTTTTCACATATGGTGGGACCGACTTGTACCCTCTACATCACAATTAGGGTTACAAGTAAATCTTACACTTAGACAATATAGCAAAGGATCCACGCGTCCACTAGTGCTCAGCGATTAGGGACACATCCACCTGTGCTCAGCCACAGGGACGTTGTACTCAACAAATCTGTATCTCAACTGAGTCCACGGGAGAATCATCTGGAGTACCATCTCAAGCCTGACTCCACTGAGTCCACAGGAGTACAAAGGCAGGAGACCACACATCGACTCAACTCTCACATAGGAGAACGATACACCTATTGAGTTTTGTACCTTGGGAGATGTTCCCCATGTGCTTATGACCTCCTTAGCACATGAGGAAAGGACATTACACTTTGTACCTCGTACTTTTGTCTAATTTCACTTTGACTTTAGTTAAAGTGAAATTTAGTCACTTTTGGCCTAAAAGTGATTATTAATTCAAAGGGGTGAATTAGAGACATAAGTTGACTAAGAAAACTTAACCCAAAGTGGGTTTGTGATTTAGATATTCATGGGAAGATCTCAACCATCAATTAGATAAGAGATGAGTTGATCTCAACCCTTGATATCTAAGTTTCATTTTGCTAGTTAAGAGGGGCGCAAAGGGTGAAGGAGGGGCGCATTCTTCACTTGGTCTTTTGCTTGTTGAGAGAGGAGCTCTTGGAGGATGGAAATTAGGTCAGTTGCATGAGGATGCTTGAGGGAGGTCGCTTGTTTTCATTGTTGGAGGCTTGGAGCTACTTGCCTTGTTTATTTAATGGAGCTATTCTACTTCTGAGAGGGGCGCATTAGCTGTGGAGGTTTATTCATTCCTGGTAGGATATCTAGCCATCAGATTGTAATGAGGTCAGTTTCAGACGGAGGCCATCTACTGGAGCTTCATTCCTGTGGAGGGGTTTTTAGATCTGAGCTCACAGTTGGCAGTTGGAGCAGATTCAGTGGTTCTGACAGTTTGCATGAGGGGCGCACCATTCTGGGGCGCATTTGTTGATGTAGAGTTTATATTTCAACTCAGCTGGAGTTGTTATTGTATCAAGTTCTTTCATATATTGTGTTTATTGTAACGCTTCTTCTGTTTTCCTCATATATACACACATATGTCACACTGGTTTTCCCCGGGGGGGGTTTCTCGAGGGTCATGTTAACCAAAAATACATGTGTCTACAAATGCATGATTTAGTTTCCTAGATCTGTTCATATTCAGCAGTAAACGATGTTTAGGTGTGTTATGTTTACTTTGAGATGCATGTACTAATCTTTGGTGACAAAAACGACATGCTAGAACACCCAAAATCGAGAGCATAACCATAACAAATCAGCAAGAAACATTTGAATTGTTGGCTGTTATAAAACAGCAGAAAATTAATTAACTCTCAGTTGAAACTTAGAGCCTTTATTTGGTCAAAGACAAATCAAGAAGGCAAGCTGATAGGACCTGGAATTTTCACAACACCCATCACATAGGCTCTCACAGGTCTACTCATCTCAGTCCAGAAGAGAATGTATCCTGAAGAATGTCACACGACGCTACAATCAACATTTTATGTGTCCAACAAGGATGTTACATTGGTACAAATTCTTTTGCTTTCAAAGCATGCTAATATGATAGCAGTTTGACTAGGCCAAATAAAAACAACATATTATTGAATTAATTGATTCGTTGATGTTCTAAATATAACTCAGTGAATATATATTTGATGAGTGAACATTGTTGTAAAGCCTCAATCTTATTTATTAAATTTAATAATTCTATATATTAATCCTTGTAGAAACTGTTTGAATGTTTAAAGCATTTAACATTCAGCCACTTTGTCAAGGCTGAGCCTTTGAAATTGAAGGATGTAGAGTTTTGGACACCATGCCAGGCTGACAAGTGATTAGGTCAGAATTCCTCTCAAGAGCATTGATTTACTTTGCACCTTGTTTGTTTATTAAATCCTCGAAACAACCCTTTGTTGACCCCTAAAGCCACCATAAACTAAAATGCCATTATTATTATCTAAGCTGAATACTCAACTTGAAAATCTCATACCCTTCTTACCAAAGATGTGTATAGGATTTGCCAAGAACAATTTCACTGCACTAGCACCTTTATATATACAGATTACAAAGCCATTTGACAATGTCGGACACTTATTTTCATGTGAAAAAACCATTTGCAGACAAAAACCATTTGCAGACTTACTTTGTAGTGAAAACGGATCATAAGATACCAGTTTCAAATTTTGGTGATCCGTCAAGCAAGTAGCGCATTGCTTCACATCCAGAATATACGCTTATGACATTTAAAATGCCAGAAATGTTTCAAGACACATGTTCTGTTCCTCCATGAGAAATTAGTACACAGATCGATGCAGTCTAATTTTGGGATTGGTCAGCTGTCAGGTAAGCTGATCTGGTCTTCTTCCCTTTTATAGCAAGAATCAAGAATACATGCAAAACCTGTGTTCATGTGAATAATACATGCAGAGCTCTTTGATGCATAGTTTCAAACATGTGCAAGTTTTTTCATATATTACCATTTTGCCATTGCCAATAGTTACATGACTGCAACCTGTGATCCTATAATGAAATGGGTTGTCAGGTGTGTAGAAACATACTAAACCAATTTTTTAGACTTCAACTAACCACTCTATGCCAGAATAGTATCATTGTATTAACACCCTGCAAATCAGAAACAATTTCGGCCTAAAAAAACAATCCCACAAAAGCATTTGCAATTCCCTGAGAAATCTATCTTATTTTTCTGTACAGATAGATAATAATATCATTATTGCTAATAAACTTTGCTCTGGACTGGCATCTTACTTTGCTGCACAGTTCAAGATCATCATCATCCTCTTGAAAAAACCTCACTCTAGACCAGCTAAGAGTCGAGAGGGATCTGATTATTGAACTACGAATTAGAAGCCAAAACAAAACACGGTGCATGATTAAAATAACAGTGTTATCCCGCATAAGGATACTCTCAAGTCTCACAATTTCCATGCCATTTAATCTCTAAAAACATTGAAAACCAAAAATCTCTCCACAATTCCCCCACACTGAAAGGCTTGTCATACACAAATCCAGTCCCCTCGATGATTGTCCTCATTATAACTTTGAACATCAGCAATCCTCCAAATACATTGGGTTATTGGAGGTTTACTATTGGTCAGCCCAGAGCATTAGTTTGATTGATACCTTTTGAAAAATAAATTTTCTATTGTAGTTGTTCCAATACAAGAATGAAGAGCGTAGAAACTCTAGAAGAATCTGCTTTGGTTAAAGAAACTAGCTGCAGTGAATTTTGACAGTCAATTTCAGAAGTGACCATTTTGCATAATTCACAAGAAAGTAGGTCCAATGTTATGAACTACATCCAAACTAATGTACATAATAGTAGACAGAGATACATAATAGAAACAGGCACCGTGTAAAACCAACCTAAGCAAAAAACATGATCAGCCCACTAATTATACAACCTTGTTATACCAGTCACAACTTGCAAATTAATATCCAAAGGGTACATCTTATGATCAGAAACGGGAATTCTTCCTACAATTGAGAAACCATGAAAAGAAAATATACGAGAAAAAAATTGCCAGCCTGATCTTGGATTAACAAAGATGAAATAGTACAGCACTATAGACACTTGCTCATGTCCATACATGGAAGGCACCCAAAGCTGTTCAAATAATTTTGTAATTGTACCATTCTGCCATAAATATGAACTGATTAGTACAGAGAACTTACGGCTTATGCATTCATTCAGGAMACCATCAGAATAATATTCTCTCAAGTAGACCAAAGAAACACAAATATTTCGGAATACAAACAGCAAGTTGTGAACAAGATGAAATGCCTTCATTCAATGAAGATGTATGTACACAGAAACATATTTTCCATGTTTCATTGGAATTGTGTAACAAAGCTCTCATATCAGCAGATGCCTCATGATTTGCATCTACAACTTCACCCGTACTAAGCAATAATGATCATGCATAGACAAAATTTCAAAAGTTTTATTATCATCATTCTTACTGGGGTTGCTTTGATTCAAGTTCCCCTTGTAATCAGCTCCAACATCCACCCACGCAGGTTTGAGATGGGAATGCTGTGAAAACCTGCATATTACATCCTGGCAATCAAACCGGTGGACGTCAAAAAAAGTGGTCAGAAGTAGTGATATCTTTTTGTCCTTCTGGCAAAATTACCTCGAACCGTTCCTGTCACATGCCATATATTGAACTCCTGCTTGATGCAAAGGAGTGCAAAAAAAAACCCAACATTTCTGTTGCATACAACCTGGAAAATTTTCATGAGACCTTCCACTGCCCACTGCTTTCACAATAGCTCTTCTGACATAACATATGGTAGTGCTAGCCACTGAACCGCCACATACCATTGAGCCAACTACCGTTCAAATATTCAAGGAAACAGTTCCACTTCATTTTGATGTGCATAAAGCACATCTGCAGATGGTACACAGGAAATGATCTTCGAAACTATGTTGGTGCACCATAAAATATCATTTATTTCCAACAAAGGCAACTCTGCGCTGCTCCACAGTGACAAATAACAATACCGTTTGGGCACTAATGCTCGAACGATCCTACCGAGGGATTGGTGGAATTCTGGTCACAGTGGTCCCTCCACACAATGCCACCATCAGAGCTGCTACCAGCTTGTTGCTGCAGTGGTAGAGGGTTTAAGAGCATGCCCTCCTGACTCATTTGCAAGACTTCTGAAGGTGACAGTATCCTGATGCATCGGACACAACTCACAAATTCCCTGCAGACAATGCCATAAAATTCCATTAGGCAATTAATCGGTGCTTCCTTGTAAAGGGAAAATTCTTATTGTGAATAAAGTTTGCATAAGATACTTATTGGGCTTAAAACATTTCAAATCATTGATAATGAGTATTTGTGCATTAGAATAAAATAAGAGCCTCAAATTACAAAATTTGAAGGACAAACTAGACTTACTCCCACGGATCATCTCCAACAAGAAGTACATCATTTTCATTGTCCACAAACACAAGCTGCCAACCCGACCGATGAGGGTCTTCAAGCTGACCTTCTAGACCAAACATACAAGCGAGCTCACGTCGAAGCTCATCATAGTTTTTGCACCGTGTGACATCAATTGACCTACCAACCGAACCAAGCTTGTATACCTTCGCACCAAATGCATAGCCAACAACAATACCAGATCAGATGATTAATATGTAGTCAAACATCTATCATAGATGCTAAACATTAAAGGGCATAATAAACTTAGCACTTCCAGAGAAATTCCACATATCTGACTATCAGCACCGAGCATTGAACGTCTTTAAAAAAATAAGTCGTTAGAATCACAGACCTTGGTATAGGTCCTCACAGGTGGAGGCGGTTGCTGCCAGGACCCTCCTCTCTGCAAGATACTACTATCACCGATTCCCAAATCGCTTGTGACCCCAGAGTTCAATGGCAGATCTGGAACACTAAATGTTTGGGAACTTATCGTTGTTGAGACCTGGGCTTGAATATCTTTGCCATTGCTGAAGGTAGGAAGCATGTTCCCTGCAGAAAGATTGTTCTGAGCATCCTCTCACGCACAAAAGTTACTAGCTAAATAGGGAATTGAAGTGGAAGTAAAAATTAAAGGACTCTCAATGTCTAAACCAAAGAAAATATTACTTCTGGGATCAGTCTGAATGTCATTGTCGTGAGAAACATCTCGGAACAAGAATGGGGATGACTGGAGAGGTAGCAATGGTAAACTTTGTGAAATGGCAGCATCAGGAGTGAGAGAATACGAAGTTCCAGAAGATGATGACGCTTCCATCTGACCCATTTGAACACTCAGATAAGTCTGCAGTGCAGCCTGATTTGGTTCTTTTATAGAAGGTAACAATGAAGCAACCTGAGGATCTCCCAAGAAGTTACATGCAGGAAGTGCAGCTTGTGTGCTACTTGCACTGGGCCTTGGCATGTTTGCACATTGAGGCTTTTCATCATTCATAACTGCAGATTGATTTGCACGAGTTAAGGTATTTTGCAGTGGGTAACTATTTGCAGATGTTGATGTTGAACAAGAAGGGGCATCAGCCTCAGTAAATCCAGACTGAGCTTTTGTCAATAGGGGCATGTTTACTGCTGCCTGGGATCGACCAGAAGTTGACTGCAACAACTGCCCCCGTAACTCAGGCAACTGAATTGACTGTTGTAGATGCTGTGAATGAAGAAACTGTGGATATTGATTTTGCACATGCTGCTGTGATGGGGCCAACAGCTGTGTCTGATGCGAGTGAAACTGTTGAGAAGCTGGTAGTGAATGCTGCTGCTGCACCTGCTGACACTGCTGCTGCAAGCGCTGTGGATTCTGTTGCAGCTGTGCTGGCTGTTGCTGCAATTGCTGGGCTGGCTGCTGCTGCAACAGCTGACCTGGCTGCTGCTGCAACATCTGGGCTGGCTGCTGCTGCAACAGCTGACCTGGCTGCTGCTGCAACTGTTGCAGCCTTTGATGTTGCTGCTGTGATGGCTGCACTTGTGGCTGTGGCTGTAACTGGGGCTGTGGCTTTGGTTGTGGTTGTGGCTGTGACTGTGACTGTGTCAGCAACTGAGGCTGTTGCTGTAGCTGTGGTTGTGGCTGTGACTGTGGTAGTGCCAGCAACTGAGGCTGTTGCTGTAGTTGTGGTTGTGGCTGTGACTGAAACTGGTGTAACCTCTGCTGCAATTGTTGTGCGGGCTGCAGCTGTAACTGCTGCAAGGACTGATGCTGCTGAGTCACCTTCTGTGACAGAACATGGTGCTGCTCCACCTGTTGCGAAGGGATTTGCTGTTGCATATGAAGATGGTGTTGATCCAGCTGTTGTGGTGGCATCTGCTGCTGAGTATAAAGATGCTGCTGCTGCTGTTGCTGATTGGAAAGATGGTGTTGCTGTTGTGGCCACATAATTTGAGGTTGATGCAATTCTGGCTGTTGGGACTGTGGAATACCAAATTGTAACTGATGTGATTGCAACGCCTGTTGGGGTGAATTCAAAGGCTTGGTTATGTCATTGCTCCCCAGCTTTTGTAAGGTAGCAGCAGCCATAGGACGATAGAAGTCTGACTGGATGGCTGAGCTCATTATATCAGGTCTCTGCTGCATGTTCATCCATTGGAGTAAACCAACACCAGGCATTGTAGGATTTTGGGAATTACCAATACCAGTCTCCTCCCCAAACCATGGTAAAGATCTCTTGATGGCACTCTCTATTTCTGATTCTTCACCTGAACAGTGAAAAGTAAAACCCATTCACATTATATTCAAGCCTGTAAAGCCTCCAGAACAATGAACCATTCTCTCTCTCTCTCTCTACAACATATAGATAGATAGATAGATATAATGAATTCTTTAATCACACAAATATGTGAAATGTTTTGACTAAAAGTCCCGACCTCATAGAACCAAAGATTGTCATAATTGTGACCAGAGTTCAAAAACTAAAGGATGGGGTTACTACAGATGAATAGATGGATACATGCCTAAAATATGGTTGGAAAGAAAGGTCAGTGATATGACAGAATCCATTAACAGTCAGTTGGTCAACATGGTAGTGTAGCTGCTATCCACAAGGGTGCTGCGGGCTTTTCTAATGGGAGTGCCGACTGGGGAGAACTCATATCAAGTGAGCTCTTTCATCAGCTATCAAACTTCCAAAAGACGAAGAGGATCTTTATGGCATCTCATCTCATATATGCTTTGATTTCATGTAACATGTTTTAGAATGTTAGTCCAAAAGCAGATGTCAATATGAATGTTTAGACAATTCCATTTGGATATCCATTGCTGTGGAGGCACAAGGCCCCATATCATTTTTGCAGCACCTGGAATCCCACTCTAATGACCTTCTGTGTGTACTAAGTGCACTCTGATATCGAAAAGTGATTTCATTTATTAGAATGAGATCCGTATTTATTTCACCTATTCACCTTTATTTCCGAGGATGGACCGCCTTCGAAAGAAAATGATATTAGGAAAACTAGGATAAAATAGCATTGACTGACTTATCTGATAAATAATAAGACGAAGAAAAGTTAAAGTTTGCGCAACCTTTATCTCCATAAGAAAACTAAGCTTGTTGCATAACCAAACTATATTTGTTCTATGTTACCATGGCTATTTATTGGACCTTTAGTTATTGTAGTAAGACCAGTCATATTCTTGTAAATCCATCATGTTTGGCACTTTCATTTGTCAGTAGTTGACTCTGGCCACTGCACTCTTTCCCTCCTGTCATCTATTAACTCCCACATTCTATTATCTTGTGAAATTTCAAAAGTGAAACATTTTCATCGTAAAAGAAATTGAAAATTGCCAAAAATTATAGTTTTCACCCAATCACATAGTCAGGTGATGAAGCAAGAAGCCTTTCAAAATGGAACCCGGAACTATTTCACAGCAGAGAGACACAATTCAGAAACAAATCAATGCTTAAATAGTAATTTTATAATAGCCATCATAGGGTTTGACTTTGTTTGCCACAGCACAACTGTGCCTTTCAGCTATTACTGCCTCACATAATTTGAATTGAGCACTTTTTTGTGAACTTTTTATGGGTCTGGCCAAGGGCTACTTGTTGAAAATCAAAGTGCATTATTATCAATGTAATTCAAACAACTAGTTAACAGTATCCCATGGGGCTCTCAATTTCAGACAATAGGAAAGAAACCAACCCAAGCTTGATAAGATTTTCCAAATGCTTGTTGTAGGGGAATACAAGTAAAAATTATGGAATAAAGGATGAAAATAACCTAGATGCTTCTGAGATTTCAGCCTTAAATTATTAACATAATAGCCTTTGAGACAAGGTTTTCATAAAAAGGAGAAAATAAAACTAATAACAACCAAGCAATGGCCAGATGATGTGTTAACGGTTGAGCATTCAAGCATTAAAGAAGTTATGCAGAGTACTTAAATTGGCAAATTCTTTGAGTATAGACTATACCACATGTCCTCAAATAATTACAAATATAAGTCAGTAATTGAAGAGTTCCTGATGCTGTTAATCTGAAAATGAAAACAGACACATAAAAATTCGAATCATATAGGTAACCACTTCATCAAATATAGAATCATAATCTAAAAAAACAATATACGCAATCACTTCAGTAGGGAACCACCTAGATCTCTCATATTAAGTTTCAAATACTAGCTAACTGAGCACCAGCTAAAAGAATCAAAGAAAAGACATAATAAATTTTCATGTTTTCTCAAAGACTATGCACATTGGACATACTAATTCATAAGGCATAGAGATGGCAAACAAATCAACATGCTATCTGCTTCAGTTAGATACAAGCAAGTACATTGAAGAAAACAGGGAACAAAAACACCACACAGTGTTTGAAAATACAGCATAAAAGATCATTGACAAAAGCAGCATCAATGATGATTTTCTTAATGACATAAGACTGTTCTCAAGTTTTCTGTCTAGAAAGTTAAAAGATCAATTAAAGTAGTTTAGATTTTACCCAGCATTCCTGGCTGCCGTGGCCGCTTGGGCCTGAAAAATGGTGGAGGACAAATGAAAAATGGTGTGGCAACTGGCTCAATCTCCCAGATAGAAACTCGATTCTGCCTTTCACCAGCACTTGATTCATCCCACCCAACCTGCTTGGAAAATAAACGAAAGCACAGTAAATAAGATGACATGACCCTTGTACATGACTTTTAGTAACATCGCAGCCCCAGGAACACTAATTTTAGATATTTGACAGGAAAGGAGGCATATATTTCCATCAATGAATACCTGGATATTACGCCACTGTGAGTTGGGCCATTTCACAGGATCAAGGTCACTGATGCCTGTAATGGTACCCATATACCTGCACAAGACAGAAGACACAAGCGAATCTTCAATATCAAAGACAAATGAAAAATGGCTTTCCTCACAAATCAAAATGGTAAATAACAGATAAAAATACATACAGATATGAAAAGTTTTGATTCAGTGAATTAATGTTAAATTGCTACTACTTAATATATCTCAGTTTTTTCAATCTAGTGACTAAAACTATAAGCCATAAAGTTAAACCATCATATTTTTCCCCAAACACAATGTTATGCTTCCAGTAAACGAATCTTCCAAAGGCTTCACAAGTGGAAAATATTCTTATATATGGCACCAGTGCAGAGGAAGAGAGACGGTCTCTCCCTGGAAGAGGTCCCTGCAGATTTTCCAAAGTGGGTGACAATGCCAACCCTCCTATTAGAATTTTGGTATCAAGAAATATCAATGGTTTAGATGTAGAAAGTATTATGAATATGTAAGCCTGCTCCGAAACTGCCCATGTGAGAAGGTGGACAAAGTAAAGGAAGATGTGCAGAGGGAGGAGAATAATCAACAATATCGTGTAGTTGAGGAAATGCAAAGGAGGAAATGCTATTTGATCAACTCCCTCTTTGCAAGAGAGGAAAATAGATGAGGTAGGGAAGGAGGATGAGAAAAAGGATATACCATATAATGCCCCAGACGCTCTGTTGCACAAACTCCTAAACTATCTATGCACCGGTACCAGAAACGCCTCCGACACTTCTCAGGAACACCCAAGTGCCCATGAGGGGCATGGGACCCATAGGAAGTCTAAAATATCCTAATCTATGGAAAATGAAAACAAATTAACCTCAATTTCATTTCTAAACCTACCTACAAATTAATCTAGCATTCTTATTTTCTGGCAAGATAATGTGTTTTTAAAAATTACTATATATATATATACTGCATTTTCTCCAACATACCCATTTGGGGGGGTTCACATTTCCAGGCAGTCCCATTTCCGAAACTAGTACACATTTCCATGTTTCGTGCAACTTAGCCCAGAAGTCAAGGAGGAGAGGTCCTTGTTTAACAGAAAGAGGTTAGCCTCAATGAAGACAACATAATTAAGTTATAGATCACAAGGAAGATATGCAGGAGGAAGAAGACAATGAATACATCCAGAACAAAACGATTGTAGTTAATATGGCACATGTACAAGAAAAGAAGTGAGAACCACAAGAAAGGAAGCCCTGTCTCTTCATTGTGATGAGTTGATGAGGTCATGTAAACAATCAATGTTGGAGAATGTTTTGAACCCTAACCAGCAGGATAGCAAGAAGAAATTGAAAAAAGAGTTCTGGCTTTGATAATCACGTTTGTTCAACCTTTTAAATCTTCATCATGATATTTCATTTCAATATGTCCACAAAATGGATATGTGCACCTGCTTTCAAATAAGTGGATGGTAATAACTTTACTCTCTTTGCATTGAGAGTCTGTCTCAATGCTTGATGCATGTTGACTTCCATCCGCAGGGCACTTGGTTAGTATTTGAGGAATCGTCTGGCCATGCTCAAACTACAATATAACAACGATATGCACCTTTGGAAACCATTTGGATTGAAGTATTTTCCTTTGTAGTGTTGGAATATTGTGGAAGAGATAATGTTGACATCATTCCTGCATGTTTCAGCAGTTAGTTGGTAGTATGGTTTCAGATTTTAAGCAGATAGTACCAGTACCATTATTTGAATTTTCTGACATGCTTTAATGGTATGCAACCTTAAGCATTTAGGCAGCCATTGCAGAAGAAACATCATTGACATTGTTTCTGCATGTTAAATTTATAAGCAGCTGCAAGAGCCATTCTCCTGGAGGATGGCTAAGACCCTAGACGAGATCTAGGGCCCCCAGTGCACTCCTGGGGTACTTGGTCTGGGACCAAACAGTCAGTTCCATGGCAAAAGACCCTTGTTAGGGCCCCCAGTATACGACTGGGGTTCTTGGTCTAGAACCAAGCAGTAAAGACCCCTGAGAGGGCCCCCAGTATACGACTGGGATTCTTGGTCTAGGACCAAGCAGTTAAAGCCCCTAGATAAGCCTAGGGCCCCTGGAAATGTCCAGGGTACCCATGCATGTGGCATGGGTTGATCCTTGGTCTTTGACCTTGGTGGATAAGACCCCAGAAAAAGTTCTGGGGCTACTTGATCCTCTATCAAGTATTTTGTTGGTGCATGACCTTCCTTGAAGAAGGACATAACCACATGAGGGATAAGTCCCATATGCAATGATGATTAAGTAATAAGTTCACCATGAAAGATGAAGGAATGAGTATTGCCACCTTGCTAACCCTCCTTTACCTTTACTTGTGTTGGTTTGAGGTTTTTATGTTTTAAGGGTAAATTAGATTTAAATTATATCATGTTTAAATTACCTAATTTAAACATGATATTTTAATAATATTTTTAATCTAACTTTGCCCTAACCCAAACTATAAAATAGAACCTCCCCTCTGATATCAGTCACCTTTTGTATCACTAGCCTCCAAGTGTGAAGCGGATCCTCTTCTAGCTGCGGCTCCTTCTTTTTGTGTTGAAGTAGCAGCCCCTCCTTGCTTCCTTGCTGTGGCCTTGTCTATTTCTGTTGGAGCTGGTCTACTGATGAGTGCCTTATTGCTGCGGTCAGCCCCTTTTGCTATGTATCCTGTCTGAGATTTGGTGCGGCCCTCCTCTGCTGTTGTAGTCTTGTCTAATATTTGCTGCGGCCTCTCTTTGCTGGTGGAGTCCCTCCTTGCTGCGGCCTATTCTCTGTTTTCTGTTGCAGGGTTTGGGTAGTATGGGAGCGGCCTCCTTTGAGTGTTGACTGTGGGGTGCGGCCTCTCCTTCTTTTGCTGTGAATGAGTCCTAGGGTGCGGCCCTCCTCTTCTCTGCTGTGAGGGGTGTCTTCAGGCTGTGGCCTCTCCTTCTATTGCCGTGTGGTTGGCTCCTTCTCGCTGCTGTGATGCACTTGTAGGGTGCGGCCTCTTCCCACAACTGTAGGGTATCTAGAACAAGCAACGACCTCCCAAATGACTGAAGGTTTTTCTGTGTGAGAGTTTGATTGATATAAGCTTTTTGAATGAGGGTTTATCCACACTCCTTCTGTGTAGTGTTTTGAATGTTTTAAGCATCCTTGTGAGGGTTTGTCTTGTGAAGACCTTGTTGGTTCTATTTTCCTTGGTGGCAAGAAAGATCCTTTACCTATTGGCTAGAGATCCAACCTACAAGGTGGATCTATGAACTGAACCTTGTCTGAGCATACTACAAATGGTTCTACATCTCTTGTGGCTACTGTTTCTTCTTCARAGGTAAGGCTGYTGTACCAGGTAAGCTGCCTACTCATCATCTTCAGATCTAGGATCTTATTTTACTGCAGTAATGTTTGATCAAACTCATCATCTTCAGATCTAGGATCTTATTTTACTGCAGTAATGTTTGATCTATTTAGATTTGTGTATCAACTATTMGATCTGAAGCTACACATTGAATTTACATTTATCTCTATAATTGGTTTACTGTTTATGATCAGATCTGTGTAATGTTTTGTGTACAGCTTTATAGATCTGTTTTACTGTTTATCTTATTCTGATCTATTCACTGTCCATTTAGTAGAGTTCTTGTTTAATGAACAGTAGATCTGAGTTTTGTTTCTGATCTTCAGATCTAATCTTAGAGTTTATTACTGTCTCTCTTTAGATCTCCTAGATCTGAGTACTAGTTAAAGTGTTTTAAGTTTGTTGATCCTTAGATCTAGTTGTTTTATTCACTGAAATTAAAAGATACTACTGTTCTGCATTTTTACCCTAATTCTAACACTGCAGGGTTAAGAGGACAAACATTACAAAATTATAGATGCCACGGCTGACTTGTGTAGAATGAAGGTGCTACTAATATAGACTTAAACCACAATACAAAGTTATTCAGTGGCTTTGTTGTTTAATTTCTGGATTTATGTCTTTGCTAAGGTTCAATTGTATTTTACTAAAAGGGCTACCAGTGGTCTTACGGAGTTTCCATATGATCCGAGGCATTATTATTGAGATAAGTGTTTTATGTGTTTGGCACAATCCCATGAACAAGGAAGCCCGTGGAGGTAGAGGAGTTGTTACGATGATTATATACTTGTTAACCCTTATCTAATGAAAGGATGGTCTTTCAAGGTCATCCTTTTAAAAGTAAGGTCTTGAAAATTCTTATCTGGTTTTGAAAGTTCCTATCAGGTCTTGCACGTTTCCAGGCAGTCCCATTTCCGAAACTAGTACACATTTCCATGTTTCGTGCAACTTAGCCCAGAAGTCAAGGAGGACAGGTCCTTGTTTAACAGAAAGAGGTTAGCCTCAATGAAGACAACATAATTCAGTTATAGATGACAAGGAAGATATGCACGAGGAAGAAGACTATGAACACAACCAGAAGAAAATAGTTAAAATGGCACATGTATAAGGAGAGAAGTGAGAAACACAAGAAAGGAGGCTCTGTCTCTTCACAGTGATGAGTTGATGAGGTCATGTAAACAATCAATGTTGGAGAATGTTTTGAACCATAACCAGCAGGATAGCAAGCAGAAATTGAGAAAAGAGCTCCGGCTTTGATGATCATGTGTGTTCAACCTTTTAAATCTTCATCAAGATATTTCATTTCAATATGTCCACAAATGGATATGTGCACCTGCTTTCCAATAAGTGGATGGTAGTAACTTTACTCTGGATTTACGTCTTTGCTAAGGTTCAATTGTACTTTATTATAAAAGGGCTACCGGTGGTCTTACAAAGTTTCCATGTGATCTGTGGAATTATTATTGAGATAAGTGTTTTATGTATTTGGCACAATCTTCATCATGATATTTCTGCAGTTAACATCATTCCTGTGTGTTTCAGCAGTTACTTGGTAGTCTGGTTTCAGATTTTAAGCAGATACTACCAGTAACATTATTTGAATTTTCTGTAATGTTTTAATGATACGCAACCTTAAGCATTTAGGCAGCCATTGCAGAAGAAACATCATTGACATTATTTCTGCAGGGCTAAGAGGACAAACATTACAAAATTGTAGATGCCACAGGCTACAGCTGACTTGTGTAGAATGAAGGTGCTACTACTATAAACTTAAACTACAATACAAAGTTATTCAGTGGTTTTGTTGTTTAATTTCTGGATTTACGTCTTTGCTAAGGTTCAATTGTATTTTATTAAAAGGGCTACCGGTGGTCTTACGGAGTTTCCATGTGATCTGAGGCATTATTATTGAGGTAAGTGTTTTATGTATTTGGCACAATCCCATGAAGGAGGAAGCCCATGGAGGTGGAGGAGTTGTTACGATGATTAGATCCTTATTAACCCTTATCTAATGAAAGGATGGTCTTTCAAGGTCATCCTTTTAAAAGTAAGGTCTTGAAAAGTCTTATCTGGTTTTGAAAGTTCCTATCAGGTCTTGCACTGGCTTTGACTGGATTGGTCCTGGATCAATCCTGGAGCAGCCAGGTCAGGTCCTGCACCTTATCCAGTCACCAGCTTTCAGGGGTTAGTCCTAGCTGGGTCAACCCTGGAGAAGTCAGGTAAGGTCCTGTGCCAGTGTTACCAGGATGGGTTGGTCCTTTCAGGTGGTAAGTAAGGTCTGAGTCCTGACATGGTCTTTCCTGGTTGGTCCTGGTCTTACCAGATCTTTGTTTGGTTAAGGTTATTAGTTACTTGTGTTCTGGATTTGATTCTTTTAATCTGCCCCTTACTATACTATTATCCTTGCTGTTAATGAAAGCATCATATATTTTTTCAATTGTCTTCATAATGTCAGAAAATAATAAACAAAACAACTTAAATTACCTGCGCACGCCCGATTCCTCAGTTTCAAACATCATCCTGAACCGCATGCCAAGTGAAACCTGGGTACCATAGATTGCTTTGTTGTACTTAGACAGAGGAATGACAAATTCTGAAGGGCTTGCCCTGTTGTAGAGTACAGCAAAGAAATCATCTAAAATCACCTTAAATGAAATCAACAACCAAAAAAATCATAGAATTAAGGCACGATGAAATAGTGAAGGAATCGCAAGTAACCTTGGATTGTAGAAAACGGTAAATCGGCTATGGTTTGAAGAAGCATGCGCTGCTGCAGCAAGAACACCAATATGCATACTGTCACTAGAAAGGACGGATGATGACATAGCTGCTTGTTGCCGATTTGCACGCCTTATACCCAGAAGTAGTTGTGATTTTTCATCCCTGTTCATATAGTAAGGGGAAAATATGTGAAACATGGTCAGTAAAAAATAACAAAAATAAGCCTGAAAAAAACGATCAAATAGACACACACACAAACGTTTGTATTCATCAAATTAAAGAACATAATTGCTTACTATGATGAGTACAATAGCATCATGGAATGCATTTGAAGTCAAACAACATGCCCAATTTTATTGTAAAAATAGAGAAAAATGCCAACAGGGCTTTGGTTCACCGGTAAGGTTACGGAGTCTTAACCCATCCACCAGAGTTCCATTCTCATTGTGGTCTGCCCAGCTGAATGGTACACTGAATCCAGGTGCAAGTCCCAGGGGAATTTGGCAGAGAATGGATACCCCTCAGAACCTGGCATCCAAGTTGAAGGAAGTCCATATTAAGCAGTGCAGCCCCCAGGGTGTGTTTCTAGGAATCACTTCCAAAGAGAATAGAGAAAGACGTCACTGCCTATAAACAAGCTAATCTGCATTTTTTTTAGTTTGCATAAAGAGCATGGGATAGATAGGATTGGCTTATATCCATGCATTTAAACAAAAGTGGAATTATCTTTCTGGTTAATATGGCCCAATTTTATAATAATAATAATCTAATTTTAAGGTTACAACTTGGCCAAACACCAAATTTGACGTATAAGATCCCTTTGTTTGTCGGACAAGGGGCACCCTCCATGCAACAATTTAATTGCTTAGTCTACATAGGTGTACATAGTACATACATCACTACACAGTTGGAAACCCAATTTAATAAAGAAGACTTGTCATAAGATATGAGATATGTTACAACAACTTGAGGTATACTTATACATACTATAGCTATTCACCAATCAACAAGATTCTTCTCTTATCCTTATTCAGTAGCTAACTAGCATTAATAATCTCAACCAATGTTATCAGAACCAGACCAATCACCAAACCAGTGGACCCACTAAAATTGGAAACTGGTCAAAACCAGAATGGAACTGGAAAAAAACTGGAAGAAAAAACAGACGACCAAAAATACATAAAATATTCAAATTTGGATTTAAAAATATTTATTGATGTACAATCCAAGTGAATCCAAACCATTAGACACAAATATGCAAAGTTTTCTCATGTATATACTATATAACAAGTAAGGGTGCATATAACCAAAATAGCAGAGAGTGAAATTCATATCTGAACCAAAATACATAAATAAAGAGGCTCTAAATGGCCTCTAGAGTCCAAAAAACATCATGCTACAACAAGTAACCTATATTGGAACCCTTATCATCGAAATCATTGCCTATACTTGAACCCTTATTATCAGTATCACCCTCTGCCCCCTCCTCTATGCTCTAACCTTTGCCTCTACCTCGAATCTCGATCCTCCAGGGATATCAGTCAACACCCTACTACTTTGATGAAACTCCCTAATCCAAGCGTTAAAATAAGGTAGAAAAAACTTAAAATGCCTAATTAGTGATTTTGTTTGAGCGAGGGGTACATTTTTACAACGGTTGTGACAAAGGAGTTCAACAATCAGCACCCCCAACATCAAGGTACATAGAAGGCTTGGTGCTCTTGATTAAATGCCAATTCCATACCCTCACACATGATAGAATCTAGTGGAAACATTTCAATCCTGCCAATCCTGAAATCCCGAAAACTGTTGTTCATGGAATTCCGAATAGGATCTAAAATTCTACTTTCTCCATATGAAGTCTGATGAGATTGGAACCACTCTCAAACATCCTAAAACAATTAATTCTCTTTTTACTTTAAGAATTTAATATTACCATTAATTACTAGGGTTTTGCTTTTTTTAATTCATTTTTTTGTTTAATTTTGGGGTAATTTTTGCCATCCCACGCATCAGCATATGGATTAGTATGGAACCGACCAGTTCTGTACAAAACCTGCCAGTTTAGGCATTTAAGACCGGTTCCATACAGAACCCATCAGTGCCATCACAATACAGAACCGGACATTTCTGGTTTAGACCCTTGATTTAAACCGGCAAACCTTGTAAACCAGTTGAACAGGCCAGTTTTGGCAAAACTGATTCGGTTCTGATAACACTGATCTCAACCAATCTCATGTCAGAATATTATATTCCCATTTGTAAATTCAACTTTTCAGTTTCAAGTAATGTTATATTCTACAAATGTTCAATACATTGGAGCATGTGTTCACTCTCTCCACTGACATCTTGTCCAAGACTCTAGTAAATACATATTTGTGAATCCTATGTTACCAGATCTACTATGGAGGATCCCAAATCCATGTTTCAGTAGATCGGATCCAGATCCAACAGGATCTGTCCCATATCCACATGGGATGCATTTCGGATCTGTTTCCAGTTTGAAATGCTGAAGGATCCAGTCAGCATCCATTTCCAGCTTTTGCTGGAAACATCCAACCGACAGATCCTCCAAATAAAAACAATTAAAATATTTAATATACATATAAGAAATAAAAAAGGGATGTATAGGCCCCCATTCTAAAACACACAAATTCGAGTTTTCATATCAGTCTGTATTTCTAAGTTTGTGAGCAATTTTTGGCAAAATATATTTTAAGATCCAAATTTTTTATATTACTGGTTCATGGTTTTTGTTGAGATAATATAAATTTATCTGTTCATATTTTTTATCCACGTCATTTCCCTGTATCCGGAACTCAACTATTCATTTCCACGCAACGTTGGTGTTTCTGACCTTGTCTATGGGTCGATACTTGAGATTCTGTTTAGATATCCTCACCTTGCTCCATCTCTGGTATCAATCTCAGACCCTCATTCATAAAGTAATCAGTTTCTCACATAGTCTGCTTGTTATAGCAACCGAGACATCATTCCAGCTATTACAATGTGTGTATCCAGTAAAGTCCATCCTGGCCATTTCCAATGAAGTATTTTTTATTAGAACTGATCCAAAATGGCCTTTTGAGATCAAGGTGTTTCAAACTGTTGAAGTGAATATCTCAAGGTGGAAATAGGCTGTGACAAAACTGTCCTTACTTCTGATTATTGGTGAAACAACCTAAAACCTCAGCTTATCATCTGATCAGATAATCCCAAGTGTAATAAATCCAATTTATAAATTCTGGGCTGAATTGCTGAGCCAAAAATCTATCTTTAAGCTGCCAGATCCAAGCCCATTTGGCCACAGAGGAAAAGGGACAGTCTCCCTAAATGTGGCACAAAACAGTTCTTTTAGAGGCAAGACTCTACATATGCTTGGGCGTTTACAACAAATACTCATTCCTATGAGTCAAGTAAAGCCTATGAAACGGGTCCAAGAGTGGATGTAACATAATGTTCCACTAGCTCCAATTATGCATGAAATCATGAAGCACAATTATTGGGTGAGCTAATCCATGAAATGTTAAGATGTAGCACTCAGGAGCCATTCATTCAAGCATCAAGGAAACCCACCACAAAGCTAAAGAAAGTAACCAAGACCATCAAGAGCATCAAACACGTGATCCATGAAAGAGGACCACTATGTTCAACCATCCCAAACCAAGAAAACTCCTTATAAGTTGTCCATGTGCATATGAGGGGCAACAAGCTCAATTCTCTTAAGCACATAATAGTGTTCCAATATTTACCAAGCAAAACGCCATTCTTCTCTAACAACTCAAGTAAGGAGTCATTGATAAATCATTCGAAAACCGAGGTTGATTTTTACTGAGAAAGGAGGAAATGATGATGCTATCATAATATTGAAGCAGGCATTCATTCTTTCCATTCTACATCCACGCCTAAACTTGTAAGAAATACATAGATGTGTTTTCTAAGCAAGTTTGTGTGCTTGAGCATTGACACTTAGGATATGTGTTTAGTTATCCTACACATAATAGCGGGACTTGCTGAGTGTGGTGAGTACTTGATGAGTCAACTGGACTCACTACCTTAGCAAGCTAATTGAATTTTTCAACCAAATTAAACAAGATTTGTCAAGTATTGTTGAGTTTTGTCAAGTTTATGTTCCCTAATATTTTAATAAGTTGAGTTATTTCCAAATTTTACATTGAGTTCTAGTGAGTAGTTGAGTTGACTCTCCATTTTGGGTTTTGTCAAGTTCGTGCAATGTGACTTTGATCCCCACCTTGCTCCATCTCTAGCCCACATCATGGTAGCCATTTCACCTAACCTATCTTAGGCATAAGTCATGCTCTATATATTTGGATATTAATATGGTGCATGTGGCTATATCTCCAACGCAAATAAGCATAACTTCTTGCAACAAGAGTTTGGGGGAGTTTTCTATTGCAACTATACATCTTAGCTCCTCTTGTAATTTTGTGGACCAGCTTGCAAGAAACCACTCCCGGATCTTTCAAACTAAAATGCACTCTAAATCACCAAAACGACCCTTTTCCATGCACTTCTACATTTTCCTATGTGAAGTTTAAAAAACTATACCTCGCTCTGGTCCATTCTCCAAGTAATAAACAGGGCAGTTGATCATAAACACCCAATTTCTGCGTGCATCTAGTGCAAATGGTTGGAAATTCTAACATCCTCAGTTCTCAATGAGTTCATCTAACTTTGATGGCTACCAACCTCTAAGGTTCAGATCATCATTAATGCATTTACACTGGCATGAGTAGCCTTCAATGGCTACTTCTCAATCACATCTCCTCGTATTCTTACTAGGCATGACCTTCAACAAGATTTCAATACTTCTTTTGGTTGAATCCATGTTGCTAACACAACCACAATAATCTAGCTCAGCCGCTTGTGTTTGTAGGATCTTCTCCATACTTGGAAAGATAAATTTGCAAATTTCGAGTGATTGTGTGTGTTAAATAACCTTTAAAACAGTATGTCATTCCAAAAGTCCATGCCTCTCTGAAAATGGTTTGCCGTCCCTTGTGTCACCCCCTGCCAGCTTGCCCCTATTATCCCCCCTTGAATCCCTTGTCGTCCCCGTCCCAAGTTCAAATCCACATATACTGATATATGACCCTCCTTTCCTAGGATCCCAGAAATCAGTTCTCACATCTCATCTCCCTGTCCTCAAGACTTGGGGTAACTATAGATATATTACATGTTTATGACTCTCGGGATGCTTCATCTTTGAAGCAAGGCTGGAGATGGCATTTCCTCTTACCATGAACATGATGCCGTATGTTTGGGCATGATTATAATGTTGAATTGCTAATGCCACTTATGTTAACCATGGAACTTCTAGCAAACAGTTATTATCAGATAGTTGTATTAACTATTAGGGTGTTGCTTTGATACTTTTCTAATACCAGCAGTTTTCCACAAAATATTTTCTATTTGTAGTAGTATTGCTTTTATGTGCGTCAAGTTTCCATGGTATTTGCAGCAGAGCGCAAGCTTATGAATATTATCCTGTTGTTATAGTGATTACAAATTGTTGTATAATCTTGGGACTTGTAGAAATGACAGTTGACAGCTTTAAAACCACTTAAAATAACCTTTCTGGTTATTCTGACCCAATTATATAAGTGGGAGGGCACCCTCAGTTGGCAGTCCAAGAGTCATTCAAGTAATGAAGGATTGGTAAAAAGAGATGAAACAATGTCACAATGACTTGATGTAGATTTATATCATCCCTATACTTTTTTTGCCAATAGACATGACTTTTCTCGTATACCTATTCACTCACTGACTAATTGTTAATCTTAATTAATATCATATATTCATATTTAAGGTATAGTACATGCTTATGCCTTATTCTGGAATATTGTGAAAAGACTCAGATTTGAAAGATTCACAACCTCAAATATCTCTCTACTAGGGTCAGACAGCAGACAAAGATAAATTCACAACACAAAGCAATTAAGAAAACATAATTTGTAAATGGTTCCTGAGTTTCATCGCCAATACCTTATAAAAAGGACAGAGTCGCCAGCAAAAAGTCTCTTCGCACTTACAAATACACTCCATCCTGTTGTTAGAAGATGCCTCTTTGGCTGACCTGTCATAACAGAATCCAGATGTGTTCCAATTTATCAGATATCGATTTCTCAAAAACAAATAGCAACACAATTTGCAGGAAAGCAAGGAAAAAATACAGCCAGCTATCTGAACTCCTCTATATATTCTCCATGAATCTCTCAATATTTGTAGTCACAAATTGAAATGATTCACACTTTAGATAAATCCAACTGGACTGACCTGTGTATCAGAGATTGAAGATTCTAAGCTTCATTTTTAATCTAACTTTGAAACCTAAGGTTCTTTACTTTGGAGAGAACATTTTCAGGATATAATGCAACTTGTACTGATACTTCTGGAGACTGCATGCTTGCATTCTGATTTAATCTTTGCCAATCTAACGCAAACAAATGAACTGAACTACCCTTCGAAAGAATGTGGTCATGGTTAGAAGTTAGAACTACAGATCACTGATTCTCCCCTTTGGTAAATGCTCAGCAAGAGAAGAATATCTAAGTGAAACATGTTCAAATACAAGAGTTGCTAGAAATGTTACACAGGATGCTAATTCCAAAAAGTGAAAAGTCCTTTTGGGATAAAGTATAGTTCAAGGGCCTTCACAGCCTGCATGCTTTAAAGTATCCTGTCCAGATTCATCAGGAAGATTGACTACAAACAGGATGAAAATATTTTTCAGTATGTTACTTTTCATTGCCACATGCCTTGTCACTATCTTTATCTAAAGGAATCTGTTTACTTATCTTCAGAAGTTTAAAGCTACCATTTCACTGGCTTACAAAAGCAAAGAACTGAGAGATACACCTAAAAGATACATACCACGATATATATGTCTGAATGTCCATGCATGATCATGCAAATCTCTGGCCACGAGTTCTTGAGCTGGTGGTTGCATCGCAAAATCCTGCAAGGCCATCTTGCAGTAAGCAACAAAAATAGCTTGCTGTAGCAGTTTTCAAACCTTTTTCATAAATGTAATGATAAAATCCTAAAGCTTTGAACTTTCAAAGGACAGAAATTCAGGAGAAACATACTAGTGCTGGAAATATTTTCTCTGCGGCACGGCGAGGTACAGAGAATCCACCATGGGTGCTTGTATCGCTTGCTGTCAAAGTCTTGCAGAAGAACTCTGTAGGCTGCTTACTTTGCTTCAGACCAAGATCAGAGGGCAATAGTGCCTCCTTATCATGCTACAAAAAAATGATCTATTAGTCAACTAACTAACACTTCATTTTCCCTTGACTTCAAAAACCCATTATCATAAATACAGACATAAAAAACCGAGGAACACAGGACATTCAAATAATCTGTAGATCCAGTTGTCCAAAGGCAAACGATTAAACTGAATAGCAACCTGCATATGGTATTGTACACCACAAGGTAATACATTTATAACATAAAATGTACAAATAATCATCTCCCATTATCAAACCACAAATAAAATTATATTATTGTTAATATTGCTTCAGACATAAAGCAAAGATGCCTTGTCCATTCCAGTGTTTTAAAAACCGGTCGAACCGGAACCGGAACCGGCCGGTTTGATGGTCGACTGGTTCAAACCGGCCAATAAACCGAACCAGTCGGCCGGTTTATGACCAAACCGGCCGGTTTGGTCCCTAAAACCTAAAACCTAAGTAACAAACAAGTACTTGTCTCATGTTTTCTCATGCAAGTTGGAGTGGTAATGTGTTTTGGTGTGCAACTGAAAGTTATTTTGCCTTATTAATGCTATTTAAAGAGGTCCCCACCCCCTCCATTTCACCCACCCTAGTAATTAATGGTAATGTTAAATTCTTAAAGTAAAAGGACGACATTTAATGTCATCCTTTTACTTAAATTTTTAACATTACCATTAATTGTTTCAGGATGTTTGAGAGTGGTTCCAACATCATTGAACTTCATATGGAGAAAGTAGAATTTTAGGTGAATTTTAGGTCCCATTCAAAATTCAGCAGACTTAACAGTTTTCAGGATTTCAAGATTGGCAAGATTGCAAGGTTTCCACTGGATTCTATCATGTATGAGGGTATGGAACTGACATTTAATCAAGAGAACCAAGCCCTTTATGTACCTCAATGTTGGTGGCATTGATTGTTGAACTCTTTTGTCACGAC
>JASDQU010100939.1:225577-243654 GCA_032191745.1 Picea mariana | reverse complement strand
AAGAAGGACATGACCACATGAGGGATAAGTCCCATATGCAATGATGATAAAGTAATAAGATCACCATGAAAATGAATGAACGAGTATTGCCACCTTGTAAACCCTCCTTAACCCTCTCCTACCCTTGCTTGTGTGATTTGGGGTTTTATGTTGTTTTGTCTTTAGGGTGAATTAAAGTTTAAATTAAATGTTTATTATATCATGTTTAAATTATTTAATTTAAACATGTTATATGAATTATTTTAATTTAATTTATATTTTTATTACCCTAGCCTAAACTATAAATAGAACCCCCTACCCCTCACATTACACACTTGTTATTCTATGCTCTTGTGCTTTAAGTCTACGTATCTGTCCCCTTGCTGCGGCCCCTTTGCGGGTCTATTGTCTCCTTGCTGCGGCCTCTTCTATTTTGCTGTTGCAGAGTTTGTGTGGTGTGGCAGCAGCTCCCTTTGAGGGCTGACAGTGGTGCGGCCTCTCTTTTGTGACTGCTGTGTGAGGGCTGACAGGGTGCGGCCCCTCTTGTTCTGCTGTGTGAGGGCTGACAGTGGTGCGGCTCCTCTTGTTCTGCTGTGGTGAGCCTATAGGGTGCGGCCCCTCCTGTTCTGCTGTGGTAAGCCTGTAGGGTGCGGCCCCTTCTTCTACTACTGTGGGGTATTTTCTGTAAGCCACGACCTCCCTTAATGTGTGAGGGTTTATCCACAGTTTTCCTGTGTGGGGTTTGGATGATTTAAGCCATCTTTGTTTAAGGGTTTGACTGTGTGAAGTCCTTCTGGTTCTATTCCTTTGGTGGCAAGAAAGTTCCTTCATCTCTTGGCAAGAGATCCAACCTATATGGTGGATCTATGAGCTGAACCTTGTCTGAGCATAACAACTGGTTCTGCATCTCTTGTGGTGGTTGACTTCTTCAGAGGTAAGGTTTAAAGATAAGGTAAGCTATCTATTAACCACATTCAGATCTGAATCTTGTTTTGATTTTAGTACTGTTTGATTTATCTAGATTTATGTTTCAGCATTGACAACTATTGAATCTAAACTGTATATTGAGTTTACCTTTCTGTTTCTACAGTTTGATTGATTGTGTAATGATCAGATTGCTTTTGATTTTAGATCTGTATTTCTATATTTAAGTTTGAGTTCAGATCTGTACTACAGTCTTACTCTTTATCTATATCATCAGATCTCCTAGATCTGTACACTGTTTAAGTAGTGGAGATTGATGTCTGAACTGTAGATCTAGTTGTTATACTCATTAAAATTAAAAGATACTACTGTTATGCTTTACTGCCCTAATTCTAACAGGCACCAATCCCGATGTTGGGTGAACCACTTGTGGGAGAGGATGGATGCCACGTCTCAAGCAAACTCCACATGAGGTCGCCACAAGTCAAGTTAGAGGGGAGAGAAGGTGACACCTAGCCAAGAAGAGGTGGCAACCTTCCTTGGGATTGACGTCCCTCTCTTTAAATGTGCCACATAGCTCAAGAGGTGCGCATAGTTCTTTGGGATCTCAATCAAGTGAGGAAAACTCAACTCAACCCACTCACAACTCTCCTCAACTCACCTCAAGTGCCAATAAGTTGTAGTGAACACAGAGAGATAGAGAGAGAGAGAGTTAACTCAACACATGTTCCCAACATGTTTCCTAAAAAATAGGAATGTTGATTTATTTGTCTTTTTTCATCTTTTTCGAGTAAAATTGACTTTTTATTGAGAATAAGTCAATAATTTCTCTCGAAAAGGAGGTACACGGGTACAAGGGGTATTCTGGGTTAGAAAATGAATACCCCCAAGGCATATAACACTTCCTAGTACCACACTTTTATTACTACATTAAATTACAAGGTAAAAGTCTCGTTTTGTGAGAAATTTTACGACTTATTAAAATAATTAAAAATCCTAGAGGGACCTAGTGCATGTCCATAAGACTCAAAAATAATGACTAGCATGGTAATATACATTAGACACTAGACTCAGACAAAACACACTAAGGCCTACCCATTAGTACACACTCTAGTTTTGGAGATTGTGAGTGAAAATACTTAGAAATTATAACTCGCTGGAGAGCAAGATATAATTAACAAGTGAAAAAAAGCGACTTTAGTGTATGCACTGATGACCAATTTTTAGGGAGCTGAGTCTTTTACATAATAGAGACCTCATGCTAGCTCATTTATTACAATTCTCCCATGGGGTTATGGATCATGCAAAAGAAGAAGGAAGAATTTGAAGGGACCATAAGGCCCGGCTGGACTTCTGAACTCTAATTTTGAGCAAATGACTTGTTCAACCTTTGTGGATCATCGTCAGTTCTTCCTCGTGCAACTAGGGGGGGTAATAGATCTCAATAAATCATTGCTACTTTAAGCAATGAAGTTGTTGAAGAGGTTATTTTATTGTAATCCTTGGAGAGATTAGTGAATCTAGAAAAACAATTGTTATTTTATTGTTTTTAAGATAAGATAAGATAGATAAGATAATTTTATTAATGTTCGGCTAATGACCACAAAAATAGGTCAAAGGGATTGTTGAGTATATTGATGTCAGCACAATGCAAGACTACCAAAAGGTCTCCTATAAAAGGAAAAATGCAGAAATAAAATGCAATAAGTTAGAGAGTGATATAAACTCCGAGGCATGAAAAACCCTCAACCCCAAGTTCAAAGCCCTTCTCTGAAGATGAAGATGAAATGTACCGTAGGTGACGATCTAAGGACAAGAGGAGCCAGAAGAAGAAGAAGAAAGGAAATGAGTATGTCTTGGAGTAGACCCATCTCTCCTACCAGTGGAGGCCGACTGAAGGAAGCTAAGTATAGTAGGGTGTCCTGAGGGGGAGCTAGTAGGTTGTTGGAGTCGTCCACTGCGCTACTAACTAGTAGAAATAATGCATCGACAAGGTCTGGGAGATCTCCTTTGTCCCCTAGAAAGGGACCTGATCTGGTCATGTCGTTGAAATCTCATGGGACGAGGGAAGGTCTCGTGGATCCGCACTAATTTGGAGTCCAAGGTTGTGTTGGTGTCGATCTATCTCTTAGTGCCCCTTCTAGAGGGTAGCACCATTAAGAAGGAGGTGATCCGTCAAATAGGATCTGGTCTCGTAGGAGGCTAAAGAGTATGGGGCCCGGAACCTGAAAGCCTCTTGTATGTATAAGGCTAAGCATCGTTGATCCAGATACCTAAAGAATCTCATGAGGGTCTATGTCCCCCTGAATAAGCAATGAAATCACCCCCTGATCTCATAATAAATGGGGCAACGAAAGATGAAGTGCTCCTCAGTCTCGACCTCATGAAGCTGGCATAGCTGACAGAGTCTGTCTTCTCGATCATTCTGGTGATCAATCTCTACCCAAAGTCTATGAGAGCCCACTCTGAGTTGGCCTAGAGGAATGTGAAGAGCATGTACCCAGTGGCAGAATGTATATTGTGGTTGGTCGATGAGTCCATGCCTAAGCTCCAAGAAATGCTTAACATAAAAGGCCATCTCTGGGCGTCACCCACCGAGAGGGTTAACCCCGATGATCTAGATAAATCGCTTATAAATGTCATCTCTGATAATCTTCTTCAACAATTGTCTAGTCAATAAGAGATGGTCAAGTGCATCCAAGGAATATCGAAATGGAGGTAGACAGACAATCTGAATGCCCACGGACTCTAAAAGATATGAAACCCCTGCGAACCAACCTCAAGCCCGGCCCAATGGGCTAGAGAGGGAAATATTCTCCGAAGAGCAATACGCCAAGAATGGGTACCGGTCTCATCCCTTCGCCGAGTCTGCTAAGCCTCAGAACCGGTGCAGAAAAGAGACCAGTCTGAACATTGTCTCGAGTCGAAAGGGTCGAGCCCCAAACTCTACTAGGATGATGTGAGTTGAGAAGAGTTGAGTTGAAACCTATATAAAGGTTTACTCTCATTTTTGTATGGTTGGAATTTTGGAGCTTCCCCTCCTTGGAGCTTAATTGACACATCTTTCTTGGAGCATATGTGATGTATAAGAGCTCTTTCTTTGTTGAGTGTGTTATCCCTTATTTTGCATAGGTGTAGTACAAGTGAATTTCTTCACTACCCTAGTATTTTCATCACTAAAAGCCTTGGACATATGGGGCACTCACCTGGTTTCATGGATCATGATGAGCTAGAGGTTTTGATAACATATTGATAAATCAAATGATGATGTGTAGTTCTCTTTGGGCATTGGCATCATCCTAATCTTGGGGCATCTTCACAATTCTCAAGGCAGTTCACAGTTCCCAAGGTATTTCACATATCTTGAGGTAGTTCACGATTCCCAAGGCTTTCGTGCAAACAGTTTGGTGTTATTTCTTCATGCATTGGACCTCTCATGCCATGCCATGCCATGCATTGGACCTTATTCAGTCATCTGGAAGCATGTGCCACGCAACTTGATGGAATGTCCACCTTGGAGGCTGCATTAGGTGCTCTATTTGGTATGTGTGGACCTATTTGGGTCTCCCTTGACTTGAGGAGGAGTTTGGGCGCAGGTTCGCATAGGCCACGGGCAATAGCAGTACAGCCAACGGTAGGGCCTTACAGGGTGCCATACAACAAGGCCATACATCAGGGTCGTATAGGACAGCAGGGGCAGAGGGTTTCATCAGCAGAAATTTGCCCAGGTTTTGTTGTTGTTTCTATTTTTCTCAATGGGCCATTATCCCAGTTCGGGAGCCCTTGTATGCTTGGATATTATTTTAATGAAAAGCAGATTTGAAGGGCAGAAAATCTTTGTGCTGAAATTGGTTTCATTTGCTTCCGTTATTTAAATTTATGTTAATTATTCCAACAAGTATATTTTATTCAGTGAGCTGCAATTATTCATTTCAACAAGGAAATCACTAGGAAATAATTTGTCTAGCAATAGGATTAGAAAATTAACATGGTATCAGAGCTCTAACTCTGAAGGGGAGCTGATTTTAGAATATTTTTGCAGATCTATAAATCAGTAAAGTTATTTCCATGGTAGTTTGTTCAGATCTGAAAAATGGCAGCATCAAGTCTAAGGTTCGAAGACAGATTGGATAGATCATATCCAACTTCCTATCTTGGAGGGCAAGGGTTACCTTGTTATTGAAGGAAAATGATCTTTGGGAGATTAGCAGCCAAGTGATTACCCCATCAACAGATGCAACAAAGAACGCAGCCTATGATAAGAAGGAATTTAAAGCCCAACGGGTAATCTTGGACGCAGTTAAAGATCACTTAATTCCTCATTTGTCTGAAAAGCAAATGGCCAAGGAGATGTTCACTGCTCTAATGAATATTTTCCAAAGTGGCAATCTAAACAGGGAGATGATCTTGAGGAACAAACTCAAAACAGTTCAAATGTCCAGATCTGACAATGTTACCAACTATCTCATGAGGATCACCCAGATTTGTGATCAGCTTGCAGCAATAGGGGAGATGGTATCCGATAGAGAGTTGGTTAATATGGCCCTGAATGGTTTCTCAAAGTCTTGGGAAACATTTGTCAAGGGTATCTATGCTCAGGAAAAGATTCCCTCATTTGGCAAGCTTTGGGATGATTTCATCCAGAAGGAGACTCGAGAGGAGTCCAAGGCTAGCAGGCAAGGAGGTAGTGAGGATAACCTGGACCTTGGCAGTCAGACAAGAAAGGACAAAGGAAAGGGTTCCAACAAGAAGGGTAACTGTGAGGGGGCAACCTCACAGTCAGGGAAGAAGAAGAACTTGAGTAAGATCAAGTGCTTCGCATGCCATAAGAGTGGACATTATGCATCTCGGTGTCTAGAGAAGATGAAAGGAAGAGAAAAATCATAATATGTAGCAGCATCTACCGAAACTCAGTTGAATGAGTTTGTTGCAAAGTTCGAGGAGGATTTCTCACTAGTTTCCTACCTTTCCACCAGAACAGTCACCAAGAGTGCTTGGTACTTGGACACTAGTGCATCTCCTCACATGATAGAAACACAGGAGCTATTTAGCAGTCTGATGGAGATAGACTCAGGGATCCATGTGGAGCTTGGTGATGATGCCAAGTATGCAGCGAAGGGTGAGGGAACTATTTTGTTCTGACTTGAGTCAAGAGGTTCATTTGATGCCCAGGATGTGCTATATGTACCAGGACTAAAGAAGAATTTGCTCTTAATCTCAGTTATGGAGGACAAGGGTTTTGTTGTTATATTTCAGAGAGGGCAAGTACTCATACATCTAGAGGGAGCTAGCCCTTACACAGCAGTGAGAATTGGGGTTAGAGAGGGAAACTTATGCAGGTTGCATGGGAAGCCTAATCAGGCCTTGGTACATGACAGTGACAACCTGTTTGAGTTATGGCATTGAAGGATATGTTGTGTTGTGAACACCTTGAGCCAATTCATGGTGGAGTCGAGGCAGGTACATTGGGTAGAAGTGAAGCATGTGCTCAGGTACTTGAGAGGTACAATGGAGTATGGTGAGGTATCTTGGAGGAGGAGTGAGGTTGCAAGGATATATAGACCCAGATTGGGCAAGGAGTGCAGCAAATAGGAAGAGCACCCCAGGGTGTTGCTTCAGCTTGGAATCAGCAGTGATTACATAGTTCAGCAGGAAGCAAACTTCTGTAGCACTCAGTTCAGCAGAGGTGAAGTATATAGCAATGAGTATGGCTAGTTGTGAAGCCATTTGGCTTCACAAATTGCTTACGGGATTATTTGATCAAGAGTTGGAGCCCACGATAATATACTATGATAATCAAAGTTGTATCAAACTCTTTGAGAATCCAATATTCCATGACAGGTCCAAACATATTGAGATCAAATATCACATCATTTGAGATGGGATCCAGAAGAGACCAATTAAACTTCAGTTTATCTCCAAAGATGAGCAGGTTGTAGACATTCTGATCAAACCCTTGGTTAAAGGGAAGTTTGTTTTCTTCAAAGACAAACTTGGAGTGGTGCAAAATACCTTCCTCGCTAAGAGGGAGTCTTGAAGTTTGTAGCTCAGATAAGTATTTCCACATTGGTTTGTGTCTGACATGTGGAAATCGTCATTAATATCTCTCAAAACTTTGAAATTCACTTTAATAATTTAATTATTAAACTAAATGTCATTTTATAATTAATGGAGTTCAATTTAATGAAATGCCTAAGTTTTTGGCATTATTGAATTAAACTAATCTTAGCCATTGATCTCAAGTGAGGTGAGATCTAATATCAACCATTGATCACTTTGGAGATTGGGGTTAGGGTTCAAATCAAGATTATAAAAGCAGCCAAAGTGAGAGGAGAAGACACATCACAAGAGAGACATTTATTGGAGTCAAAGACTCATAGAGGAGTTATTGGAGTCAGTGACTCATAGAGGGAGCAAGAGAAGGACTTCTTGCCCAGTCCAAAGGACGAAGATACTGCAGCCGGGGAATTTCAAGAGGTCGTACCAACAAGGAGGAGACCAGGAAATTTCAAGAGGTCGTACCAACAAGGCAGAGACCAGGAAATTTTCTAGAGGGGTCGTACAGCCTGTAGGAGCAGCCAGCAGAGTCATACATCCCACAGCTAAGTCCGTACATCCCGCAAGAGCAGCCGCAGGGATTTCACAACCCGCGGGCAACATTATAGAGCCCATGCAAGGCCGTACAAGGCGTGGGAAGCAATCGTCAGACCCATGGCAGGACGTACCACCCATGGCAAGGTCGTACAGGCCACCATACATCAGAAAAAGATAGTGGGGGCAGAGGGTTTCGTCAACAGAAATTTCCCCAGGTTTTGTTGTAGTTTGTATTTTTCTCAGTAGGCCATTATCCCAGTAAGGGAGCCCATGTATGCTTGGATATTATTTTAATGAAAAGCAGATTTGAAGGGGAGAAAATATTTGTGTTGAAATTGGTTTCATTTGCTTCCGTTATTTAAATTTCTGTTAATTATTTCAGCAAGTATATTTTATTCAGTGAGCTGCAATTATTCATTTCAACAAGGAAATCACTAGGTAAAAATTTATCTAGGGTTGGGATTAGAAAATTAACAGTCTTTGCATGTTAAGTACCAAAGATCTGCAAATACACTCACCACAGAAGATTCAGAGAACAATATAAAAATCCCACACTTTATATTATGAAAATCCTTACAGTAGAGAAACATTGTATAATAGATCCTATTACGGAAGGGATCCATTCCTGTTAACTTTCTTCTTCAAGGGGGCAACCTCCTAATGAGCTACACCTCCAAATACAATACTTCTTGACTTACCCCTTACATTGCTTGAACCCCTTTATATAGTGCTACCAACCACCTAAGAACATTCTAGAGGAGGAACCTTGGAGAAGCGAAACCTTCTAGTAAGTCCTCTTACATTTACTGCATTCACACTAGCCCTTATTTACTAAAAGTGGCCTTTATACATAACAACATTTATCTACTATTATTACCCTTGGGTACCCCATATTATTCCCCCTAACCAGACTACATTCTATCCCCCTTATGAAAGCATTGTCCACAACGCTTGTTATGAGGGTGTACAGCCATATACCAAGGGCCCATAGACAAGTGTGGACCATAATGCTGAAGTAGGTTGGAGAACCAAGGTGCCATGTAAGAATGCGAGCCACCATGCTAAAGTAGTCCAACCGCCACTGTAAATCTAGGTCCCATGTCCAAGTGCTCATGTGAACTCCACGCTGAAGATATCGAATCTCAATAGCCAACTAGAAATGATGCTCCAAAGATCGACATTGGTCATGTGGATCCAAATATGTTAAACCAGTGAAAAAATCATCCACTACTACTAGAGAATAAGAAAATTAAAGAAGAATATGCATAGAAGGCTCTAGTTTACTCTCCAAGATGTGCTCTACATGAGGTGGAATAGAGTCATCAAATAGAAGATGGAATATGGAAGTGGTTGTCATCCCAAAAATGACAACTATCCATATACCAATCATCACAATCGACCTCAAAACCATACCAAGCAGCTGCTTCTTGATTATATTCCTCCCTGATGTCCTGCATAATTCCAAGTGTGATCATTTGAAGATTTTGAACACTTGCCTGAATATTTTGAAAACTTGTTTGGAGGGCTTCAATCTTTCGTTGAAGTTCCATGAGGAGTCGAATATCCATTAGAAACACCACATATAATATACCAAAAGAAAGCTCTTAAAATTCTCTATTCAATGGCGTTGATCTGGTAACAATTTCAGCACCCTGTAAAAAGTTATGAGCACCCTCAAAATGGTTGATTTTAAATTAGTGATATCTTCACTTTCGGAGTTTCGATTCTGACGATTTTTTTTAAATGGGCTATTTTTGCAAAAGGAACTCAGATCTATAATTTGTTTGGGAAAATTTGGCATCAGTTGCTACAGAAATCAGCAAACTCGCGCGGTCATCTGCGAAAAAACCCTGAAAAATAGCATATTTTAAAATGCTAATAACTTCACTTACCAGATTTCGTTTCGGACTTTTTTTTAAATTGGTTATTTTTTCGAGAGGAACTCAGATCTACAACCAATTTCTGCAAATTCTGCACAGAAAACTACATGAACTGTTCGGATTGTTGCAACCCTCTTTTTCTTCAAAAAATATGCAAAATAGAAAAAGAATTCTCTTTTTTTCGTGGTTGAATACAAAAATGCCACAATAGATCCAAGAACAATATAGAAACCCCACACTTTATTATCATGAAAACCCTTAGGGTAGGGAAACACCATACAATAGATCCTATTACAAAAGATATCCACCCCTATTCACTTGTTTTTTCAAGGGGGCAACCTCAATGAGTTACTGCTCTATAATATAATACTTCTTAACTTGTCCATTACATTGCTTGAACCCCTTTATATAGAGCTACCAACCACGTAAGTGTAAAATGTGGTGAGTACCTACACAAGAGATCTAGCTAGCAGAAAAACGAACACAGCTTGCAAAGGTAAGAAGACGAGAGAAAAATTGGAGATAAAAGAATGAGAATTGTATTAACTAAATGAATGAATGATTAAATACACATGATATACTCTGTATAGCTCAACTAATGCGCCATAGTGGTGATCTACAGAGATCTAGACACACTCAGGTAGTTACGAGAGTTAACTGCCACCTAGTCCTAGTCAACTAGTCATTCAGTCTTCAATTAACTGGACAGACCGGAATGAAATGAGGAGGAGATCAAGCATGCACAAGGAATGTGCCTTCCTAGTGATGATCCCAAGGTAAGTGCGCATTACTAGTGATGATCCAGAGGTTACTTGGTGATAAAACCAAAGTTACCATGAATGACTCCACCCCGCTAGTCAACTGAAGAGAAAATTCTCCTAGAATGTAGAAGAGATTCCTAAAAAATCAGAGACCCTCAATAATGACTAATAAACATAGGAAAATAAGGAAAAAATATCTTAGGTGAGTGTAATATCTCCAACACCCCCCTTGAACACTACTATGCGGTAATGAGGAATGGGTCCCAACAACAAAGGCCATGTTGGGTACCCATGAACAATGCAACTAATGCAACTAATGAACACTGAAATAAAGTGAGGAAAGAGGGAAAACCTCATGGGAAAAACCCCCCCTCAAGGTACAATGCATCAAAAGAAGAAAAGACAGTCGCTAAGCAACTGTGTCCTTCACTCCAAGACAATCACGCAAAGAGTGAAACTTTTTCTTAGTGAAACTCTTGGTGAAGATGTCAGCAGTCTATTCAAAGGAAGGACAGAACTGTAGGTCAATGATCCTCTCGTGGACTAGATCTCTGATGTAGTGCATATGGATCTCAATATGCTTTGTCTGTTGCCCTAGATCTCTACAAAACTTGAGAGTACTCAAGTTGTCACCCCAAATGACAATCGGTCTGTGGAACTAGATGCCCAACTCGGTAAGGAAGTTTTGTAGCCACAATGCCTGGATGGTGATGTTAACTACTCCTTTGTACTCGGTCTCGGCTGAAGATAGAGCAATAGCAAACTGCTTCTTGCTCAACCAACAGATAGGCCCTAAACCCAAACTCAAAGTGTAATCAGATGTGGACTTGCAATCAGTGTTGTCGCCTGCCCAGTCAAGATTTGTGACGCCTATGAGATTCAATGCAGATCCTAATGCATAATGAATCCCATAGTTGATGGTGCCATGAACGTACCAAAGGATACGCTTTGCAGCCTTCCAGTGTAATTCATGCAGCTCGTACATGTACCTGGAGATTGCTCCCACTGCGTATGATAGGTCTAGTCGGATGTGGGAGAGATACAACAAAATCCCCACGAGTTGTTTATACAAAATGTTTTCAACGAGTGGAGAGTCCCTGCCATCCTCAAGTCTTTACCCCAGATAGGAAGTGTGTAGGGGTAGACTTACAGTCTGTCATGTAAAATCTCTCCATGACATCCTGAGCATACTTGGCTTGAGATAGCTTGATGCCCGAAGCATCCTAACTAATCTCGAGACCAAGTAATGGAGTGGACCCATGTTCGTCATCGAAGACCTGTCATGCAGAATCCCATTCACTACAGCAATCGATGAAGTCAAGCAGTCAGTGATCAAAAGATCATCCACATAAACAACTAGAATCATAAGTGGATCAGTAGTCCTGAGCATGTAGACATTTGGATCAGATCTGCATCTCACAAAATTTTGGGACAACAGGTAGGAGTACATCTTGGCGTACCATGCTCTCGACACCTACTTGAGGCCATAGAGAGGCTTCTTGAGCCTGCAACTCAAAGATGAATCATGTATGAAGCTAGGTGGCTACTCCATGTAAATCTCCTCCGAGAAATCTCTATGAAGAAATGCATTCTTCACATCCATCTGATGGACTTCCCATCCTCTGGCTGCTGCAATAGCAAGGGCCAAATGAATGGAATCCATCTTCACTATTGGATCGAATGTCTCATCGTATTCTATGCCATGAATCTGCTAAAAGCCTTTCGCAACTAGCCTTGCCTTGTATCTGCTAACCTGACCATTCGCTGCACTCTTGGTCCTATAGACCCATTTGCATCTGACAAGCTTTCTTCCTAAAGGAAGCAGAACCAGATCCCAAGTCTGGTTCTCGAGGAGGGAGTTGTACTCCTCCTACATGGTTGATTCCCAAAAGGGATTCCCTACAGCCTCGCCATAGGTCTACGAGTCTGAAGACTGAGCCACATAACAGTGCATAGGCAACATGGGCTCAGTGGCTGTGAGTACACAAGGAGGCTCCTCGAACTGAGATTGAGTCCTCCTGAGATCCGCTGGATCCCCAAGAAGATCTCTTGCATCCTGAAGAGTGGTTTGTGCCCACTTGGGCCTCTGCTCTAGCTACTCATATGCCTGTACTGATTGTGCATCTGCATGTTCTAAATCCTCTGACTTTGTATCGGAACTCAGATCTGAAGTAGAGTCTGAATGTGTAGACTCATCATCTCGAACTGGTGGAAGGACAAAAGTACCTGCATGCGGCTCATGTGGAGCATGCAAGAGACTTTCCTCAAACTGAACATTGCACTCAATGATGAGTTGGTCTGTTAGAGGGATCAATGAGTCTGTATCCCTTCACACCGTCTGGGTATCCAACAAAGATACATGCAATACTCTGTGGATCAAGCGCTTTCCTCTTTTCAGAGGGAATCCAAGCCCATGCACGTGAGTCAAAGACATGGAAGTGGGTGACTTCCGATTTGTTGCCGCTCCAAGCCTCGAAAGGAATCATGTCCTTAACAGAGCTGTGAGGGGATCTGTTCTAAATGTGATTGGCACAATTAAGTGCCTCAGCCCAAAGCTTGGGAGGAAGCGCTTTTGCATGTAGCATGCAGTTGGCCATCTCGTTGAGAGATCTGTTTTTTCGCTCAGGAACCCCGTTTTGTTGTGGAGTATATGGTATTGTTTGCTACAACTGTATCCCAGCCTCAAGACAAAGATTTTGAACATCTTTGTTTACGTACTCCACCGCATTATCTGTATGGAGGGCTTTGATCTTTCTCCCTAATTGAGTCTCAACAAGTGCTTTGAACTCTTTGAGATGCTCAAAGACCTTGGACTTCTACCTGAGAAAAAATACCGAAGTATAATGTGAGTAATCATCCAAAAATGTAAGCACATGCCTTGCCTTGTTGATGGATGGATGCGAGAATGGACCCATGAGATCACTGTGAATCAGATCTAATGGAGAGGAGGCCCTATGAGCATTCCCCTTCTCTAACTTCTCTTGAGAGTGCTTGCCAAGGACACATCCTTCACAGACCCTGTTGGAAAATTGGATATCAAGTAATCCGGTGAACATCCCTTTCTTACTAAATTGTTGCATGTACCTAAAGTTCAGGTGACCAAACCTCTCATGCCATAATCTACTACTCTCATCAGCATGCGTAAGTAGTATAGAGGAATGAGATTCAATAAACTTAGAAAAAGTGTATAACCGAGATTGATGATTTACCTCCCCGACAACAATCCTAGAGTTGCCTTGCATGTCGAATATGGACACGGAGTCTAGAGTGAACTCCACCTTTTTGCCTGAGCTTGAGTGTATAATTTGATACACCGAGAGCAGATTCACGGAAAGTTGAGGAACATGGAGAACGTTCTCAAAACTTCCATGATCTAGTTCTACTCTCCCTTCTCCAGTGACCTCGATTGGAGAGTCATCCCCCATGAGTATAGGAGGACCATTACATATAGTCAAAGTGGATAATATATCCTATGTGGTAGCGATATGGTGGGATGTGCCTGAATCCACGATCCAGGCATCAGGTGAAGAGTGAACAACAACTAATGCATGATGATTGCCTTTGGGAGCATGGTCTTCTAGCTTCTTCTTGGCACCCTCGAGAATTTCATCCCCAAGGTTGTTCTTTTGAAGAATTTGATTCATAAGTTCTATCCGCTTCTTCATGGATTCTGGATGGAATCCTCGATTGCAGTAGGTACACTTCTGTCCTTTCTTCCCTTTTCCACTTTTGGATCCTGAGGAATCATTGAAGGGTTTGGAGTACCCTTCCTTCTTAGACTTTGCATGTGACTTGGTTTTCCCTTTCACCTTGGATTTCTGATTTTGAGAACCGTTGCCATCATGCGCAGCAAGTGCATGCGCTTTGGAGATTTTTATTACACCCATTTTGATGAGTTTATCTTTCTCCTGAATCAGGGCCTCAATGAACGTATCCAAAGAGGGCATGGTCCAAAATGCTCCAGTAGTGAGTCTCTGAGTGTGGAATGTGGAAACAAAGATGGAGTATTCTAAACCAAGTTTCGACAAAATGGTGAGAACCACTCGCTTTTCCTCCTTTAATTTGTCGACTCCCCAAGCCTTGAGTTGCAGCAGCAAATCCTTGTACTTTGTGAAGAAATCCTGGATGTTTTCAAAACTTTTTGGATCCAATGCAAGTGATTCGACCTCAAGCATGTGTCCTCTCATCTCATCTTGTTTGCCAAAGAATAGTCCTTCCATGGTGGTCCAAATCGCATTTAGAGTTTTACAAGTTGATACATGAAACAACTACTCAGGCGACATGTGCATGCAGAGGACTTCGTAAGCCTCATCCATTCTATTGAGGTATTTGGATTTTTCAATGGATGATGTGGGTTATGTTTCCATAGCCATGGTCAACCTGTACATCCTCTACCTCTGAGCAAAATCTCCATCTTTTGCTTCCATTCAAAGTAGTTATACGGGGTGAGAAATGCAGATGGCGAAGATTCCATTCTTCATGTGTTCTTCAATCTTCAGTACCTACAAATAAAAATGTTGGTTCGCCTTTTTCCTAGCAACCTGTGGGCTCTAATACCATGTAAAATGTGGCGAGTACCTGCACAAGAGATCTAGCTAGCAGAAGAACGAACACAGCTTGCAAAGGTAAGAAGACAAGAGAAAAATTGGATAGAAAAGAATGAGAAATGTTTTAACCAAATGAATGAATGATTAAATACACATGATATACTTTATATAGCTCAACTAATGCGCCTTAGTGGTGGTCTAGAGAGATCTGGACACACTCAGGTAGTTACGGGAGTTAACTGCCACTTAGTCCTAGTCAACTAGTCATGCAATCTTCAATTAACAGGGCAGACCAGAGTGAAATGAGAAGGAGATCAGCATGCATAAGGAATGTGCCTTCCTGGTGATGATCCCAAGGTAAGTGTGCATTACTGGAGATGATCCCGAGGTTACTTGATGATAAAACCAAAGTTACCCTGAATGATTCCACTCCGCTAGTCCACTGAAGAGAATATTCTCCTAGAATGTAGGAGAGGTTCCTAAAAAAATAGGAGACCCTCAATAATGACTAATAAACATAAGAAAATAAGAAAAATATCCTAGGTGTGTGTAATATCTCCAACACTAAGAACATTCTGGAGGAGGAACCTTCTAGAAGCGGAACCTTCTAGTAAGTCCTCTTACATTTATTGCATTCACACTAGGCCTTACTTATAAAAAGTGGCCTTTATACATAACAATATTGATCTACTATTTATTACCCTTGGGTACCTCCCTAGGTACCTGTTATCCCCGATTTCTAGGGATAACTAAGAGATCATGTCTCGAGGCCCACAGGTCCTAGACATGGAGTACCGAGAGCAAGATTGACCTGAGCATGGCCCTGGAGGGCCCATCTTTCTTCTTCTTCATCAGACTTGTCCTGTTAGCAGCAACATCCATCACCTTCGGCTTGGACTTGTATCGAAGAAGACTCTTGCTCCATGAGGTAGTTGGTCCATGTATCATGGTATGTGTCATATTTGATCATTATAACCTTCAGATATATACATCAAATTCCTTTTATTTCTGACGACTGCTTGGATCTTACACTAACCCACTTGACCATGGTTGGGAGGATTGACAAGATACCCTAGCAAGCTTGTACTCATAGGTTTTGGTTAGCCACCAAGGGGGATTTTGAAGGGCCATCGTCCGCTCCCATCATATCATCACTCTTACATCTTATCTCCCACTCATCTATCCCATTCGCCTAGTCCGGACATTAGGATGACCTATTTGTGGGGTTACACCTTATCTCGTGGGAAGAAGGGGCTAAAGGCCCAAAAGGTAAAAGCAGCTGGTAAAAGGTAAAATCCATAAAAAAAAATGAAACCTAGAGATGCCTCGCCCAGGGATCCACGAGAAGGCAATAAAAAGCCTCTCGGCAAGAAATAAGAGGGACCCGAAAAAAAATAACAAAACAAGACCTAGCCAAGAGGATGGGGGGTTTCATCACGAGCCAGTCCATTATGTTCATGGGTACCTAGCAGTATGACATTGCCATTATCTGGTTACCACGCCAGGGCAATGACCTTTGGTTGCATGGCCAAGGGAAAGGGGGTCTCATCACGAGACAGCCTTATCATCTCTGTGAAAGTACTTGTGGGTAACACTGTCAGCTCTGGTCACCACGCCAAGGCAGTGTCCTCCAGTTAGACCTTGAAATAAAAAAAGAAAAAGCAATAAAGAAAAGAAAGAATAAAGACAATAAAGGGCTTGGAAAGAATTGCATCCATGACAGGTACAGTTCACCTTCTACAAAGGCACCCACAAGGTAATATCACCCCTGTCTTTCACTTTACCTGTATGTCTGGACATCCTTTGACCACATCACCTCGTGTTACATGGCTTGGATGATATCCTTTGGAAACTTTCCTTCTCTTATGGATGCTGGCCCAATAGGGCATTTTGTCTCTTTCTTCGGCTTTGTATAGTAGGTTATTGTAATGTCTTTGAGCTATTGGATGATATATCAAGGGTTTTATGCATGCAATTGATAAAATTAATGATGAAATGCGATTGACATTGCTATGAACCCTGTGACTAATGAGCCCATGGAGGGCGAAGTTTTTTATGTGCAGGATCATGCCCGACGGACAGGTACCAGTTGGACCAGTACACATGGGGAGATGATTAGTTCGGACCTCCATGGGGCTGAAGATCCCATCAAATGGTTGTTGGGACCCCACCAGGGGCAGAGGCAGGACAGCGTTTGATCGAGCCTTTGTACAAGAGAAGAAGGAGAATGTTTTCATCCAGGACGCCTTGGCTGAGCCCAACCTAGGGGGGTTGACCCACTGCAGGTGGAACGTGCCCCTTTTGATGCCCCAGGACATCATCTAGGAGCCATGACGTCACCTCCAGTGTATGGCAGTCAGACAGGGCAGCTGGCACGTGTGGCAGGGTTTGGAGCCCTAAAAAGGGCCAACGTTTTGTCATTTGTGTTGTATTTTGCCCTAAAAAGGGCCAACGTCTCCCTCAGGAGGGCTTGACGTCTTGCTTATGCTCATTTAGGGATTTTAATTTAACATTTTAATGTAAAAACAGTATGATTTTGGTTTGTAGCCTTGTCGGCTATTTTTAATGACCTAATTTTAATTATAGGTCATGAAACACTATATATTGAGGATGTTTTCCCCTCATTTGGACATAACACAACTCACTCACACTTGTGAGGTCTGATTTTTGCGCCCTCCTAGGGTAGTTTGTCTTTCTTAAGTGAGGCGCACTTGTTATTGGAAGGATTTTTTGGCATCTTTTGGCATTTCTCTCCAAGGAAGGTTTACAACTAGGGTTTGCACATGCTTTCTTCATGATATGTAAGTGATTTTCTTGCAAAACTTCTTAATTGAATGGTTGTAGGTTTAATTTCTTGCATTTGCTTATTAAATTGCTGATTTGAAACCCTAGGTAACAAGCACACAAGTAGGTCCTTGTTTCATGTCCCCTTAGAGAGAAATATTTCAACCATTGAAGAAGAAGGATTGAGCCTAGCCTTTGCTACACTCATCTTGCTTCTTCCCTTTAGCTAGCATTGAATTTTATAGGTTGAAAAGGGGGTGACGTCCTAGGCCTAGGTTATCTACACCTAGGGCCATCATCTTCTAGGGTTTGAAAGCCTTGTCTTTACAACACTTTCACTCACCTCATCCTTTAGTTAAATTTATCATTTATGCTAGCCGTTTTGCCAAGTTGACCTAAGGAAGGAGGAAAGAGCACGAGGCCTTGCTTAAGCAACACCGGAGTGAGCCTCTTTCCCCTAGGGTTTTGATTCTAGGGCCCTGCCTTTGTAGCTCTTTAGAACCCTTCCCTCTTATCTTTAAGTCTTCATCCTTTCAAAACCTTGTAACCTTATCTTGTTTGACTCCATATACCCTAAGGCACTGATCTCTAGCCTCTAACATTGAAGT
>JASDQU010100939.1:212468-224905 GCA_032191745.1 Picea mariana | reverse complement strand
TATGTATTTATGTTCCGATATCTAGATATGTATTGCACTTGGTGTTGTTTTGATATATTCATGAGCATACTTTGGATATGTTGTCTCTAATTGTCTCTAATGCTTTGGAAACATGATTTAAAATCTTAAAAATATATTTTTTTCGTTAAAATTTAAATATTTTATGTATTTTTTATAAAACCGGTTCATTGAAACCAGTTCGACCGGTTCCGGTTCCGGTTCAGGTTGGACCCTCGACCGGTTCCGGTACCGGTTTTGGTTTTTAAAACTATGGTCCATTCTCTTCACTTTCTTGAACATGTACATACCTAGCAGTACCCTTGAATGCATTTAATCAAACGTGGACATTAATTTTTGTTTTTCTAGTTACACCAATTACCATGTCCTGACTCTGGCTTATGTGTGAATGGGACAAAGTTGGAAATGTGCTCATGTACACAATATGCTTTCTCAAGGAAAACAAGAATATTTGAATAGCTTCTTCCATGAAAGCTACAGGATGTACAGAAAATTGGCATTTACTTATTCATTATTTTACTCTGTCCATCAACAAAGGGCAACTTGTAAGGCATATAAAGACATGATAAATGAGAATTTACAACAACTTATGCTAGCTATTCCTTTGTACGGTCACTAACTATCAAAAAAAGTAGCTAAGAAAAGATTGTGTTGCTTTTTATGGATGTCCAAAGGCAACAAGTTAACGTAAAAAACAAGCTTTCACAATACAAAATAGAGCCTCCTGAAAATCCAATGTTACAACATCAGACATAAAACCTGCAATCAACAATGCAAACAACAAAAAGATTATGCAATGATGAAATTATCCATGACTACTGCACAGTGGTTGTGCGTTAAGATTCATCCATGCCAACTGTAATCATGGGAAGATAGTTCCACTCCCCACATTTCTGACTCCCATGTATGCAGAAGCATGCATCCATCAGCACTACAGGCATCTATGCATTATAGAATTTGTCACCAATTATGTGTATATGCAACAGCTAAAGTTTAGGATAAAATGTCACAGATGATCAATAACAGTCATCGACTCGGTGCCCACCTGAAACAAAATACAAATTGCAGCTGTCCATGCTATGAAACCTCATATGTGCAAACAATGTGCAGAAGCAAGAGAAACATGTGTGGGTCCTACTACAAAGCTGCAGCTGCCAATCATTCTAGTTTTCTCCATGTGAACAACAGAAGAGTAAACTACACGAAGACCAACTGCCCTGAGTAAACATTAAAATTGAAAAATGATAATAAACCTCCCAGCAAATCCCAATTGCTTAGCAGGACTCATGCAAACATCGTGACTTACTGTATTGACAGGTTGAAGAGTCATCTGTGCATAAACCTCATCAGTCTCCACATCAGCCTGAAAGAATCAGGAAACAATTTCAGAGAATTGCATAAATTTACAATTCAAAAAACTGCATAGTAGCAATATCCTCAGGTAGCAAGTCAAAAGTCAAAAGTCATACATGCAATGTAACATTGTGAAGCTGACAAATCAACTTGGAGGGGAGACTGGGGTAATTAGGAATATGTCCATCCGTTTCCTTCTGCATTGAAGCTGCTACCTAATAATAGCAAAACAAGTGAGAATGAGTTCAACGAATTCAATTGTATCTTACATGATTATACTCTACGCCCACTACTAAAAGACGATGACGGAATAAAACAGAATTTCCATACGGTCATTGATATAAAACAGGGGAAATGGCTATGTTATGTGATCACTTACAGATTGGTGAGAGAAGACGGGGTTCAAGTTAACAGATTACAAAAATTAATCAAAACACTGCAGTAGTTTTATTTGAGACATACACACATATCAGCATCTATACATCTTTAGATGGATACTGGGATCTTTCAGTTTCAGATCATGAATCAGAGAATTTACCTAACACTTTGATAACACAGAACCAAGGGCACCTCAAGAATTACCACATTAACAATAAATGTACACTACTCGGTAAAAACTTAAAAAGTCAATAATAAATCTGCAGTCAACTAAGTCACATGACAATGGCTAAGGAGCACACGGACACACATGGCCAACATGGGACATGTAGTCCCCCCGTAACAGGACATGGAGGGGACACACACACACACACACATAAAATTTAAAAAAAAAAATAAGAAACAGGCATAAAGACTAAAAAAAATCACATTTAGGAAACAGAACTACATAAAACATACATAGGGACACACATTTTTTGACTTGTGGGGACACCTCTGTACCTTTTTTTGTAATTTTTGAACATTTTTGGCTCCCAAGTGTCAGATACATCGGAACACATAGGGTCTGAGTGCTGGACATGAATGGGGCACGTGCCCTAAACAGGACAAGTGTCCCTGCATGTTCGACACTTTGAATCTGGACAATGTGCGTCCAGTGTGTCCACATGTCTGACAAGGGGACACACAACATACAGGTCCAGGAGGATGTGTCAACTTGGCAATCACTACAAGTTTAAATAACCTGCTAAAGAATGTTTAATATATTGGCGGTTTAACCAGCCCATGAATTGTGCACCCCTAAAGGGCCATTTGTGGTGCCCAACCTCTTAGAACCAGTTATAACGCATCAGGCAGATTCTAATGCTTCCCTTGAGTTTAAAGGAAGCAGTGTTAACAAGAAAAACAAGCTCATGTGGTTGGCAAAAAGAAAAGTCACTGGAGATTTTATTCAACTTTTCTAACTTACAAGATGCGTTGAATTGGGCCAAAAAAATCCCTCTGTAGAACATAAACAATAAGAAAGTGAAGAAGGGTCTATGAACTTATGAGGCAAATCACAAATCAATTTTGGAGGGAACCCCACTAGAGATAACCTAAATCTACAAGTATTTGGGACTAGATTTCAACAAGAGGCTAAGTTGGGATACATGCACAAGGAAAAGACTGCAACGAGTGTGGAAAGTTATTTCCTGCTCCAAAATAGTTGCAGGCAACAGAGGTTTGGGACTGAAATGCTGTGCACCCTCTTCCAAACACTCATGAGTCATAACCCCAATACTCCTATATGGATGTGAGCTTTGGGGACCAAGTATATCCAGAAACAGATGGAACCAGTTTAACCAAGTGCAGAAACACCCAATAACAAGCTGTCTAGACTCTAAAGAATTAAAAAAGCACCCCTTATGAGTTACTCCTGGCTGAAATAAGACTATATACCAATAATTGGAGGCTTTGAGAATGTTGATCCTGTAGACATAGAAAATGGCAGCTATGAACAGCCACAGGATTATGGTCAAAATCAGCCAAGATGAGCTGAAAAGAAAGGAAGAACACATAGAATCTGCAGTGCAGAAAATGGTTTGGAGAGTTGGAGAAGAAGAAGAAAGGTGCCCACTGGATGAAAAGGAGCAGAAAATTCATGTACAAGAATGCTATGGGAAGAGAAAATGGAGAAAACATGTCAAAAGAAAACAACAATACTACATAGACAACTTCAACGCAAAGGAGGAAATCAAAGTGCAAAATTACTTGAAGCTTAACATCCCATGGCATGAAAAGCAGGCAATAGTACAGCTAAGCACCAGTTCCCACAGATTGAGATGCGAAACAGGAAGATGGGGCCCAAGGAGCCATCAGATGAAAGGTTATGCTAGATATGTGGAAATAAGGAGAACCAAGCAGCATTTTTAAAAAGATGTTCTGTACAATAGTCACAAAATAGGGAGAGATCAAACTTGCATATTGAAATGGTTGGTTGAGGAAATAATGTGAACAAGGAAGCTGTTGAAAGAAGAGACAATGGGGTAGCCAGCCATGAACAAAGAAGATTGGAGCCAAATGATTAGACTGGGACCATGATTCGGATCCCCCCCATTTCAGCCCTATCTTTGTTTATTGTAATGTTTTTCTTTAATCTTTTTGAAAATGTCGCACAGAATGTAATTGTTTTGTCTCATATGGCCACATGGTCTTGTGGACAATTATAATAAAAGCTATCTCTCTATCTATCTGTTTGTGAAGAAAGAATGTCTGCCTGCTTTTTTCCTCTTTCTCTAAATAAACATCAAATCAACCAAAGGTACAGTCATTGAGACTAGCTGACAGCAGGAAATCTAAAAAGTACTTACCTGTTCACTGTGGCCTTGTGGAAAATATACCACCAGGCTACCCACTGGTGGCAATGAGACAAGAGGTCCCGCGCAGGCATGCCAAAGTTCAGAATTAATGCTCCTCCTTTCTCCTGTGTAAAGACCACCAAACCCATGAATATTAGTTTTTCAAGTGAGTATGCAAGCAACAAAAGCAACATTGCAGAGTTCTATTCCTTCTAGAGCCCTGCATCATTGTGTAATAATTTTCCTCAAATAAACATCTTCTCCCCCAACCATCAATTTGTTGGCATATCTTTGTCTTGAGTGTTTTCCTATTTAAAGCCCAGAAAACAGTTTTACATCTAGAGGCCTGGTGTAGGTATTCCTGCTTGTTCAAAGCAACCACTGATGCCTAACATAACAAAAAGGAGTTGCAAGCCATCCAAAGAGGAAAGTTTCTCATAAACTTGTCCATGAAACGCCCAACTTATTCAAGCAAGATTCTTCTTGATTCTGGAAAAGTCACAACTAGGATCAGAAACCAGTTAGATGGTCTAGTATTACAGATTTGCTATAGCATCAATGATAACTTTTGGAAAGGGCCAAACATAGGAAACTCATGACCACATTTTGACAGCTGAAATGTGATGAAAGTATAAGTCTTGTGGGGCACTGACAAAAAATGCAAAGGTGAGGTTAACATCAGAGACCGGGCTCGGAAGCCCTCAGACGTTCCAGATAGTAGGGACAAATGAGACTAAAATCAATGTCTACTGGCATTGGGCATGGCAGCACCCAACAGACATAACAAAGTGACAGAAAAAATGAAATAATGAGTCTTACCTTCGCGAGCTACAGAATGTGCTTCAGGGGGCATACCTTTTATTGAATATTCTTGGTGGTAGCATAAAAATAGGCATGATTTGTGTGTTCTAAGGATAGGTAGTTTTAGCGGATCAGTGGATAAAAGGAGCAGATGTCTCCATTTTATGGGCTGGATTGTGTTCTTTGTAGGAGGCAAAGAAATATTGAGAGTGCATTTAATAAAGATAACATTGGTAGGAGATCTCAGTCGCCCTGTTCTAACAGATTTTATCTCCGTGATTGAGGGTGTGGCATTTCATGCTTGAAGTGCTCAGTTTTCTATTATTGTCTATCTTTCCCTGCATAGCTAAGCCTATTGGCAATATCGGCATAAGATTACCACAACAAAAGATTTTGAACTCGTAATTCACAACCGGAAAGAGTTAAAACAGATACAAACTGAAAACTCGGAGGAGTGTTACTGATCTAATCTAGCAAATCATAGACCAATTAAGGATACTAGGATGGACCATAAAAGAACCCTCTATTATCAGAAGAAAGAAAATCCATTATGTCTAACTCTCTTATCTGACACAACAAAATTTCTGCTCGAAATTTAGCTAGATTGACCGTATAAGAGACTGTGCATCATGTGATGCCAACACAAACTCATATAGCAACAGACACCAAGGCCGAGCTCATCCACAAAAAGTGATGCCTTAGATTGATTCAGAGAGAGCCAGAGTTCAAGCTCAACAAAGCAAATTTGCTTCAGGGATACACAAAGGGCAACCTTCTAATCCCTAGTGACCAAGGAAAGCCCACCAAACCAGGCCAGATCACATAAGCATAATCCAGCAAAAGTCTTCCATTAGCTTCTAAAGATGACAGGTACCCAGTTTTCCTCTTCCCAAAAGAATCTATTCATCTGCTGTATCAGGAACCTCTGTTTGTGTAAAACATAAATGACTCAATGGGACTAGAGAGGTGACAGGGAGAAAACTACCCAGCCTGCGGAGAGAGCACATTGTTTTTAATTGGTTGGAAGTGCATTAAGAAACAGGCTCCAAGGGGATGCACAACATAGAGCAAACTTCCTTCGGCTTAGGCACCAGGTTTGAGGGGCTACTCTGCCAAACATGCAAAAAAAGGTTTTGAACTTGTAACGCACACCTGGAAGACAGATACAAACAAAACCTTGAACGAGGAAATGAGTGTTACTGATCCAATCTGCCGAATTGTGGAGAAATTGAACATTCTGGGATGTACCATACCAGACCCTCTGTTTTTCTTTTAGTGGAAAAATGAAAAATCAACAGGTTAGTCTCCTTTCTATAGCAAAACAAAATTTTCTCACGACACTTGGCTAGGTTAACCGAATGGGAGACAGTGCATAATGCGGTGCCAGAACCAGATAGCGAGGCAGAGTTCATAGATAGCAAGCTGACTTAAATGGATTTTGAGCCGGCAAGGGCTCATGCTCACGAGGGAAATTGCATCAGGCACACACAAAGGGGAACAATTCACATAATACAATCCTACCAAAACCTGCTGTTGTCTTTCAAAGAGGATGGGTACCCAGTTTTCCTCTTCCCAAGCAGCTCCATTTCTACCATATCAGAGCCTCCGTGTGTGTAAGAAGTGAAACAATTCCATGGACTCGAGAGGATGCGGGGAGGACACTACCCAACTTGCACAGAAGCTGTTCAAAAAACACGCCACAACAGGCTGCACCAAATAGAACAGACTTCCTTCAGCTTGGCTACCGGGTCTGAAGAATAACTGCTCTACCAAATTCGCTCAGGATTTGCAATYGGCCTCATCCCCTTGACACCCGTGACTGACTACAGCAAGAATGGGACCCAGCATACAACTCCTTCAACCTCACCAGTGAAGCAAGGCAAAGAACACATAAGATAGTCCGCACTGTGTCAAATCTTGGACAGTTTGATGCACATCCAAAATAGGCTGGWTAAGTTGTTCAATAAGTAATAGGACCTGCGTTCTTTCAGAGTATGCAGAAGCAAACTATTGGGCTATTATCATTCGACAACATCCCCCGGAATGGGAGGTGATTTGGAGAGATCCCTGGGTCACCCAGACTGTTATAGCGAAATCGTAAGTGGGTGAACTTGAAATGATCGACAATTTGTATTTACCATTGAGCCCTGAGCTTTGCCAACACAAAATCAAAAACTAACTACACAGACCGAGATTTAGGGGCGCCTAGTTCCTCATGGGCAAAAGTTAACAGAGGCTGCCATCTTAGCCGGACCCTAGGTGCCTCCCCGGTTTAGCCCTTTGATATGGACTTGCATTTACAAGTACAACGTTCAAGGTTCGATTGCCGAGCTCAGGTTCGGCTCCCAGGAACCTGCAGGGGCTATACAAGTAAACAGTGACAACAATTAAAACAAAAGGCCAGGGACCCATTTTGTTAGCATAAGTGGGTATGATTTCATGACCTTTAAATTCTGCCATTGTGAATCCAACCTGAACAAGGTCCCTGTATTAAACGTGATGGAAGTAAGCTGGAAATATCTATCCTAGGCCTCAGCTAGGCTAAAATGGCTTGAACCGCTGCCAGGTCCCTGGTCGCTGGTCGATCTCTCATCCCCCTCCCCACGCCACCAAAATCAATACACAACATTAAAGCCAAAAAAATTGAGAAACATTTACCATCTTGAGGCTGAGGAAGGTAGCCATTGGAAGGAGCCTTCATCTTACGAGATCCAAGCCACGTGTCCGCCTGCTATAAATCTATTTACACGAGAGAAAACCCTCTGAAAAAAATCTGTCAACGTTAACAAAAACCAGACCTTTCCCTCCTGGTTGCCGTAAACAGTGCGAGGACTCTGTTGTTTCCCGCAAAAATCTCAGGTTTGCAAGATTTCCATGGCCCAATCTCTGTTGGGTGGTCTGACAGGGATTCAAACCCTGGACAGTCAGTGAGCTTCAGCTTCAACTTAGCTGAAGTCCCTGCAAAGGAGACCAGATTTGTGTTATCACTGATTGTTGTTGGTGTTCTCCTTCCCTTGTTTTCTCCTACAAAACCAAAAGAAATGATGACCAATGACCAACACCAGTTGCCTCCATTAACACCAACACCATCAAGCAATCAAAGCAAATCAGGCAGACAAAATTGCATTGCATGCAAAACACAACTCATCACCATTCCCAACACAAGATTTCCCCTTTTTCCTGGCAAGGGTTTATCCGCATTCTTTTATCCTTAATTATTGCCATATTATTAATCCATGTCATGGAAACATGGATTGTCCATCCCCACATGCAAATGTATAAACATCCACTCTAACTACCTGGCCCCCTCTCTCCCCGTGAGACAATGCCTTATTATTATTAATCCATGTCATGGAAACATGGATTGTCCATCCTCACATGCAAATGTATAAACATCCACTCTAACTACCTGGCCCCCTCTCTCCCCATGAGACAAAGAGATCTAGCAGACTAGCTCTATCGCAACCACGGATAAAAGGCATTCACCTAGAAGGTTTGCGCTAAATTTGATGTCATTAAATTTAAATCATTTTTAATTATAATATTATTAACATTAATAATTTACAAGTTAATTAACTTTATAAAGATTTAATATCTTAGATTTTAATTTTAAATATTTTAAATATAAATTCTAAATTGGTATTAAATTTTGACCTTTATTTCTATTTAATTCACTACATACAAAATTTACTATCCAAAAATTATTTATATATATATATATATTCTTGGAACATGATTTGAAATTGTTTTTAATTGATTGATTACAATTTAGTGTAAAGTGGACTATTAGTGCTCATGTTAAAAGGTGAAAGAACATTATGTCATCTGGTAAGAGTGGAAACCTCGTCCGATATAGTCCACAATGATACCGTTATTAAGTTGTTATTAAGATATGGAAAGGTTTTTGGGTAAGTTGCACTTTCGAAGCTTAGCACTCAAGTGAGCTTTTGTCCAAAAGGGGGCTAAGGGATGATTCTAGGGCTTGCATGTTGGAAAACTTGGAGATGGCAACCACCATGTGATCTTGTTAATCATGTTTTCTACTGTGGAATATATATATCTAGAGAGAGAGTGAGAGAGTCAATGATAGTTTAGTTGGTCTGACCATTTAGTTGAGGCATAATGCCAAAGAAGGTTGTGGGATTCATACCCACCAAGTACTATGGGGTTATCAACAATGATTGCAACAAGCAGTTGATATTGCCCTTCATCCAGAAAAATGATGAAAGGAGGGGGAATCCAAAGGTCACTAACAAGGTACCAACTTCCTCACTCTATCTTATAATCCTTGACCCTTAAAATTGAATCACAAACAATATGTCAAAAATGCTCAACACTTTATTCAATAATAAAATTCTTAAGGTAGGGAAACAATGTATAATGATCATTTTATGGAAGAATAAACCCATATTCACTTGTCTCTTTCAGGGGACAACCTCCCAATGAGCTAAGCTCCTACACAACTACTCCAATACATGATCTATAATGAAGACCCTGTCATTATTTAAAGCTAACTAAAAAATCGTGATCATAACTAAATGCTAACTACCTAGTGGACCTTCTTTAATGAGGTCACATTACATTTATTCAATGATAACTATTGAGTGGGTCTTGTTTAATAAACATAGTGGACCCAATCCACCTTGCATTGAATGGTCACGACTCGCCGCTATTATTACTCTAGTAAACCCTTCAATCCCTTATTACACCCTTAGGAATGATCCCACCATTCTATCCCCCTTAGAAAAGTGTTGTCCTCAACACTTGCATTATGATATATAACCATAAACTAGGCTCCCATTTAAAGGTGTTGATTGCAACGTTGAAGTAGTCCAAGAAACCAAGGTACCATATACAAGTGTTATTTGCAATGCTAAAGTAGTCCAAGAAGCTCATACATAAACTCAAGTCCTATGTTCAAGTGCTCATGCAAACTCCAAATTGATGACACCTGAGCTCGATGAATGGCTGAGTACTATGCTCCAAATGCTCACCGAGGTCATGTGGATCCAAATAAATAGAATTATTGATGTCCAGAATATCATCCAAATAGTTGTAAAAGGTCAGTTGTGGATCTAGAGGGAACACTACCACTAGAGAATATACAAGTTGAACATCAATAGTCGTAATTGGCTCTTGACTTCCTTCAATGATGTTCATTTCATACGGTAGAGTAGAGACATCAAAGAGAAGCTGGAAGTAGTTGTCTTCCCATAAATTACAACTACTCATATACCAGTCAACACAAGCATCATCCAAATCACCCCAGGGATATATGTCACTTGTATACTCCCTTTCGGTGGCTTATATGATGTGAATCTCTACCAATGTCTCGAAAATATGTTTATATGCTTCTAGCAATGTCATTTTTGTGGTTTTGCTAGGGTTATGAGGCTACTAATTTGAAATGGCTCTGCCTTCCTTAGTACTTATCAGAATTGATTTTATGACCCTGATATGAAATGACATAACCACTATGCATCTAAAGGCATTAGCCCTGCTACAATCGAGTTCACAAATAAAGAGATAATCACGCGACAAGAATTCCAACTTGAAATTAGTGTAAATATCATGACACTTCTCTAAATCTCTATTATGACCACAATACTAAAATGCCACAACCACTCTACTTCTACTAGCACTGGCATGACTACAATCATGACGCTTTGTCAAAAGATATCTAATATGCAATATCTACAACCATCACTAAAAAAAAACCTAGAATGACATTTTAAATCTGCAATATCTTCACCTTTTTACCCCTATTTGAATGATTTCTTTTAAATTTGGGTATTTTTTTAGAGGAACTCATATCTATCATTTGTTTTCTTAGATCTCGCACAAAAATCTTCAGAAATGGACTTGAGTGTCATGGCCCTATTTTTCCTCACAAAAATATGCAAAAAGAGAAAGAAAAAAAAATAGTTTTTTTGGCTAAAGAAAGAGCTCTAATACCACTTGCTATAATCATTGACCCTCAAAATTGAATCAAAAACAATATATCAAATATGCTCAACACTTTATTCAATATCAAAACCCTTAGGGTAGGGAAACACCATACAATGATCCTTTTATGAAAGGATCAAATATTGTTCATTTGCCTATTCGAAGGGGCAACCTCCCAATGAACTAAGCTCCAATACAATATACATGATCCATTAGGAGGACTCCATCCTTATTTATAGCTAGCTAGAAAACCCTAATCATAATTGAATGCTAACTACCCAATGGACATTCCTTAATGAGGCCACATTGCATTTATTCAATTCTAACTATCGAGTGGGTGTTATTTAGTAAACATAGTGGGCTCAATGCACCTTATATTGAATGGTCATCACTATTATTGCTCTAATGAGCCATTTGCCCCCCTACTACACCCTTAGGGAGTATCCCAATTCTAATGGGTGCTCCCCCTCCCCCCCATTACACCCATAGGGAGGATCTCATCACTCGGAGTGCTTAATACATGCAAGGGTGAAGGAAATTTATTTATCTGCAAAATACACACACACACACAAGCCTCAAGGGTTAACTCGATTGGTAGATGTTCTTGTGAAAAAGTTCATGAAGGTCTTGGGATCAAATATCATTGAATCCCTTTGGGTCACTTGTGAAAGGCACAGGGTTGGGTCAAGCACAGTGGCTCTCATGGATATTTAGAAAAGGCTCTAGGGTGAACTATCCAAGGAGTTGTGCATGCCTGGACTAAACTTATGAGTTATTCATGCTTTCCTCACAAGGGGTGATACGCTAAAAAACTACTATAGCTTTTGGGTATATGACACAACCTCTTCTAGACCTATTGTCGGATGATGTTAGCTTAATTGATTGTCATCAATGTTGTTAGCTCAATCAATTGTCACCAATGTTGTCAGCTCAATCAATTATCACCAATGTTATTGGGCATTTGGCTAGTTCCATGCCAACAAGTGCCTACTTTAAATCCCCCTAAGTGAAGCACACTAATCTACATCGATAGGTTTACTATGGATGTCATCCACAAATGTGAGGAATCATCCCTGAGATTTCCCCACATTATGAAAAACACTTCACAAGATTCCCCTCTCTTCCTCGTAATATTTGAATATAAAGTGACATCAACTACTACTTACAAAAGCAACTTAACCTAACCGAACTCCCCAAAAATTTATCTCATGACCTCCCAAAAAATTTATCTCATGACCTCTCGACAACTTATTCTTTAAACCATTAACCTTTCACTATATGAACCATCTCACTAATCAATATATGTGTAAGATTTTGGTGTATAAAAAACATGTTTAAACAAAATTCTTATTTTAAATGAATTAGAATCACATATTAATTTAATCAAACTTAAACAATTTAAAATTCAAAGTTTTTATGATTAATGAGATCTGAAACTAGGTCATATTAATTTAATCAAACTTAAACAATTTAAAATTCATAGTTTTTATGATTAATGAAATTTGAAGCTAGGTCATTGATTTTGGGGTTATCCCATTAATTGATAACTTTGGATTTAGAGAGAGTAAATACACACAAATTAATTCTCTCTCTCCTCCCATTACA
>JASDQU010100939.1:160552-191236 GCA_032191745.1 Picea mariana | reverse complement strand
ATTTCAACAAGAATACACATTGGGCATACCTATTTTGATGAATCTCCAATGATTTGCAAGTAGATGGAACCCTTTGTTGTCTCCTCCAAGCTCTCACAAATCCTCTTCAAGCTCTCCAACTTTGTTCCAACACCAACACCAAGAGCTCCTTCCCTCTCCACTCCAACTCAAAGATAAAACAATGAGGAAGAAGAGAGAGATTGTGCTTTATCTCCCCTCTCTAACCCTAAACATGGCTTAGGGCCCATGCACAAAGCCAAAAAATTAAAAAAAAAACCAAAAAAACACACTTTTTTGGGCAAAAATTCGGGGAGCGCCCGTGTGGGTCTGGGAGCGCTTCGGGAGCGCGGTTTCGGGGGGTCGGGAGCGGGTCTTGTAGGTTNGGACACTCCCGCTCGGAGCGCGGTTCGGGGGTCTGGACCGGGGGGGGGGATGCTTCGGCAACCCTGTTTTGTACATTGTTTACACCTTTTGCAGAACTGAAACTTGGGACAACAAAGAATAAGTTAAGAATAGCTACATTACTAAGTGGAATAACACGGATTTGATTTAAGAAATTGGTAAGGTCTTTTCACTGCTCTTTTGCAGTATTTTATTGATTTATATCACACACATTTAGAGTGGGTTTTGTCTACTGATCTGCGTTATTTATGTTTGCTATATATCATTTTAGATCAATTATCTTAAATAATTAACTCCTACCTTCATCTCATTATTGTTTAAGGCACTGCTCTATTTATTTTTGAGTGAAGTTGTTGTGTTAGGGAAGCCTCCCAAAGTTCTTTAGCGTTGGAGTTGGGCTTGAACAGGGAAGGGCTTGTGCCGCGGTGACATTAGGCACTTGTCTTATGTGGTACTGCCTTAGTGCTTTGAGGGACCTTGATGAGGCCGCTAGTTTGGTCAGTAACAATGCCAATCAATAATATGCTGAATTAGGGACTAGCTTAGGGATGTCGCACATTCTTAAATCTGTTTTATGATCAAATGACGCAGAATTTCAGATTTAAAGTGAAGAATAAACCGTCCAAGAGAAATACTTTCCACTTCTATGAAAGACATCTTGGACGTTTTTGCTAGGGCTTGAAGTATGCAACAAATAAACATCCCAGAGATGTTAGAATCAAATTCACAATAAATATATCAATGAAATACAAGAGAACTTGAAAGGAAAGAGTGAATCCCCCTTTGTGAATCCACTAAAACCTTGCAAGATGAACGAATACTTCAACAATTTTAAATACCTAGAAAAATTACTCACCAAATAACAAATTTGAAATTGCAGTTTAACAGTTACAGCTAGGTTTCTTCACAAAATAAAATTGCACAACATAAATAAATACTAGGAACACTGTAGAAGGTAATAGCAATCATATCACATGAGAGACACTAGAATTTTGGGGTAAAGAACCCCTGGAAAAACCCAATGTGGGAAAACCAGTTCTTCTTTTTGTGGATTTTATTATGCAGCAGAAAATATAGAGATCTCTTACAGAGCAGATCGATTGACAACAATGGCTAGGGAAACCCCAGCGAAAATTCTTCCCAGCCCCTGTATGGCCCTCTCTAAACCGAATCGAACCCAACAACACAAAAATTGGCCCAACAAACAAGCCTCAACGCAAATCGTATGGCTCAGTTGTGTTGTCTCTGCATCACACGTGCGTCTCTCTCAGATCTGTAGCACGACCTCTGCAAAACACTCAGGAAGCAAGTCAATCCACCTGCAAAAACTCTCCTTTGTCTTCTCTGCAATTCGTCTCCAACAAACCCTCAAGCAATTCGCTTCTCTCTCCTGCAAATCGCCCTCTCTCAAGTGCATAATGCGCCCAACCACCAAGTCGACTTCCTTTTGTCTCAATGATCAAGCAAAAACTTTATCTCCAAAGAGATCAAGGGCTGAGATCAACCCTCACTCTCTCAATGAGATGGATGGCCAGGATTAAAAGACCATCACTTAAATTATTTTTACTTTTAACTTAAGGAAAAAGTGCTCATTAAGTCAACATTAAAATATAACACATTTAATGTACTTTTTCTAAGTTAGACTTAGGAAAAAGATTTAACCCATCAACTTGGCTAGTTTCATTGTCTCCCTCCATGCCAGGACGCCACTACATGGAAGAAGACCTTCCGAGTTACTCTTCTCAACACTCCCTCTTAACGACGAAGGGATTATGAACCAACCCCATCTTATCTCTAAACTTTATGAATTTCTATCTGCATAGTGCCTTGGTAAATATATCTGACATCTGATCATCTGTCTGTTGTATTGGAGCCTCACAACTCCCCTTTGTACACAATCTCGTAGGAAGTGATAATGAATGTCTATATGTTTGCTACGATCATGAAACACAAGATTTTCAGAGAGCTTGATGCCACTCTGATTATCACAGTGTATTACAATAGCCTCTAACTCCTTTCCAAACAGTCTCGAGAGAAACTTCCTCAACCATAGTGCCTCACATACTGCTAAACTAGCTACCATGTACTTTGCCTTAGCAGAGCTCAATGCTACTGATCTCTTCTTCCTGCTGAACTGGGATATAATACATGATCCTATGCTGAAGCAACAACCTGACGTGCTCTTTCTGTCCTCTGCACATCATGCCCAATCAACATCTGTAAAACTTGGCAATCTCACTCCACCATATCGCTCATACAACAACCTGTACTCCACTGTACCTCTCAAGTAGCTAAGCACATGCTTCGCAGCTATCCAATGCCCTCTCCAAGGGTCCACCATGAACTGACTCAAAGAGTTAACTGCAAAGCTAATGTCCGGTCTAGTGTTGACCAGAAACATGAGCGATCCAATAAGATGACAATAGATGGTGGGGTCTACTATCTCAGAACTAGATACATCAATCTTCCTTCAGTTTGTCACTAGAGGTGTGGACATGGGCCTACAATTTGTCATCCTGAACCTGCACAAGGTCTCCATTGTATACTTTCTCTATCCTAAGAAGAAGCGCCCATCTGTCTGCCAAACCTCTAGACCAAGGAAGCAATGCATCAAACTAAGGTCTTTCATCTCGAACTATGCTGCAAGGTTATCCTTGCAATCTGCAATCAACTGCTCATCTCCAGTATGAAAGAGATCATCAACATAAAGTACTAGTATGAGAGGCACCTCACCTGCTAGAAAATAGAGGTTTGGATCAGCCTTACTTCGCTGGAATCCCATATCTCTCAAGTAGCTGTCAATCCTCAAGTAGCATGTTCGAGGTGCCTGCTTGAGCCCATACAAGGCTCATCTTAACCTGCAAACATACGTATCCTTGTCTTCAACCTCAAAACCTTCAGCTTGCTCAATATAGAATTCTTCCTCAATAACTCCGTTGAGGAATGCAGTCTTCACGTCCATATGATGAACATGCCAACCCATCTCTGCTGCTAATGACATAACTGCTCAGATGGAGGAATATTTAGTCACCGGGGCGAAAGTCTCCTCGTAATCGATTCCCTCTTTTTGTGCAAAACCTTTGGCTACGAAGCGTGCCTTATACTTCTCCACACTTCCATCTGCTGCATGCTTGACTTTGTATATCCATCTGGAACCAACCACTCGTTTGTCCTCTTTCCTGGTCACCACCTCCCATACATCATTCTTCATAATGGAGGCATACTCCTCCATCATGGCCTCCTGCCACACTCCATGCTTTGCAGCCTGCTCATAAGTGGAAGGCTCAAAATTTGTAAGCTTTGTCATGAGTGCCATGTACCCAAGTCTCTGCAGTGGTTTACTTTGTCTAAAAGATCTGTCTGGAGGTGCTACCTGTCTAGAATCACTAACTGTGGACCTATACCACTTAGGCCTTGGCCTAGGCTCAATCTCTTGTGGAACAAACTCATGCTGCTCATTCTCTTCACCAGTCTCCTGACTGTCTTGTCCACTAGTCTCCCTCTCAACAATAGTACCTATACCTGCACCCTGTGCCTGTGACTCAATACTCTGTACCTCCTCAATCTTTTGCCCTGAGTCCTGTCCCTATTGGACCTCTACCTGTGCTGGCATATCTCTGGATCTTCTCAAGGCTCGTTCCTCCTTGAACTACACGTCCCTGCTTACTGTTAAATTATGAGCTTGATTTCTTATGCGGATTATTTGTTTAAATTCTTCAACACTTTGATTCCAGCTTAATACATTTCAACAATATAGAATCATAACTGAATAGAAATAACCATGTAGATACATAAGTATGCACACCAACAACACATATACCCTGGGGAAACCCTGTACAGGGAGAAAAACTCCAGCAAACGATCTTCCTTTATTGCATTAATAATGTATGATCACTTACAAATACCCACCATGAAAAATCTGCTCTTAAATGAGCTTACCAAGACGACTTAGACCGGGCTGTAAGACCTTGTAGAAGTAGAGAGACTTGGCTGAAATAATCTCTTGTTATTGACCAACACTGTGGAAGATACCATGCACTTCTTGGGTGCTTGCCTTGCTGTCCTTTTCTGGACTGAAATGCAGCCTCACTTTATCAGGGTTATACGTTGTCTCTCTTGATTGATATGCTGCTCTTTTCTTGAGAGATATGCTGCCTTTCTTCTTGACTGTTATGCTGTCTATCCCTTGACTGATATGTAGTTTAACCCTTGATTGATACGCTGATTTCCTCTTATCTGATACGCTGATATCTCTTGACTGATATGTTGATATCTCTTAGCTGATACGCTGAACCGTTCCTGACAACCTTCCTCTCCAAAACAAGACGTATGGCAATGAGGGTCGAGCTGTGTATAAGTAGGTGCTTGGGAGAGGAGAGGGACAGTTCAAAAATAGAAGATGTTTGCATGACTTTCACAACTTGCCTTAACTCAAATTAGAACTAGAGAAGAGACTTTACTTAGATGACTCGACTCTTGCATTGCAACTCACCCTTGACTTGGCATGCGTGTGTACTAACTTAGCATGCACATGTCATGCATGCATGCAACATGCAACTAGACATGCATGCAACATGTGACATGCGACAAACTTGACAACTTTGACTTTGACCTAGACATGCAACTTTGACTTTTACAACTCGACTCTTTACATGGAAATTCAAATTTCTCTTCATGGTGGATAATGTTACACGTTCCAACGCACTAGATCAATACATTTATATCATTTGCAATATTAGGAAAATCGTTTGTTTCTAGCTCATAGGAATTTTACATTCAAGCTAACATTTGCTAGATGCCTTGACTTTTGCTCATGGCTCACAAGGCTTGACTAGGCTCACAGAGGTTGTACGTTCCCCCTGACTTTTGCACTAGTATGTCTATGTTCACAGAGGTTGTACGTTCCCCTTGACTTTTGCACTAGACTGTCTATGCTCACAGAGGTTGTATGTTCCCCCTGACTTTTGCATTAGACTTACATAGCATCTTATTCGTCTTGACTTTTGGTTTGACTCATAGAGATTGTACGTTCCCCCTGGCTTTTGTCAATACCTCACAAGACTGGTTGATTCTCCAAATCTCCCTAGCTAGCCTCAGGGTGGCCCATATGGCCTCTCATTGGAGAATGACCGTCAATGCTGCGAAATTTAACACTTACCACAATCCTCCTGCGCGCTGGCACAAAAATGTGGTAGGCCTTGGAGATCTCATTGTAACAAATTAGTATCCCTTTCTCTGCTGTGGGGTCTAGCTTTGTCCTCTTCTTCGAAGGGACATGGCAATAAAAAACACTCCCAAAGATGAGAAGATGACTCACATTTGGCCTACTACCTGTATAAATCTCCTCGGGTGTCAATTTCCCCAGAATGGTATGGGGACTCCTGTTCTGTATGTATGCAACTGTGCAACAAGCCTCTACCCAAAAAAACATTGGTAACCCCCGATCATGTATCATTGCACGAGCTGAACCCACTATGGTCCTGTTCTTGCGTTCTGTCACTCCATTCTGTTGTGGGTTATAAGGAACTGTGAGCTCCTTCTTAATACCCTCAGCAACACAATATTCCACAAACTCATTAGAGGTGTACTCACCCCCATTATCCGCTCTAAGTACTCGGATTCTCCTTCCAGATTGGTTCTCCACTAGAGATCTGGACTCTGTAAACCTGTCAAAGACCTCATCCTTGGTCTAAAGGAAATATATTTAGGTCTTCCTGGAGTATTCATCAATAAATATCACGTAGTAGCTGAAGCCACTAACTGACTACACACTCATAGGACCACAAACATCCGAATGGATTAGATCCAAGATCCCCTTGGACCTATGCTCACTAGATGGAAACGCCTTACGGATATACTTTCTCTATGCGCAACCCTTACAAGGGTCATGCTTCTCTGTTGCAACCTTAGGCATTCCTGTAACTGCCCGTCTCAAATGACCCAACGCACCAAAATGCAAATGTGCCATCTGTTTGTGCCATAACTCACTCAAATCTGTAGTGCTATTGACTAACGCTTTTGTTGGCTCAAAATGCAACCTGTATACTTTCTCACTTCGAACCCGAATTATCTTATCCATCTTGGTTGTCGACCCCTTTGGTCTAATGTATATCTTTCCTCCACAAAAGGTCACCTCAAACCTAAGTTGCAGGAAACGCCCCCCCCCCCTGTTTCGGGCAGGAAACCGGTATGAAACTCGGAAATCGGTACGGTACGGCCAAGAAACGCCCTTGGCCGTACCATACGACGTTTCCCGATTTGGAAACGTCGTACAGTACGGCCGACGACGTTTCCTGGCTATACGACCATCGTTTCGGGCGTCTTTGAGGCGAAATAAGAAAAAAAAGGGGGGCCATGGGGCCCCCAAACAATCAAATATATATTTTTTTGCATTTTCTATGTTTTTCTTGCATCATTATTGCTTTTTTTTATTGCATTTTTTTTGCATCATTATGTTTTTCTTGCAATATAATGTCTTATTTTAAAAAAAACTATATATACATATATATATTTTTTAATTTTTTTATATACGGCGTTTCCCCGGACATTTCCATTTTTTGGGGGCCTGTTTCGTACCGTCCCGGTTTCGGAAACTTGGAAACGTTTCTGCGTTTCGTGCAACTTGGCCTCAAACCTTATCCTCCAGGGTCGAAACTGAAATGAGGTTCTTGGTAAGACCAGAAACATACAATACGTCAACAAAACAAAGTGGTTTACCTGATTCCCTTTGAAATGACACTGTGCCTATGCCTTGTGCCTTACAGTGTGCATTGTCTCCTAGCTCAATATGAAGATTCATGCCTCCCTCCTGCAAGCTACTGAAGAACTCTTTGTGCCCAATCATGTGACAAGAAGCACCACTATCCACATACCAAATACTTGTGACAACTGAGTACTTTGTGCCCAATCATGTGACAAGAAGCACCACTATCCACATACATAAATCCTCCTCAAAGCTCTTTGCAAACTCCTCTACTCCTACAGAGGCTATTGTCTATGGCTTAGTCTTTTTCTTTTCCGGACACTGTGAGGAAAAATGCCCAAACTTGTGACACTGGAAACACTTGACTTTGGAGAAGTCAATGTTCTTCTTCTTTCCACCTGCTCCACTTCCAGAGCCCTTCTTCTTAAACTTTCCCTTGCTCTTGCTTGCAAGAGCCAAAGCCTCCTCATTTGAAACCTGAGATGTTATAGATGATTGACTTGCCTGACCAAGACGAATTTCCTCCTGCACAAAATCATCCCATAAGCGTTGCTAGTCAAGGAGCTTTTCTCGAGTTACAATTCCACACAAAAATGTGTCTCATGGCTTGGAAAAGCCATTCAGGGCTATACGTACTAACTTAGAATCCTCTGTCTTGGAACCTGTTGCCGCCTTTATACACACCTGGGTAACGTGGAAGAAATTTTCAATCCACTTGGTGTGTCCTTGGGGGCAAGTTAGAGTTAAGGTGTTGTCACTTAATCCTCAACTCCTCCGTCTAGGCCAACTCCTAGCGAAACCAAGGGGGGTAGTCCCTAAAGAAAATAATCTAAGGCTTGAACTAATGTAAGTACACAAAATAAATCTAGGAGTTTATTGCAAAAGACAATATGCAAAGTAAATCTACTCTAAGAGCATATATCAGTCAACCACCATAAAGAAGTACTTTCATAAAATGATACTCAAGATATATGATGCAAGTAAATAAGGAAATACTTCAAGATTAAATACAAATGCTTGAGAAATAAAAGTACTTGAAGCAAATGGATTTGTAAAGTGTGTAATGAGACTGATGCCTTAAAAGTATAATGGGCCGTTGTTGATCGCATGTTTTATTAGATTGTCTTTTGAAGGTAAATTAACAAGATAAGTTTTATTTGCAAAAGTAAAGTGTTTGAGAGCTAATCTAGATTTGGCCCTTCAGAGGATATCCCTAGAGTGGAGGTTGAGCTTGCCTGATATCCAACAGGGAGAGTATCCCTTTGATTTTGCACACAAGTCCATGAGAATGTAGGAGATCCGACAGGGAGAGCCTAGATCTCAAAGTTCCCGCCAGATTTCTTACACAAACTCTATTACGTTTCCACTATAGAAATACTTCTTAAGGATTTCCCTATTAATCTATCCACACTGACCAACCCAGCGTGTATGGAACTTACTCCCAGAAGATCGAGACAAGCTCCCAACTGGAAGGGTCAGGAACAACACTGGGAGCTGAGGGGAAATGTTTATTTTAAGCAATAAAGTAAAAAGCTAAAAGGGAAAAGTTTTTCAATTACTAAGTCTTCACTAACCAACCTCTTGCGAGGAGTTGAGGAGACGGTTTATTTTCCAACTTGAAATTGCAGAAAGTAAAGTTGTAGAAAAGGAAATCTAATCTAGCAATTAAAGTATTACTTGCCAAATTGAAATATAACCTATATGATTATTGTAGTGCTTTGTAATGAATTAAATGATTAATTTTAGCTTATGCTTAGGTGTGAAAATTGATTCTAAGCTAAAATTGCAGAAATGACACAATCAACAAAAACACCATTCCCCCTAGGGGGGATGAAGAGTGGGAGCTTGTAGCCCCACTGGTTTTATTAATGAATTTACAAAGCTCGTTTTTGGAATTACTTGTGACCATTCATTAGGGGGGTCACAAGTGTTTACAAGGTTTTACAAACTTTTATTTAAGAAAGGGGGGCTCCCGGATACTACAAATCCACCCAAAACGGATAGAGTTTCCTCTTATCTGTTCGCAACCTGCACTAAACAACAAGCAAACGATGACAAAAGATGGTCAAAACCCTTTGGAAGTGTCTTTGGTTACTAGTAGAAAACCCAAAATAAACCTAAGTTATAATCTATGATAAATGAGCAAAAGGAACTAAGGAAAGCGAGCTAGAAAGCTTGTTTCCTTAGGGTCTTTTATGGCTGTTATAAAACAGAAAATTAAAAGCACTTAACTTGCTAGATATGAAAGCTAAAGCATAAAATCAAGATCTCTTTTAAAGCCTTTAAATTTGACTAAGTTTTAACTTGCAAAAGAGACTTTTCTTATTGCTAGATCTTGCTTAAAATATAGATAAAATCAAACTAAGCTAAGATCTAAACAAGAGCTTTTACAAATCTGATTTACTTATGTATTTGAATTGAAATATGGTAGATCTAGAATGTAGATTTGAGTAACCAAAGAAATTGAAAATTTAAGAGAGAAGAGAGAGTAGAATTGCTTGATTCCTTGGAAAGCCTTGGGCAATGGAGTTCCTTGCTTTGGTGGAAAACTGAGGGGCTGTGTTATTCACCACAATCTAAATGCATTGGTGTCACATAATATAGGTGCATGAAAGCATGAATATTTAGCTAAATAAGCATGCAATTCAAAACCATCAAACATACATGAATCAATAGAAATATTAAGCAAGCTAGCTTTTCTATTTCTATCCTATTGGGAGGTAGCTCCCCTTCCAAGGCCAAGATTTAACAACAAATGCAAAAAATTAACAATAAAGCTTATACCTCATACACAAATTGAACATAGATGATCCACACAAACTTGCTTTACACCATGTAATAGCCTCCAAAGCCTTTTATCCTAGTGAGAAAGAAATATTACAATAACATCAACACGCAAGATCACCCAAGCTCCAACTAGCTTGCACAAGAGGTGAGTGCTTGGTTTTATAGAGAGAGGGAAGGGAGCCCAAGTGAGGAGGGCACACCAAGTGGAGGAGAGGGGTGCATCAAGTGTAAGGTAAAGAATGCAAAGTGGTAACCAAAGGGCTACCACCTCTCCTCTTGCTCCAATCCATGACAAGTGTGCAATGTGGAGAGTCTAGGAGGGCGGCACCTCTCCAAGAGATAGACTGCCCACTCAAGGATGCGCCACCTCTCCAAGAGGGGCACACCTCTCTATTGAGCACATGCTCCAAACAATAGATGGCTTCCATATAACACAAGTTTCATCCACAAGATGCTTCTCTTTGGTCGCCACACACCCTCTTGGTCTTTATTTGACTCCAAAACAGGTTGAAACATGTTTTCGACAACTTTGCTAAATTTTAGCAATGCTAATTTTTCCTGATTTTTTATGTCTTTTTTGGGTTTTGTGAGTAAAAATCACTAATTTCACTCACAAAGGTGGGTATTTAGGTAAAGTGGGTTCTTTAGGTTAAAAGATGAGCACCCCAAGGCATATGATGCCTCCTAGTATCACTTTTTTAATACAACTAATAAATTTCGTTTTACGGAAATTTTTTTATTAAGTGAAAAATTTAAAAAATCCTAAAGGGGACTTAACACATTTCCATAAAACTCTAGGATAATGCCTATCACGGTTATATGCATACGACTCTAGACTTAAAACACCCCCCAAGTAATATCTGCTAGTACAATTACTCCAGCTTTGGAGGATATTGAGTGAAAAAACTCGAAAATTATATTTCTCTTAAAGAGCAAGATATAATTAGCAAGTAAAAAAAACACTCTAGAGTATAGTACTAGTGTCTAGTTCTTGGATGGATGAGCCTTTTACAAAAATGATATGCTTAAGTCATTTTATTACAATTTCCCATAGGGTATGTAAATGTGGTAAAAAAAACTTGAAAAAAAGGCCATATTGGTTGGCTGGACTTCTGAACTCTGAATTTTGAACAAGTCATTGTTCAATCTTTGGCGGCTCATTTGCAAATCCATCCTAGTGGAACTTGGTAGATAACAGAACCAACTGTAGGAAGCTCATCCTTGATCTATGTAAGATGAGTGAGGCAGGGAACCACACGTTCGTCCTTAGCCATTTTGGTACTTTGCATCCTTTCCCGAAGCACCATAATACTATTTTCATTCTTACTTTGATAGAGGCTACCCAAGGCAGACCACATGTCTTTAGCAAATGTTTTCCCTCAAAGGTGTGAGATTATGTGATCGTTTACCCCATCAAGGATTATGCTCATAGCCTTCGCTTCACCTTTCTTCCAGGCTCCCAACAAAGCTGTATCCGTAGGAGCTACTGCTTTATCATCAACATGCTCAAGGACATCATTGACGTCCAAGATTCTGGTAACCCTCTCTTTCCGGGTGGGAAAGTTCTGAGCATCTTGAAATCTATCCTCAACTCTCAAAGTCATGGCCATTTCTGAAAGTGTCTTTGTCCAGACTCCAAACCCTACGCTGTTTCAAAAACTAATTATGTGCTTAGATATGAAATCGATCTTCTGTAATCAACATGCTGATGCTGTTACTTCAACAGTCCTGCTCTCATACCATGTGAATCCACTAAAACCCAGGAAGATGAACAAAAACTTCAACAATTTTAATACCCAGAAAAATTATTCACCAAATAATAAATCTGAAATTGCAGTTTAATAGTTACAGCTAGGTTTCTTCCCAAAATAAAATCGCACAGTAGAAATAAATACTAGGAACATTGTAGAAGGTAATAACAATCATATCACATGACATACACCAGAATTTTTGAGTAAAGTAACCCCTGGAAAAACCCAATATGGGAAAACCAGTTCTTCAGTTTGTGGATTTTATTATGCAGCAGAAAATATAGAGATCCCTTACAGAGCAGATCGATTTACAACAATGGCTGAGGAAACCCCAATGAAAATTCTTCCCAGCGCTTGTACGACCCTCTCCCAACCAAATCGAACCCAACAACACAAAGATCGACCCAACAAACAAGCCTTTGCGCAAATCGTACTGATGAGCTGCGCCGTCTCTGCGTCACACGTGCGGTTCTCTTAGATTTGTAGCACGGCCTCTGCAAAACACTCAGGAAGCAAGTCAATCCACCTTCAAAAACTCTCCTCTGTCTTCTATGCAATCAGTCTCCAACAAACCCTCAAGCAATTCGCTTCTCTCTCCTGCAAATCACCCTCTCGCAAGTGCATAATGCGGCCAACCACCAAGTCGACTTCCTTTTCTCTCAATGAGCAAGCAAAAACTTTATCTCCAAAGAGATCAAGGGCTGAGATCAACCCTCACTCTCTCAATGAGATGGATGGCCAGGATTAAAAGACTATCACTTAAATTATTTTTACTTTTAACTTTAGGAAAAAGTGCTCATTAAGTCAACATTAAAATATAACACATTTAATGTACTTTTTCTAAGTTAGACTTAGGAAAAAGATTTAACCCATCAACTTGGCTAGTTTCATTGTCCCCCTCCATGCTAGGATGCCACTACATGGAAGAAGACCATCTAAGTTACGCGTCTCAACACCCTTTAGGTCATCCGATGTTAGCACTTAGAGTTCAGCCATACAATTTCCAAATTAATGATATGCAATTAGAAACAATTTAGAGATGAAATTAACCACTAGAAATGTCACCACTAGAGATGTAAGATGAACATGTAACAATATTATAGTTGATGAAATAGTAGCTAGGTGTATGTATAAATGAACTTTTAAGCATAAAACCTAGTTCTAAGGTTTCCTCAAATCTGATTTTATAGCTGTTATGTAATTTCCAGATTTGAGAGAGCCCTTAAATCAATCCAAAAGAAGATAAATAAAATCTTGAAGTACAATATTGTAGGGTTGATTTCCCTCTTTAGGGTTTAGAGATAAGAGATTAAGCACAAATGCTTGATAAACTAGTCTAGGAAATGAAGTAAACCACGAACTTTGCACTAGACTAGGAAAGAAATCCAGATTATGGTTTTTCATTGATTTTGTTGATGTTTTGTAGCTTTGGGCAGGTATTTTCACATTGTCTTGCTGTTGGGCATGCGTTTCTTGGGTTTCTTGGACATTTTGTTTTTCTATTTTCAGCCAAGGAGGAAGACCGAACATGTGATTCCACAAATGTGAGAGGAGAGAGAAAACAACCGCACGAGTGAGCAGGGCATACAGTCACACGTGTGGGAGAAAAAAGTACGTATAGGGCCGCACGTGTGAGAGTTGGAGGGCCGCACGTGTGAGGGCAGGAAGGCCGCACGTGTAAGTATTTTCTGGGAAGTTTTGCAGGCCACGTGTGAGGGTTTTTGGGCAGCAATAGGTTTGTACAGGCTCACGTCAGCAGTTTGTATGACTGACATCAACAGTCCATACAGCTAACGTCAACCGACCATAATGGTGTGTTGGAGCAGATTTGTAAGTTGGGAATTTTCCTAGGATATTTTGCTGATTTTGTAATTTGCTGAAGAGGACCTTTTTGTCCTCAGATTTACTGGTTTTATGGTTTGATGAGAGGGATGGTTTTTGCCTTGAGAAAATGTGGATTTGAAAAGTTTATAGAACAGAAAATTGTGTCTCATGTGCATGGATGATTTCTCTCTGATCTTTGTATTTCCGCTGCTGTAATTTTCTTTCATAATTTCAGTGTAAAATTATTCAATGATAACAACCCTAGATTTACTATTTGGACCACTTGGAAGTAATTGTCAGATCTGAAATTAGATGCATAAAAATTTACAGATTTTTCGTTATATTTCTTTCTAAACAAAAATAAAAGATCTTGAATTTTGGGGTTTTATGGTTGGTTGTTGGGAGAAAAGACAAGTGTCTTATTCCAACTAGGGCTTATGGGGTCAAGAAGTACGCCCCTCTTAAACTTGGTCTATTTAATGTAATGGATTAGGGCTAAGAGACTAGAAACCTAGGGGTAAATTAGTCTTATCTAATCAAGATAATGTATATAAACCAATGTGCTACAAGAAGGGGTTCCCAAAGGAAGCATTTTCACCGACAAGATCAACTTTAGCTTTATAACAATACTAAATAATCTTGCTAGGGATCCAAAGGAAAACAAAGCAAGTGGTATCTTACCCTTCAAATGGATCGATCTTGAAAGTTTGTTTAGTCTTGAGAAAACACAATAAATTTTTGATGCACCAAAAATAAACCAAGAGAGAAGAACTCCAAGAATTGACACCAAAACCTCAATAGGTAGATCTTCAACAAAAATTTATTCTCAAAGAAGTAGCCAACAATAACAACAAATTGGAATGAGAGGAGGAGCCTCTATTTATAAAGGGAGCTTCATCATCCATCTCGTTCAATATCATTTTCTATCTCCTTTGATCTAGCCTAGGAGAACTACAAAAATGACTCGCTTTTAGTTAACCTAAAGAGACCAAGTCATAATATAATAAAGATGTGCCACATGTACAATATCCCCTCTAAGAGAGGATGACGTCCAACTAAAGAAGGTCGACTAGGCTCCAAGAAGGCTCAACGTCTCTCCCAAGTGGAAGGGGAGACCCTCAAAACATGGTAAGATGCTCTTTCAATGAAGAAAAGTCCAAAAGATGCCAACATCTAGCCTCAAAGCATGGGACAACCACATATGTGGGAGTAAAAGAGGTCCAAAAGAGAGGATGGTTCCTCTAAGTAAGCTCCATCATCCAAGTGTGAAGTCTCCAAGGTGAAATAACATCCTCATATCATGCAAGCAACCTCCACAAACCATGGAATGACCCTCCTGAAGTCAAAAGGTATCCACATTGTTGCCGTCCTAATGCACACTTGCTAACGTGAGCTAAGTTCAACTCACTTAGTGTGCCCTCGGAGACACAATGCCTAAGTTCCAAGTCCACACTGTCACCTTGACTGGAACTTCTTCCTTCTAGGCTTACTCCTAGGGAAGCCAAGGGGGGTAGTCCCTAGTTACTAAGTTAATTTTAAAGTTAAAGGTTCTAGGAGTTAGTTATATTCGTTATAGGCCAAAGGGGGAAAACTAGCCTATGATGACAAGCAGCAATGCAGAGTGCAAGTCTAATCTATATGACAATCAACCCTTTCCCTAAGTCAGCTAAGACTAGTGCCTATGTTTGGGCAATGGGGTCGACTAAGGTTTGAGGGGGTTTCAATTACAGCAGTTTTATAATTGAGACAAGTTAAGCTACCCCAAACCACAAGATAAAACTATACAAAGATTGTCTAATAGTTACAATGTTTACAAGATTTACAAATCAGATACAAAGATACATGAGCTAGATACAAGATATACCAATTAGATACAAGGATACACCAATGTAATAAGATGTACAAGATATAAGCAAGATGTAAGCAATTTACACACATAAGCCAAGCATGCCCCAAATGGCACTTACTCCATTTGGACTGCCTTCACTGGCACAATCACACAAAAGCACTCAAGGATCAAAGGAAGTGATGCCTCCCCAAGTGGGATACTCAATCACTTACTTGATCCACACCACAATAAGCAAATAGACAAGATATTCAACAAGTAAATTAACTGCACATGTAAACATAAGGGATGCAAACATGTAGTTGCAATAGAGATAGATAAAGCAATGAGATATTCCACAAGTTATGTTTGCCTATGCATACATCTAATTCCCCCCAAACATATACAAGTGATCTATGCAACTAAGTGTTGTAATTGCTTAAAGATTTTAAAAATTTTAATTTCCCTTCACCCTAACTAGGTGTGTGCCTCAAGCTTCCTCCTCCTTTGGCCAAATGACTGCCCGGTGCTCAAGATAGTAAGGCTAACGAGGCCTTACTCTAGCTTCCAAGGTCAGCCCTGACAGTAAGAGGTAGCCCAGGAAGGATCTCCCCAACGAAACCACGGGACGGTCCCCCGCCACTACCGCCTGGGTGTCCCTCAAACCCGTTTTAGATGGTGGAGGCAGATGAATGAGGCCCCTAAAATGTTACTAAAAGTTATTATGACCCGCGGGTGGGTCTTTAGGTGTGTTGTGTTGCTTTTAAACAAGTTTTAGACCCTTAAAAATTATGTTTTTAGCGCATGGCCGTGAGCAAAATGTATGAAAAATGAGTGCTTGCAATGTGTGATCAAACCACCATTATCATGTCAAAACGTGAGGAAAATATAGCACAATGTTATACCATTAACCATGAACCATTCAACAAGCAAGACTGAATATTAAAGATGAAGCGTGAGCACTTGCAGAATGTAGACGTGAGTGTATATGCCTTAAATCATAAAGATAAATAACTTGAGCGCATAGATATTTAACATGTAAAACATAAAGCCCATAAGCATGTGAAACACATATGTAAGACGTGGCTTAAAAAGAAAGAAACCGAAAGTGTGAAATGCTTAAAACATTTAACCCATAAACATGATATAAACGTATGTGAAGAGCACTTGAAATAAAGTTGAGATGTGAATGCTTAAATAATGAACTAAGACGTGAGCATCATAAGGTATAAGTGCTAAACCATGAACAAGGACGTGAGCTCTTAGATGTTTGACATGTAAAGCATTAAAACCATAAACATGAGATCATATAAAAAGCGTGCTTGAAGTAAACTAAGATGTGAATGCCTCCACCAAGAACTAAGACGTGAGCATGTAAGTATTAAGTGCTTAACCATAAACCATACGTGAGCTGAAACAAAGATGCTTAAACCATTGACAAGACGTGAGCTCAAAGATGCTTAGACCATGAACATTTAACCCATAAGCATTATATCATATGTGCAAAACGTGAGTGCTTAAACCGTAAAGGAACTAAGACGTGAGCTCTAGGAGATATCCCTCATCAACATATTATCCATAAATTGCACAAGAAGAGGAGGACGTGAGCTAAAATGAGCATCAAAAACTGATCTAAGAACTAACCATCATCCACATAGTACGTTATGCTAAGCTTACGAAAATGAAAGAGCTTGAAAAATATGAAACTTAGCAAAATAATGAGAGATCTCTAAACCAACATCACTTCATATGCTCATAAGAGATTAGAGAATTAGCTAGATAACTTGAGAATAAAAGGACTAAAGCATTAAGACTAGATCTAAGTTATCTAACCATTCATCATTAGGGCGTGAGCACATAAAATGAAATACTAAAAGCAAAGATAACTTGCAAATGATGATCACTGAAAGATATTCTAACTACTAAGCATGTAAACCATCAAATGTTGATTTCCCTTTAGCCCAGGCGATTTTGGGGATGACTCCCCCAAGGTGCCGGCAATATGAAAAAACAAAACTGAATCAAAAATAAGTTTCCTTTAGGCCAGGGCGATTTTGGGGATGACTCCCCCAAGGTGCCGGCACATTAGATTAATATTCCTAAGATATAACTGCACAGGAAAGCAGGGCATTCAATCTTCGTTCTCTAGCTTCGGAGATCCGGAGAGAGAGAATGTCAGATAGGCTCCTGGCCGACTGCTCAGGCAGAAACTATCTTAGCAATATTAACCAAAAAATAAAAGATTGATTGAACGACTTAGAAATGAAAAAAAAACAAATCAAGCCAAGACGATTTTGGGGGGTTGGCTAGGCCAAGCACACTCCCAAGGTGTCGGCAATATGTTAGATAACAAATATACAAGGAAAAATCAATGAAATAGTACAAGATATACAAAAATACACTAGGAAAACGTTGGAAATTCGTTACCCAAATGAGATATGCTTTGGTGAAGGCTTGTGGACGAATTTGGAAAGAGTTTCCCCTTGTTGCTGGTAAGTTTCTGCAAAAACCAGCAAGCAAAAGCTTGCTGGAAATGCTGAAAAACACAACAAAAGTTAGAGAAAATTTTCTGCTTTTACACAGAAAATTTTCACACAAAAATCTGCAAGAAAATGATGATATATTGACCTATCTAAGAGTGTTAGAATGCTGAAATAAAACTGAAATGTATGCAGAAATAAAATGGACAATAAGAACAACTAGGAGTTTCAGAGAGGGTTAAGGGTAGGCTCCTCTGGATGCTATCCCAATAATCCTCTTGAAATGACCTGCAAAAATCAAGGAAAGTGGTGAAGCATGGAAATAGATAGTTAACTTGAATAAACCTAGAACGAAATACTTACGAATCCTAAGCTATTCAAGATGAACATAAACTAACAAGAATACTCTTCAATTAGTTTACCCAAGCAAAATACTTTGAACTCAAGATCTATTTGCTACAACACCACAAACCAAAACCATGAAAGTCACCTCATGTGTAGGAAGAAACAAGAATACTCTTCAATCTCTTCGTAATCCTCCAAAGCTTTTCTCTATTATTCCAAAATGTGAGAGTAAAACTCTCAAGAGCAATGAGTGGGTGGCTTGGTGGCAAGAGCAAGAGAATGGAATGAAATTTTAGCAGCATAACAGTAGCTCAAAGAAAGGTGAAGAAAATGAGTGAAGAGGGGTCTCATTTATACCCAAAAAGGCAAAGTGAGGGGCCTTAGATGAATGCCAAGTGTTCGAACTTGAGAGAGATTGAGAATCTCTAAGAAGGGGGCGCCCTCTTAGGGTTTTGGATTGATGAAGTGGCACGTGGGCCATGAGGGAGTGAAGGAATGAGGTAGGGGGGGCGCACCTCTCATAGGAGGGGCCCTCAACACATGGCAAGGCCCAAACAAGTGGCCAAGAATGAGAGGGGGCGAGTTATGAAAAAGGGCGTGAGCTGGGAAGAGGGGTGCCACATGTGAAGAGGAGTGGAGCGTGGGGTCCATTAATTGATGAGGTGGAGGTCTAGGGAGGGCGCACCTCTCATATGAGGGGCCCACACAAGGTTTTAGGTGAAAATATTAAGGTTTGAGTCAAGGAACTAAGGTTTTGGGTAAGGGGGGTCGTTTTTCCCCTTAGGGCAAGGGTAAAAAGGGTGTAAATGTAAGTTAAGTGGGTAGATTAAGGTTTTAAGAGCTTAGGATGGGTTTGGGTAGGTTAGGGGGGTCTAACTTGCTCATTGCCACCTTACCACTAACTCACTAACTCAAAATTACAATAATTTTGACATTTGACTAATGTCACCTTAGCAATTAAAATTGCTGTTTTGACTGACTCTGACTCTAAGTGGACTCAGACATAGTAAAACTCGTCCGACTGAGCTGAAACTTGGTCTATGGGTGTAGGGGGTGCCGTTCCCCATGACCGAGTTTTTACAATGTTTGCTCAAAAAATAAATAATTAATTAAATCATTAAAGACCTAATTAATTTAAAAAAACCTATCTAGACTCAACGAAATTCCGCGAAACTTTCTACACTGTCTAGCATGGTCATTTACAACATTCCTAAACAAAGGTTACCTAAGGACGAGACCACTAGAGCGCCGTTCACCACTTTGGAGGAAATTATTGCATATGTGGAGGGAAAAACTCAAGGGAAGTCAGCCAGGCCCGAGAGCCCGGTTAACAACCTGAGGATAAAAAACCCTCGGTGAAAGGAACTCCCCTAATGGAAACATCCAAAGGTACCCGACCTAACTCATGACTCATGCAGACTTATTACATTATTAACCCACGCAGGGGTGCAGAAATTTCGTTTACAAAATTTGTGCTGGGGCATCAAATGCCCAAGTAGAACCAATACTGTCTGGAACATAGGTGCATCTGATGATGCAAACTTCATGGCACATGAGTTGACCCCTAGCTGAATAGGCGGTCAACACACATGTTAAATGATTAGTAGGATAGTCCTTCAAAGGGGTTGACCCTCAAATCAAGTGAGAAGAAGCCTCATAATGCATGAATGAATAGATCATTCAAGGATCTAGGATGTGGCATGTCAAGAGGTGACCCATGCATGTAGAAATAGCCCAAAGTGCCTTGGACGATGTGACTAGTGCCTTGAGATCTATGAATTGTCTCGAGATATGTGAAGCTTCCTTGGGAAACATGAAACTGCATAAGCAATTGTAGAGTCATCTCCAAGAGTCCATGGCCAAAGTGTGACAAATACATAAAAGGGGAGCCATGCTTAGGCATAAGGTAAGTGTGCTTTCATAGGTATTGTTGCCGTCCTTATACACACCTGGGTAATGTGGAAGAAACCTTCAATCCACTTGGTGTGTCCTTGGGGGCAAGTTTCGAGTCAAGGTGCTGTTACCTGATCCTCAACTCCTCCGTCTAGGCCAACTCCTAGCGAAGCCAAGGGGGATAGTCCCTACAAAAATAATCTAAGGCTCTTTTAAACTAGGAAAGCAAAAGAACTTAAATCTAGGAGTTTATTGCTTGACATAAAGCAACCATTCAACATTTGACATTCATCATCATCATAATCATAAAGTACTTGTCCATAGACATGCATATATCAAAGGATACAAGATCTGCAAGATTTAAGCATATAAGTTAGACAATGTGCATGAATGTAAAAGACTGCTCACATGAAAATTATACCAATTTATACCAGTGCCTTAAATGGAGTTGTGGGCAAATGTTGATCGAAAGTTTTATTAAGGTAAATTAATGTTTAGTTAGTGAGAAGATTTTATTTGCAAATAGAGTAGAGTGTTTGTCTAAACTATATTTGGTCCTTAGGAAGGGTCCCTAAAGTGGAGGTTGAACAATGCCGCAGATCCAACAGGGTAAACCCTCTGATTTGACACACCAACTCAAGAAAGTGTGGGGGGATTCGACAGGGAGAACCTAGATCTCAAAGTTCCTGCCAGATAACCTCACAAATTCCCTTACGTTTCCACTAAAGCGAAGATTCCTTATAGGATTTCCCTAATTAGGCTACAAACAAGGTTCAATTACTTTGCAATACTTGAAAGAGATAACATATGTACCCTACTTTGTAAAGAGAACTTGCACAAGTACTTGAAAATTGAAAGATCTTTGCAACACTTAAATTTAGTACCCTGCTTTGTAGTTGAAAGATATTTTAGAAATTGCAAGGTTGCAAGATTTATTGCTGAAAGGACTTGAAGCAATCTGAACTAAACATGCATAAGAGATTCAAGATTTCCTTTTAATTAGCCATGCATGTGAAATATGAGTGTGTGTTCGATTTACTTGACTTGTGTGTTTGAGATAATAGATTTAGACATTCATCAACACAAGAAAGAGAAAACAAACCAAGACACACAAATCCCCCTAATGGGGATGGAGAAACTGGGCACAAAAGGACCCGCTTTTATTGCAACTATTACACTGAGAACAAAGGTTCTCTTTGAGCTTTAGCTTTAAGAAAGAAAAGAGATCCTTATAACTTTTGGATCTTGAAGAAACTACAAGAAAAAAAAGAATAAGGAAAACTTTATTCATGAAGTCAAAACCCCCCAGGGTGCTCCGGAAGCCTTGATTTCGCCAAAATTTGATGGAATCTCCCCTTGTACCTATTATAGCTGCAATAAAACAAGAAACAAAGTTTGTTAAAACATGATGAAAAAAAACTTTAAACTAAAATTTTTTTTTATCAAAAATTTTTCGGAAAATTTTCCAAGGCAAAAATTTAATTTTTTAGACTTTTTTGACACTTTGCATGAACTAAACTTGGGCTCTTCTAGCTGTATCTGTTTGCTTTCCTAAAACAACAAGCATAGGACAGTTAGTTAGCTTGATCTTAAATGCTAAACAAGATACTTAACTAGCTTCAAATCTAGGAGAAAATAGGCTAGAAAATGCCCTAGATCTACTTCTTTAAACTTGAAAGAATTACTATTAGATCTAGATACTTTGCATGCAAAAGAAACTAATCTAAACTTTGGATTTAAACTAACTTCTCAAGCATGCATGCAAAAGGTAACCGAATAAATTTGAAGAAAGTTTGAGAGGGAGAAAAGAATAAACTCTTTTTTCTTTCAAAAATTGAAAGTTATGGGCTATGAGGTCCTTTGATGAAGAGTAGAGGGAGCTCTATGCTTTGAAACTCTTGGACAATGACGGTTGAAGGAACAACCTATCAATCCTCCAAGCTTGAAGAACCTGCAACAATATACTTCAATCTTGCAAACACTTGTTCAAAGGTCTTCACTACACAAAACAACACTCAAATATGCATGTTAGTTTAACTGAAAACGAAGCATGCAATACAAAAGTCTATGATTTATAAGGAAGAAATGAAATGAATCAAGCTAGATTTATTTCACCCTGCTGTATGATAGCATACCTTCAAAGCCTTGCAAATAAAATACAAAATTGAAATATAAGATACAAGTTACCTCATAAACGCAATATTAGATCCAAGCATCCACAGCAAGAGAACTCCAAAGTCTTCTTTATTCAATTCAAGAAATGATACAATGATACAATAGTGGTCTGTCTTCCCAAGCTCCAACTCTCTAAATGGAGAGGGGTATGCTTGTTTAAATAGCATAAGGGGTGACATTCCCAAGAGAGGTGCGCAAGGGTTTAGGAGGAGATGTGCTAGAGTGAAGGAGAGTGGCGCACTTAATAAAGGGGAGTGGTGAGGGACTAAAGTGAGGTGGAAGGGTAGTGGACTAGGGTGAAAGGGGAGTGATGTGGAGTGAAGTGAGGATGAGTGGAGTGAGGTGGAGTGGAAGAGAGAGTGAGGGCGAGTTGCAAGCTTTGGGATGTGCGCCCCTCTTTAGGAATGCACCACTCAAGCATGTGGGGTCGAGTCCCTTCATTGGGATCTCCTCTGCGTCCATGTCACCTCAATTGAAGTCGCCTTAGCTTTTACTTAACTTGCCTAGCCCTCCAGTCAACTAGGGACATAAGAAAAACATGTTTCCAACATGTTCCTCAGTTCTCCTAAAAAATAGGAAATGAATTAAATTACCCCTTTTCCGTAATTTTCGAGTAAATTTGATTTTTTAGTGATAATAATCACTTTTTTGCCTCGAAAGAAGGGAAATAGGGGTTTACATGATACTCTGGACTGGAAAACGACCATAAATATGGCATCTGACAATGTTTGATGCCATATTTTTACAATTTATTGACTTAGAATTAAAAAATTTCATTTTTGCGGGAATTGAATTAATTCACTGAAACATTAAAAAATCCTATCAAACCTAGCCGCAATTTCCAAATGACTCAATTGAGATGACCTAGTATGAGCTCATATACATTTAGACAGGAGATTGATAGCGAGATAGTACTTTCTCCCCCTTCAACAGTTCAAAGGGAGACAGTCATTGATCCAGTTGACAGTTGATCCCATAGCTCCAGTTGATGTTCCGAAAAACATTGCAGTAGGCCATAAAAGGCTTGCCTGGGCTCGACAGACTCTGTAGGAGGCAAAGGGACATGCAACTCCTCGAGGCACATTTTGAGAGAGAAAGAGACCACAGAGATATTTGAGCTATGTTTTAGCAATGAGCCACATCATTGATATTGAGCCTTCTTGTCATGAAGAAGCAACAGGTCAGCAGGTTTGGCAAGATGCCATGATAGAAGAGTATCAATGCATCATGAAGAATGATGTGTGGGATATTGTTCCTAGACCAGAAGGGAAGTCTGTGGTGACTTCCAAGTGGATCTATAAGATCAAGCATGCAGCTGATGGAAGTGTCGAGAAGTACAAAGCGAGATTTGTGGCCAGAGGATTCTCTCAGGTAGAGGGAATTGGTAATGAGGAGACATTTTCTCATGTAGCCCGATACACTTCCATTCGTACGATCATTTCCCTAGCTGCATCCATGGGTTGGAGACTACATCAGATGGATGTAAAGACAACCTTTCTCAATGGTGAGATTGAGGAAGAAGTTTACATCAAGCAACCAGATGGATTTGTGATACATGAGAAGGAGTCTCATGTGTGCAGGTTGAAGAAAGCCCTGTATGGACTAAAACATGCAACTCGTGCTTGGTACAAGAAGATGGATGGATTTCTGATGAGTTCGGGCTTCAGGAAAAGTGTTGTTGATCCAAACCTATATTATCATATTGTTGGTAACGAATGCCTGATTTTGGTCCTGTATGTTGATGATTTATTCCTCACCGATTCAAAAAGTCTTATTGCTGAATGAAAGCGTGCATTGACTTTTGAATTCGAGATGAAGGATCTGTGTATGATGCACTACTTCTTGGGACTAGAAGTATGGCATAGGACTGATGAGATTTTCTTGAGTCAAGGAAAATATACAATAGAGATATTGTAGAAATTCGGTATGACAGAGTGCAAATCCATGCCTACAACGATGGTGATGGATCTGAAGAAATGAACAAGGCTTCGACTGATTCATGCGAGATTGATCCACATCTTTACCGATAGTTGATTGGATCATTGATGTATCTGGTTAACATCAAACCTGATATATGCTATGTAGTGAACATACTCAGTCATTTTATGAGTCAGCCGAGACAGACTCACTGGATAGCAACGAAGCATGTATTGAGATATCTACGAGGCACAGTTGGATATGGCCTGAGATATGCCTCCAATGTAGACATAAGATTCCAGTGGTATGCCGATGCAGATTGGGCAGGGAGCGCAATGGACCGAAAGAGCACATCCGATTGTTGTTTTACCTTGGGATCTGCCATGGTTTCTTGGTGCAGTAGGAAATAGAGCTCTGTGGCTTTGAGTACCGCAGAAGCAGAGTATATTGCATTGTGTGTGGCAGTCCGTGAAGCTGTGTTGCTTCACAAGCTCCTTGCATATTTATTTGGTCATGAGATGGATTCCACTGTTATCCATTGTGATAACCAGAGTTGTGTGAAGCTCTTAGAGAATCTTGTGTTTCACGATAAATCGAAACACATTGAGATCAAATACCATTATATTATAGATATGGTGCAGAGGAAAGCAATACATATGCAGTACCTTTGTAGACATGAGCAGGTTGCAAATGTCTTCACCAAACCGCTTGCCAGGACGAAGTTTGAGTACTTATGTGAGAGACTTGGCTTGGTGGAGAATGCCTCCCTAGATGAGAGGGAGTGTTGTTGATTGTAGCTTCATGAGACATCCTCTAGATCATTCTCCTCTAGACTGAGTTGAGACATCTGTGAGAGAGAGCCCAAGTGTTGGGTGTGCCCATGTGATGGGTGTGCGTCAAACTCTGGACTGAGTTGTGATGACGTGTGGTCTCTTGCTTTGTACTTCTCTGGACTGAGTTGAGTCAGCGTGAGATGGTTTCCTGCCTTGTACTCTTGTGGACTCAGTTTAGTCGGCTTGAGATGGTACTCCAAATGGTACTCCTGTGGATTCAGTTGAGTGATCTGTTGAGTAGGGCGTCCTGGTGGCTAAGCACAGGTGGACTTGTCCCTAGTGGCTGAGCACTAGTGAACGTGTGAGATCCTTGCTATATTGTTTGAGAGTAAGATTTACTTGTAACCCTAATTTGTGATGGAAAGGGTACAAGTCGACCCCACCATATGTGAAAGATAATTAATATTTGTGTAATGATTAATTATATTATTGAGTTATTAAAGTCGGCTCTATTGTGCCAATAGACACACCTTTTGTTGTGTTAGTTCTTTTATAAATAAAGGTGAATCCCCATTGAGGATTACACACACTCACACTTGTCATTTCGGAATTTCAGCAAGTGCTTGTACGACTGAAGTTCGCACTTCTCTTGGGCGCTAGGTTCTAGGTTTTGATAAGCACCCTCTTGTGTGCTAGGTCTATGGTGTAGGGGGATCGTCTCTTGAGAATATAGCAAAGGATTGCTGGGTTTTTCCCTTGTTTGAGAAGGGTTTTCCCATGATACCTCTTGTGTTCTTGTGCATGGTTATTCTTCTTGTGATCTTGGTTATTGCAGCACTTGTGTATGGTGTTGTTGCATTTGTTTATGGTTCAAGTACATGCTAAATGAAATAAACCACATGTGCTTGAGCTAAGCATAGAGAAAATTCAACATATCTTAGCAGTTCGATGTGCAACCTATGACAGTTGGAAAGACATGTATGAATCAGATCCCACTTTTAAAGAGATATGGTCAGCATTACAACAACCTACAATAATCAATCAAACACCTTTTCTCGATTACAACATTCAGGAGGGATGGCTGTATCGCCTCAATCAACTTTGTGTTCCGCAATTAGAGGATCGTTTGATTCTCATTAGAGAAGCGCATGCTTCCTCTTGTGGTGGTCACTTCGGGAATGCCAAAACACTTCTACACCTCCAGCGCCACTTCTATTGGCCTGCTATGTCCAAACAAGTTGACCATTTCATCAGAGCTTGTTCTCTCTGCTCACAAAGCAAACCCTCTAATCGCAAACATGGTCTCTATCAGCCTTTGTCGATCCCCTCTCGACCATGGGAATCGATTTCTATGGATTTCCTGAGTGGCCTCTTGACCACTTTGCACAAGCATGATGCCATTTGGGTTGTGGTCTGTCGGTTCTCCAAGATGGCGATCTTTCTCCCTTGCCATAAAAGCACTTCTTCCACGTAAACTGTTGAACTATTCTTCTGCCATATTTGGCCACATTATGGTCTGCCTAGTAGCATCATTTTTTATCGCGACTCCTGCTTCCTTAGCTCCTTTTGGTGTACCCTGTGGTCCTTAGTAGGCTACCAACTTTGATTTTTCATGACATTCCATCCACAGGCCGACAAACAAATAGAGGTGGTCAATCGTACATTGGTACATGCTCTGCACAACTCCTTCGTAAAAAATTAAGTAATGGGATGCTTATCTTCACAATTTGCAGCATAGCTACAACAGAGCTACGCATTCTTCAACGAGCTTCTCTCCATTCGAGGTTTGCTTTGGCTTCCAGCCACTTGCACCTACCGAGTTGCCTCTCAATTTGACTCTTTCAGGTTCAGTGCACCATCAACGAGAACAACAAGCAACTCAACACTTCATACAGAATTTATCACAGTGACAGAAGCAAGTTGTAAACTCTTTACAAGCAGTGCAAGAGCGTGCAAAGCAATGTCATGATAAACACATAACTCCATTGCAATTCCAACCAGGAGACAGAGTTTGGCTGCAAATGGACAAGCAACGCTTCAAAGGGCGTCATCATAAGTTACATCCATTGCGATATGGACCATATACAGTTTTGGATCGCATTGGCGAAAATGCATATCAGTTGGATCTTCCAACACATTTGGGCATTCATGACGTTCTAAACGTCAACAATTTAAAATTATTTGAGCCGCCACTTCTTGAAGACACAGTCACTGTCTAACACCCCCTGGACAACATTCCTGTTTTTCAACCTCCATTGTTGCATGATCAAATTCTAGATAGTAAGATCAGGACCACCCGTCAACAACATGTTTCCTATCTAGTAGGAAGACATGGACAAACTCTAGCACAAGCCAAATGGATGACAACAGAGATAGTGCAACAACGTTTTCCTAAGTTGCTGACAAAAGCAGGGACACTTTCGGATCTAAACAGGGAGGAATTTGACCAATAACGAAGGATGTTAACCTTCTTTAGAAAGCTAACAATAGAGTATCAATAGTTCGCAGCAAGCAAGGTGATAAAGAGAAGTAATGCTATACTAGCTTGCTGATCTTTGTCAGCGTCGGTCAATCCCTTATTTGTAATAAAGCATTCACCAGTCTAAGTAAACAATGACAATGTCTAAAATAATGAATAGTTAGTTTTGTCAGTAACCGCTGCGGGAAATTTCTCTTGCCAATCTAAATGCGCAGAGAAATGCAGAAGAATAAAGCAACAATTACCGTTGTTTGAGATCTCCTTGATTGATTAAAAGGAGACATCGTCCTCTAATGTGATTGATGAAGTTTTGCTGAATCTTCATTCTTTATTTTCTTGTGTGTGTAACATTCATTTTCTGTTTCTGTGATTATTGAGAGGTAAATTTCATTTTCTGTTTTTTGTGATTACTGAGAGAGAGTGTGCACCAAAGGAACTGGTGCACATCTCTATTCTGCTGTGCGTGCTAAGTAATTCGCCCTCAATTTTGCTGGTAGCATGAAGGAGCAAGTAGGGTGTCCGTTTTTAAAGAGGAGGACGAGTTATAGAAGGAGATACACGTCTTTGCCTTGCTCAGAGTGATCAACATTCAAGACTCCCCTCTCAAGGAATGTGTTGCACCCTCTCCATTAGACTAATTCGCCTTTTCTAGTCTTCCAGTAATGCGCCCTCCATCTAACACGATTCTTAGCTGTTGAGCGTGCCCCTCTCAATCAGATCCATATGCGCCCTCCATCAAAAACGATTCTCCATTGTTGAAAAACGCCCTCACACTCAGATCACTAGGTCAATACATATGCCATCTTTAGAAACAATATGACCCAACAATTTCTTTGGTCTACACCAAATATTGACTTTTTCGGGTTCAATGAGATTCCATATTTTCTACAATCTTTCAAAGACCTTTCTTAGATGATGAACATGAACATTTCTTTCGTTTGAGACTACAGTTAAGTCATCATAGTAAATTTCAATGATTTTTCCAATTAGATCTTGGAAGGCAAAATCCATAGCCCTTTGAAAAGTTAATCCAACATTGAAAAGACTGGAGGGCAGTCACTGTTGAAATATTGTAACTGCAAAGAGTATTCTATTTATTATTCAGTTATTATTCATTAGGTCAATCCCCATTTGTGGATTGATCATGTCAGGCATTGTAATTGACCAAATCCCCTTTTGTGGATTGGTCAAACCCTAAATATGTTATGCAAATTGAGAAGTTGGCCCTCGGGCTAATTAAAGTGGTTTTAACCACTAAGAAGACAAGTCGGCCCTGCCCAGTGAAGAGGCACCTTTCCAACACCTGCCAGTTTGTATAAATAAAAGAAGCCAACGCCTCATTTGCTCACTCACTTAGTGCGCAAGTTTGTTAGCTGCAGTTGGGAGAAGAAGGAAGAGAGAGGTGCATTGCTCAGTGGTGGATATTCTCTAGTGTTTGGTTTATTGTCTTGGCACTGTATTGGCTATCTATATTAAAGAAGTTTTTGCTAGGTTTTCTTCCCGATGAGGGTTTACCAGGATAAATGCTGTGTATCTTGTGATTGTGTTTCTCTCAGTGATCCTACCTATGTTATTGTTATCTAGTAAATTGAAAAGAAACCTAATAATAGCTCAAAACATAACAGTCACAAGTACTTAAAGGTTCTTCATGGGGCGGTAAACGCTGCCTTAAATTAGTCTTCCTCTTTTACCATAACATAGTTTTAACTTGAAAAACCATCCAACATAGAAATCATTTCATCCCTAGTGACTCTTTGCAATAGGTTTTCCATGTTAGGCAAAGGGTAATTGTCTTTCAAGAAGAGTTGATTTAGGTTCCTAAAGTCAAGACACAAACATATCTCACCATTCTTCTTTCGAAGTACAACCAAGTTTGCCACCCAAAACGAATGCCTAGTGGGGGCTATGATTTTTGATCTAGCATCTTTTGTAGTTCCTTTTGGATCAGATGGGCTAACATTGGGTTGATGTTTTGTTGCTTTTTCCTAAAAGGTTCTACTCTTTCTTTTAATGGAATGGTGTGTTGAATTATGTCTCTCTTATAAGCCTTTAAATCATCATATGACCATGCAATGTAGTGTAGCTAGGGGGGAAAATATTGGGTACTATTATCGCACAGTTTGTAGCTAGGTCAAAAGGCTTGAGAATTGAGGCCAAACTGACGTAAAAAGAATCTTCCCCACCCAATGTCACCTCAATGGGGAGGTTCTTTCTATTTAGGGAGGTTAACCCAGGGGAGACATCCCCGGTAACTTGGGGTTTTGAAGAGGCAAAGGTATAAAGTCAAGATTAAAGTTTCCCCCTCACAGGTTACCACCAAGGCCAGACAGTCCGGCTAATCAGCCAATAAAGAAGTGTATGCCCAAATGAAAACACCTGCCCAGAACAAGACAACAATAATACAATATATATGCAGGCTGTAACTCAATGGGTTAGTACTTCAATGACTATTTGCTATTAATTAATAAGCAATGTAAAACAATAGATACTAATGAAGTCAACGTTTTATCAATTAGCTATGGCAAAAGCATCAATTCATTAATAACTATCAAGATGATGAAGCTAACAATGTATCCAACCAACACTTTACTCAATAAATGCTTTAAATCATCATCTAATTGCCTATATTCAACTTTTGCTGCATCAAGATGAGATAACCAACTGTGACGTCAGCCTTAATTAGCTTAGTTTGTTGGTTAGGGTTTCAAAATTCAAAGTTTTGAGAGTGGTTTTGTACACTAGSACTTCAATGTTAGAGGCTAGAGATCAGTGCCTTAGGGTATATGGAGTCAAACAAGATAAGGTTACAAGGTTTTGAAAGGATGAAGACTTAAAGATAAGAGGGAAGGGTTCTAAAGAGCTACAAAGGCAGGGCCCTAGAATCAAAACCCTAGGGGAAAGAGGCTCACTCCGGTGTTGCTTAAGCAAGGCCTCGTGCTCTTTCCTCCTTCCTTAGGTCAACTTGGCAAAACGGCTAGCATAAATGATAAATTTAACTAAAGGATGAGGTGAGTGAAAGTGTTGTAAAGACAAGGCTTTCAAACCCTAGAAGATGATGGCCCTAGGTGTAGATAACCTAGGCCTAGGACGTCACCCCCTTTTCAACCTATAAAATTCAATGCTAGCTAAAGGGAAGAAGCAAGATGAGTGTAGCAAAGGCTAGGCTCAATCCTTCTTCTTCAATGGTTGAAATATTTCTCTCTAAGGGGACATGAAACAAGGACCTACTTGTGTGCTTGTTACCTAGGGTTTCAAATCAGCAATTTAATAAGCAAATGCAAGAAATTAAACCTACAACCATTCAATTAAGAAGTTTTGCAAGAAAATCAC
>JASDQU010100939.1:83225-130012 GCA_032191745.1 Picea mariana | reverse complement strand
CACAGTCAATCTACTGCGATGAAGATTGACTGTGATTGAAGTGATGATGAATGTGCATATGCCTTAAAATGTCTACATAGAATCATGACCACAAGCAACCCATCCATGTGTGAATGTCTTCAATAAGAACTAGGGTGTTGGAGAAAAGGAGCACTAATTATGCTCATACCCATCCATCCAAGTATCAAACCACATGTGAAAAGGTGAGTACATGCCAAGCACTCTATGCCATGATGCAGGTAATCAAATGGAGATGCCAATACAATGTCCACTTAGCTCCAAAGTGCTAGGGTGTTCCACCAAGGGGTCCATACATCCTCATATCCAATCATCTAGCAAAGAATGGAGACTAGAACATCACATGATGAAGTGTAATGCTATCTCTATGATAAGCAAATATACCAAGCAATACACCATCAAAACCTCTAACACATCATCATCCATGTCATCAACAATCCAAGGAATCAAGTGAAAACCCTAGCCATCCAAAGCTCTAAAATCACAAGGGTAGTGAAAAAATTCACTAGTATAGGCCTCATGCAAAATGAGGGGTAACACTAGGCACATCCAAGGTTTAGGTAGTGACATAACTCTTAATGCCCAAGCTGACATGAGTCAGTGCACTCAAGGAAAATTTGGTCTTGGCTCAAAATTGAATGAAGCAATAGGTAGATCAGCATTGCTTTGAGTGCCACTTTGAAGAATGGGATCAGGGGTTTCTTCATCTCCTATCCATAAGTAGACCTTTCTCAAAGAGAATGGCCACTAGAAGCTAGCACACAAGTTCGATGGCCCCTATTAGATCCTCAAGCGAATTGAACAAGTCGCCTACAGATTGGATCACTAGGTACTTGGTGTGTGGTTAATTAATGTAAAGGGCCATCCTTATTGAATAAGCCTCGCTAGGTAGTTGGTACTCATTAATAAATGTGGCCTAGTCATTAATGTAGGGGCCATTAGTGGTTAGGGTTTTTGGTAGAGAGAACCTATATATAGAGGTAGAACTATGTACTCTTTTCTGAAGAATTATTATTTTATTGGAGTTCTGCTCATTTGGAGGTTGACCCTCGAAGGCATAGGAAAACATTGCTCACCTTTTGGAATATCAATAAAGGGATTCCTATTTAGAAGGTTCAATGCTCTCTTTTTGTTTCACTACTTTCTTCATTCTGAATTTCCTCATATAATTGCTCTTAATTCTCGGTTTCTGATATATACGTACATTACATTGCCCTTGCTGCAGTCTGGCCTCTAAATTAATCATTGAAATTGAACAAGTCGTAGAAAACTTCTAGATGTGACGCAGACCACAAAATACTAGTTTTTGCTCCTATTTACTAAATATGCCTGTATAAATGTTCAATTGAGACTTATATAACTTTCTTTTGCGGAAATTATGGAATTTCCCTCTTAATGCAGGTCGTTATTCAATTTTAGACCTATGGTACAAATCGTTTCCCTTCAGATGTGTTAATCGTTTCCCTTCTTCTTTTGGTATTTGCTGGAATGTAGGCCACTGCAACCAAATTTGGGGGTTGATTACCGCTAAAACCCAGAATTCCACTAGAAAATAAACAATAGTACTACTAATAAACCTTTTGGATGCAACACAAACCTTCTCCTTAAGTTCATTTCCATTACTGATGCACACATGTCAAGGATCGAATAGTAATAGCTACCATGTGATGCGGAAATGATGCATTGGTGGTGAAGTGAGAAAATACGAGGGTATATATACTATAAATTGATGTAGTTTGGAGACCTTTAATGATATACACTTCTTTAGCAAAATTGCTCTAATATAGGCTTAGTTGGTGTGGAGCTATGATGTCGTACACACCTTAGCGGGGTTCACTGACATTCTTATTGTCTAGATAAGAAGGCACCTTCTTAATTTAATAATCCTCTTTGTTTTTCATCAAAATTTTTACCAATTACTATAAATACAACAATTTAAAATCTTCACTTGTGCATCTATTAATTTCTGTTTGTGGGTCAATTTCTATGATCTAAAACCTCTTCCACCATGGAGAACTAATTGCTTTCATGATTTCGTATGTAGCTTATCCTTCATCATGATGTCAAAAACTTGTTTAGAGTCCCCTTAAGCATTTATGATGTTCTCCACATTAATTCATCTTTTCCACAATATGGTCCCTAAATCATTGGTTATACTGATACATGAAAAGGTAGAGGTTTAATAATGCCTCATATTCAGGATTTGAGGCCTTGCTCATGTACCCCTTTGCCTGTGGTTTTATTTTCACTACATTTGAATTTTTTTGTGTGCCCTTCCTATTTTTCCAACATTACTCACTTTTTTATTTACAATTTTGTGGACTTAATTTGTTTATTCATTGAGAAATAATTCCCCTCACCCTATTGCACTTCAGCATTCAGAATGAGGATGCTGGTACCTTTGCCAACACCCCATGGATTTCGTCCTCTTCCCTAGGGTATCCGGATGAAGGGTGCTATTAACTGACCCTGCAAGATTTGGCAGGAATGGATCTTGTGACCTCCCTGGGCATTTTTCCTTAGCAGAAAGGGTTGAACCAACCCGGCTATCCCTAGGGGCTCAAACTTAAGTTGTTATACATGCAAAAAAATAGAGTTCCAGTAATCCCTCATTCTTGAGCACTTGAAATCTTGTTAATGTATGGTGCATGCCATTTGCTAGTGTCTTAACCAGGTAATTATATATCTCATTCTGAAACATGCATTTATTCATTCCAGTCCAAATTAACAAGAGAGATTTCTTTCTAAACTTCAATAGGTGTTTACAATCTAGCTAATTGCATGTTTGAAACTTTATATAGGAAAATGCTATTAAGACTCGAATTCAGAAAGGCCTGAATCTTGACGAAGCAGAAGCAGTGAAGGCAAGGATATCCAAAAATGCTGGCTAGCAGAAGCAATTAGCGTCAAGGAGAAAAAATTACTGTTTTTATTTTTTAGTGTGTTCTAATATCTCTCTTAATTTGTGATAATGACATCCTGATTAAAGATACATTTGTGAATGGATTAAATCTTAGGAATCATGTAGGTTAAAACCGGCCGTCTTTATGTTTTTTCATAAGTACTTTTATTGGTTGGTTTATATTTTATTACTAATTAGAAATGACCATGTCTGTGGGTGTACACTGCATTGTAACTGTTGTTACATTTAACTTGAAAACGTATGTAATATATAAGCCCGAACATAGTTTTGAAGTATCCCTAATTGAAGTTGTCATACAATCTTTAACGTAGTCCATGCATATTTGATTGCAAATTATGAGGCATCTACTAGCTTGGATGGCATTTTTTATAACCAAGTTTTCAAAGCAGTTAGTGGTAAAATGCACCTATGCCGCAAGGGCTTATCATTTTATTTTCTTTCATTTTATCAGACGCTTGGGATGTGATTTGATTTTTCTTTATAGGCCCAAAATGTACCCGCATCTATCGTATATTTTTCAACTTTGTGGAACTTTTGCTTACCTTTGAGACTCTTAAAGGTTCCAATCTTGGGCATTTGCAGACTACGGGGTACATTGTAATATTAAAGGGTCAATGGTCTTCATTTTGAAGCAGGATCACAGTAAATTTCAATATGTAAAGGACTTGAAAAATGAACCACTACACACTTTTGTAATCGAAGTGTGAATAATACAATTTTTGTAGAATCATTATATAAATGAAGAATCTTAAGAGAATGTCTGTTTTTTAATGTCATATTTTAGTCTATAATGCCAATAAAGTTTGAAAACACAGTGTGACCTAAATATTGAGGATTTGGAAAGCTTTTCCTATTCACTGTTTTGCACTCTTTTTAGCTCTTGTATTTCCTTTGTGATGGTTTTGGTTTTCCTGATTTTGTTTCGTTGAGAGGGTAGATATGGCTTTTTCAGGGATGTGAATTATGAGGCACATGGCCAAAATTGGGAACTGGGTAATCTTGCGAACGTGATGGAAACTAACTCCCAATTTCCCAAAGTGATGAAAGCACTTTGAAATAAGAAGCCTTAACATGTATAAATTCTTTGAGCTAGTTATAGTGAATCATATAACGAGTGTAAACTTACGAGGATGTTCAAGATGATTGTTGACGCTATTTGGATAAGAAAGAAATTCAAGACGTCGAAATATTTCATATTTTTGCAAAAACAGATTTTTAGATATACCACTTTCATAAAGGAAATATTTCATATGTTTGAAAAACAGATTTTTAGATATACCACTTTCATAAAGAGATTTTAGTGGTAAGCATATTACTAATGTATTATTCGTATTATTCATATACACGAGGACGTAAATTCTGTCACAAGTTTGTAAGTAGTTAAATTAATGTGGAACAAAATCCTCAACAAGAGGTATGCCACTTTGGCTCAGTGAGCTTGCATCTAAACAACACATTGCAAAGACAATGACCTTAAGGGGGACCCATAAAGTACACATGCACCTCTATGTGATGTTAGTTCTGGTGGGAGGGAGGGTACTATCACATCAACTTGGGGATTTGAAATCCAAACCCAATTTTCAAATTGGCAAAGATTTTAGTGCGTGTACTACTTCATAGACCACCCATATGTCATAGTTGATGTCAATGTGAATTAATAAGCCCAAAACAATATCTTGTTAATACTAATAAATATCCTCAAAACTGATAAAATAAGAAAAAAATCATTTTTCCATATCTACATGATAGGCCTTCAGAGAGGATGCCCCAGGAAGGCATACCAACCACCTACAATGGAAGGAAAGAAGAATGAGATCTATCTAGCAAAGGAAATAATGATTTCTATATTTCTTTTTATAGGATATTCTTGTAGGAGATTAAGAGAGGATATAGGGAACTGTGAGGATCCAATCCACCCTAGTAAGACAAGAGGGTAGAGGGCCATTGTAAAAATATTTGATGAACCAATCAATCCTATGATCTATGAAATAATGATCATATAATTGTGAATGGTTAGATTGTTTTCCATATCATTATCAGTGTTACCAACATCGGGTCCGAAAACAAAAATATTGTCGAGGGTCCGAAAACGAAAATATCGGCAACTTCGGGGAAAATATCGAAAAATATCGTAAGAATGAAAAAAATACAAAAATATTCATTTTTTTTTCAAAATTTTAAGTAACTAAAGCATCAACAACTTCAAATAAATGCACTTCCATGTAAATATGAAAAGAGAACTGATATATAAAATGTATACATTGTCTAGTAAACTTGAATATATTACAGATCAACACTTAATCATGTCCCGAGTCTAAAGCCTCAAAATGTCATAAAAAAATATAATAAATGAGAAATGTATCTCATCATCATGAATCATATACAATGAAATCAGATAAATAAACAAATGATTCCCTCTGCCCCTTTTATGGGAAAAGATGATGGCTCTAGAAATGGATTTTCCTTTAGAGGAAGAAGGCCCTGGGGTTGGCATTGGAATTTGATGTCTTGTAGAAGAAGCACGAGCTAGACTTTGGTGTTACTGCCAAGTACAACTCTCTCTATTGGAGCCTTCAAAGATGGTGGTGTTGGCACACTCTTCATGTCAATAATCACTTACTCTAAAAGTGTTTGTTGACTCTGCCCTGTAACATCTTCATCCTCTACCTCTCCTCTGCTACTGCCCCCTCTGCCTCCTCCTCTAACCAAAAAGGCATCGATTCCATGATAGACCTCTCGGTCTCAACCCTCCATGCAGTAGTGGTGTCAATCCCATCCAACGAAATGGCATCCACATCAGGTGTTTTTTGAATTTGCCTCACCCACAATCAGAGATTGTAGTAGACATATACCATGTCGTTGAGGCACTGTGATTCCAATCAATATGAAGGTCATAAATTATAAATTAATAATTATAATACATATTCTAGACTCTAGGGGGTGACATAGCATAAAATAATAATTTATACTTTATAATGAATTAAAAATTTAATTTGAAAATTTTTAACATGTTGCGTTTCTTGGTGTGTATTTTCTCAAATGCACTCCAGTGGTGCTCGCATCCTAAAGAGCTACATGTTTGGATAAGCACTCGAATGACAAGTTTTTGTAGATGGAGTACTCTAGCACCATAACTTGTCCACCAAACATCTACAACAAATAAGAGAAACATAAGAAAAGACATTGAAATTTGAAGTTAAAAATTGAAAGAAAGTAACAAGTAAGAACTAAGAAGAGACATTGAAATTTGAAATTTAATGAAGCTTACTTGGCATTTTGGTCTTTCTATCATGAATATCCATGTCAAAGCCAGAAGTCCCACCAGACATCCTATATATTTCCATTTTTTTGGAAATCTCTACATGTTCTTGTTGACCCGACACCATCCTCTAAACACATGTGAATAGCCCATCCATAACCTCAACATCAAATCTAAAGCCACATGAGTAAGATAATCGTGCAAGGAAGTGTATTGTTCCATCGCTCATAAATCACTCTCCATATCTGTAGTTGTTTCTCAAATCCATCATTTCTCTTTTTATCATAATATGCATGAACGACTTCTTTGGCCCTATCCATGGCCTCATACAAGTAGCCCATTGTGGGCTGGTCTCCATCAACCAATTGAAGAACCTTTACCAAAGGTTCACTAATGGAAACTACCTCATCCACTCTCTCCTAGAAGCGCTCTTGGTATGACACTAGTCTGCATATGGCCTCCCCTCTAGTATATGGCTAAATGATAAACCATGCCACTCATCTGAAAGGAACATTCTCTTCAACTCCCACATACAAGCCAAGAGAGATCGAAGAGATATGAAGCTAGTGGCAAAGTGCATGATTGTAGGACACACCAAATCCCTGTAATTTTTGAATCTTCTCATCAAGCTAAGCACAAATGCATGATTATATATGAATTTTGTGATGCTCCTAGCCGATTCAATAATATCTCTGCTATAAGGATTTTTTCCCATATCCTTTAAAATCAAATTTATACAATGTGCAACACAAGGAGTCCAAAACAATGTAGGATACCTTTGCATAAGCATCCTACCTACAAATGTTGAATTTTTAATAGTGGCTCAAGCACATGTAGTTTCTTTTCAATTTAGCATGAACTTGAAACATAAACAATGCAGTAATACAATAGCTTCAGTAAACCAAGATCACGAGAAGAATAACCATGCACAGGACACAATAAGTTATCCTGGGAAATCCCTTCTCAAACAAGGGAAAAACCCAACAACCCTTTGCTATATTGTCAAGAGAAGAAACCCTCTCCAAAAATATTGATGCCAACAAAGGTGGCCCTCAAGACAAAACCATAATGCACACAATAGGGTTCTCTATGACCAATAGAGATAACACATAAGAAGTGCGCACCAAATTACAGCTCTGCAAGTAATGTGTTGAGTGAATGAGATGAATGATCCATAATGGGGATCATTCACTAATATATACATGACCTAACTCAATGAATATACATGTTTATTGGCACAATAGAGCTGACTTGTACAACTCAATAATACAATTAGTCTTTTACATAATATTAATTGTCTCTACACAATAGGGTCGACTTGTACCCTTCACAATACAAATTAGGGTTTTACAATAGTCTTACTCTTTGACAATATAGCAAGGGGTCTCTCACACATCCCCTAGTGCTTTGCCACTAGGGACAAGTCCACACGTGCTCAACCACAAGGGACGTCACTCTCAAACATATCAATTCAACTAAATCCATAGGAGTATGAATTGGAGAGCCATCTCAAGTCGACTCAACTAAGTCCATAGGGGTATGCTAGGAGACCATCTCAAGTCATCTCAACTCAGTCAAGAGGAGTATGACTCACCTATCACATAGGCATTCTCACAGATCATCTCAACTCAATCTAGAGGAGTACGATCTGGAGAATGTCTCATGAAGCTGAAATCATCAACGCTCTCTCTTAGCTAGGGAGGCATTCTCCACCAAGCCAAGTCTCTCACGGAAGTACTCGAATTTCATCCTGGCAAGCAGTTTGGTGAAGACATCTGCAACTCGCTCGTGGTGTAGAAAGTCACTTCACATGTACTGCTTTCCTTTACACCATATTTATGATGTAATGGTATTTGATCTTGATGTGTTTCAATTTATTGTGAAATAGATGATTCTCTGAGAGCTTCTCACTGCTCTGGTTATAACGTTGGAATCCATATCATGTCCAAATAAGTCTGCAAGGAGCTTGCAAAGCCACGCTGCTTCACAGACTGCCACACATAATGCAATCTACTCTGCTTGTGCGGTACTCAAAGCCACATAACTCTGTTTCCTGCTGCACCAGGAAACCATGGCAGATCCCAAAGTAAAACAACAACCATAGGTACTCTTCCGGTCCACTGCGCTCCCTGCCCAATCTGCATTAGCATATCCTTGCAATCTCATGTCTACACAGGAGGCATATCTCAGTCCATAACCAACTGTGCCTTGTAAATATCTCAACACATGCTTCACTGCTATCCAATGTGTCTGTCTCGACTGACTCATAAATTGTCTAAGTACTCACTGCATAGCATATATTAGGTCTGGTGTTAACTAGATACATCAATGATCCACTCAATTGTCTGTAAAGAGTTGGATCAATCTCGCCTGAATCGAAAGAAATCTCGCTCAGTTTCTTCAGATTCATCACCATCGGTGTAGCCATGGGTTTGCAGTCTATCATCCCAAATTTCTTCAATATTTCAACTGTGTATTTCCCCTCACTCAAGAGAATCTCATCCGTCCTCTACCACACTTCTAGTCCCAAGAAGTAGTGCATCATACTAAGGTCCTTAATCTCGAATTCAGATGCCAATGCACGCTTGCATTCAACAATAAGACTTTCTGAGTTGGTGAGAAAGAAGTCATCAACATATAGGACCAAAATCAGGTACTCGTCACCAACAATGTTGTAGTATAGGTTGGGATCAACAACACTATTGCTGAAGCCCAAACTCATCAAGTATCCATCAATCTTCTCATACCATGCACGAGGTGCTTGCTTTAGTCCATACATGGCTTTCTTCAACCTGCACACATGAGACTCCTTCTCATGTATCACGAATCCATCTGGCTGCTCGATGAAATTTTTTTCCTCAATCTCTCCATTGAGAAAGACTATCTTCACATCCATTTGATGTAGTCTCCAACCCATGGATGCGACAAGGGCAATAATCATATGGATGGAAGTGTATCGGGCAACATGAGCAAATGTCTCTTCATAATCTATTCCCTCCACTTGAGAGAATCCTCTAGCCACAAATCTCGCTTTGTACTTCTTGACACTTCCATAAACTGCATGTTTGATCTTATATATCCACTTGGAAGTCACTACAGACTTCCTTTTCGGTCTTGAAACAATATCCCACACATCATTCTTCATGATGGATTGATACTCTTTGGTCATGGCATCTTGCCAAACCTGTTGACCTGCTGCTTCTCCATGACAAGAAGGATCAGTATCAATGATGTGGCTCATAGCTGAAACACAGCTCAAAAATCTCTGTGGTCTCTTGCTCTCTCAGAATGTACTGTGAGGAGATGCATGTCCCTCTGCCCCTTGCAGAGTCAGTTGAGCCCATGCAGGCCTCTTCTTTCCTACTGCAATGTCTTTGGGAACATCAACTGGAGCTATGAGATCAACTGGATCAATAACTGTCTCCCTCTGAACTGTTGAAGGGGGAGAAGGTACTGTCTCTTCTTTCTTCTCGCTGTCAATCTCTATATGAGATTCTCTGGATCTTCAGAAGGCTATCTCTTCTTCAATGTTGACATCTCTGCTAGCCTCGATTTGTCTCTGACCAAGGATGTAGATCTCGTATGCCTTCGAAGATTCACTATACTCCACAAATGTACCCTTTCTGCCTGAAGGTTCTAGCTTTGTCCTCTTTTCCTTGGGTACATGAATGTATACTTGACACCCAAATATCCTGAAGTGTGCAACCTCAGGCTTCACTCTGGTGAAAGCTTCTTTGAGAGTCATGTTCTTCAAAATCTTATGAGGACTCCTTTTCTGAACGTACACAACTGTCATGGATGCCTCTGCCCACAATATCATAGGTAGATTATGATCATGTATCATCGCTTTGGTGTCCTCAACAATGGATCTTTTCTTCCTCTCTTCAACCCCATTTTGTTGAGGGTTATAAGGAATGGTGTACTCCCTCTTGATACCTGCCTCAATATAGAAATCACTGAAATCCCTGGAGGTGTACTCTCCTCCATTATCTGATATCAACACTTTGATCTTTCCCCCGGTCAAGTTCTCAACTTGAGCTTTAAACTCTTGAAGTCTCGCAAGGACTCCATCCTTGGTCTTCAAGAAGTAGATCCACGTCTTCCGAGAGTGATCATCGATGAAGATCACATAGTATAAGTATCTCCTCAAGGAAGCAACAAACATAGGTCCACAAACATCTGTATGTATCAAGTCGAAGATCCCCTTGGATCTACTACTGTCACTGCTCGGGAAGGACCCCTTGACATTCTTTCCAAGAGCACAACCTCTGCAAATGCCATCATGCTCAATATGTATCTCTGGAAGGCCTGTCACCATCTTCCCCAGGGCAAGAAGGGCTCTATAATGTAAATGAGCAAGTCTTCTATACCATAGCTCGCTTAAGCTGATAGTATCATGCAACAAGGCTTGGACTGGTTGGATAGTCAATCTGTACAAGTTGTTTTCTCGAACACCAATAACCCGGGCATAATCCATGCGTGAGTTCTTGTGCCATGCAAGAAATTTTCCTTAAGAGAAAATATCCTTGTAGCCTTTATCCTCTAAGGAAGAAACAAAGACAAGGTTCATTTTCATCCCAAGTACGTATAGTACCTCACTTAATTGAAGTGGTATGTTAGAATCTAGTTGGAAAGAAGAAGATCCAACTCCCTTCACAATATATTTGACATTATCATAAGTACAACATGCAGATGAGATTCTTTCTCTACAAGATCAGTGAGATGTTCTCTATATCCAATCATGTGTCTGGAAGCACCACTGTCAATCGACCAAATATCACTATCGGTAGGAACCATACCTGAGAGTGCTGAAATGAAGAAGAGTGCTTCATCTTTTATGCCTTCATCCCTCTATGGTGGTTCTGAATCAACATCGACAATGGAGGCATGTTGTCTTCCTTTCTTCCTGGTAGGACAATTTCTCGCAATGTGTCCATACTTGTCACATCTGAAATATTGAATCTTTGATGTGTCTTTTCTTTGTTCATGACCTGGAACTGTTGAAGTTTTCTTGTCATTGAATGATTCGCTGAAACTTCTTTTTCTTCTGTCTTTCTTTGCATGAGAAGCAAGGGTTTGATTGTCATCATGATGTGAGTCTTGCACGCCTCTAGCTATAAGTCTAGTTCCCCCCTGAGTGCAGTCTGCCCATAAATGATCAAACTGGGGTAATTCTGCTCTTCCACTGATACTTTGAATGAATGGTTCCCAATCGCTTGGAAGAGCATTGAGAGTAATCATGACAAGCTCTATGTCTGTTATGATTTCTCCAATGACACCTAACTGATCTTTGATCTCTGAAATCTTCATGAAGAAGGTAGCAATGATGTCATATTTCGTCATCTTGAGATTTTGAAGTTGGTGTTTCAATGTAAGAGCTCTGTTAGTGTTGTTGCTCTCGAACATTTTCTTCAATGCATCATACATTTGATAAAATGTCTTCAAGGTAGAAATGCGAGGTAATAGATGATCTCTTACTGAGTAGATGATTATCTTCCTAGCTTTGACATCATCTGTCTTCCATTCAGCCCTCTCTTCATCAGTTGTTGTTGCTGGTAGAGTTCCTTCTATCAATTTCAATAGGTCACTCTCTTCTAGAGTGATGTGTAATCTTGACTTCCAAGAGATGAAGTTGCTTGATCCATCAAGCCTATCTTCCACCAAAGTTTTGTTCCTCATGGCTTGCAGATTCTTCACAAACCCTAACGGCTAGGCTAGAAACCCTAGTTGTAGAAAACCTAACGTTTTTTAAGAGGAAGTCTCTAGGAGGTTTGTTGGACTTATGACCGCCAACAAGAAGCCCTAGAGAGTCAAAATAATCCCAACGAGCTGCAAAATACCCCAACGACCTGCATCAACCTTAGAAACCGAAATTTGCAGAAACTTTGGAAACCCTAGGGCCGAAAATCCAAACTTCTGTTGGACATATTGTCATTGATGTCAACAGTCGATGTGATGATTTGTTGTTATGATGAATTATTATTGTGATTTACCATAAATGATATTGTCATTGATGACAACAGTATATCAGTTAATAGAAAATGTCAAACAATATGCAAAAACATGAAGCATAAGCTCAGGAGGAGGAGCGAACAATATGCAGAGATCAAAGAGCTTGGAAGGAAGCGATATTAGAGGAGGAGGAGCGAACAATATGTAGAGATCAAAGCTCAGAATCAAAAGCGTAAGCTCAGGAGGAGCGAACAATATGTAGAGATCAAAGCTCTGAAGGAAAAACATAAGCTTAGGGTGAGAAGTCTCATCAGTCGTCTGATCAAAAAATTGATCGTGTTGATCGTCTAAATATTATGGACGTCGATCATATGAGTGACCGTGGGCTTGAGGACCGTTGGAGGATCGTGACTGTCGGATCTGCAAGCCATATCAACGATAGGGATGGACTTCAGAGATCGGAAGGAGAATTAAATGACTCGCTAGTTCCAATCCCGCAATTGGTCTAGATCGTCAGATCTCATAGACTCAAATATCGTCGACTGCGGTTGATCCAACAAACGAACAGATTAAGTCAGATTAAGTCATGACCGTCGGATGTGCAATTGCCAGATCAACGACAGGGATAGATTGTGGAGATCGGAAGGAGAATTAAACGACTCGCTAGTTCCAATCCCGCAATGGGTCTAGATCGTCAGATCTCATAGACTCGAATATCAATGACTGTGGTTGATCCAACAAACGATCAGATTAAGTCGGATGGAGTTGTGACTGTCTGATGTGCAATCGCCAGATCAACGACAGGGATAGATTGCGGAGATCGAAAGGAAAATTAAATATCGTGCTAGTTTCAATCCCGCAATTTGTCAGTACCGTCAGATCTTATAGCTTCGAAGATCGACGATTGTGGTTAACTCAATAACAATGCCCAACTTCAAATTGCGGAGATCGGGTGGCGAGTTAAACCACTCGCAAGTTGTGGTTCCACAACCATCCTTGCACGTTGATCTTCTTCGAGAGTCTTCACGATCGTTGGATCATTTTCGAGTGGAAGGATAGGATAAGCGAGGTAAAAGATCTGAGATCTCATTTATGCGAATTTCCGTCAGCGGTTGGATCATTCTAAGTGGAAGGCCAAGATAAGCGAGAAAAACAACACCGTAGATAGATCGAGCCATCGATCTGAGAACATGATCGACGAATAACATTTAGTTCAGGTTCAAAGATGAGAGGAGGTTATTTTTCGGAGAATCTCACTTCGGAAGAATTGACAATTTGAGATTTGAAAAACCCGAAGCCCGGAGAGACAGAAATCCGAAATGAATAAGGACCATCGGATTTGGAGGACATACGATTGTTATGCGGAAATATTGTTATTTAATTCTGTTGTAGTATTTACCCAACTATTTAATTTGTCAATCCGAGGTTTGTAGGCTTACGAAGCACACACACACTATATGCATGACTGAAGTAGAAGTAATCTAATCTAAATTGCTGAAATGAAATTAATCTAGGAAAGCATCGAAAGACTAACTAGGAAAGAAGGAAATTGCATAAGGGAAAAACAATACAACGTGTGAAGAGTTGAATGAAAAATGACATATGTGAGCTCACTCAATAAATCAATCTCAAATTATATTACAAGAGTCAAATGACAAAGCATAAAAGAATAACAAAGCTAAGAATCCCCTTCTCCTAATTACAAGACCAAATTATGAATTACATGATCTCTATGAATAACATCTCCCAAATTATGAATAACATGATTATCCTCATGAAGAGAGAACACTCTCTTATATACATTAAAGTCTTGAAGAGTGTCATAATTACAGATGCACTATTCTCTCAACTTATTCCTTCAAATCCTCCACTCATATCTTGGATAAGATATCCTATCAAAATCTCCATGATCTTCTCATTTGAATATGCTTGAATGATTGTCCCAAATATTCTTCAAATCTTCAAAGCTTGAAGATGAAATTCGAATCTGAGGCTAGGTGGTAGTATTTGACTTTGTTGAAATCTTCAAATATGCCTGCACACATTATCAAACTCATCCAACCTTGATATATAATGAAAATATGCAATTTTTCTAATATTTAATCATAAATTTACTTATAATACTAAAATGAATAAAGTGGAAAATAATAAGGAGAAACCCAAATGTATGTATGGAAATGGTATGATAAAAGGTTAAGGGGACGATGAAATGTAAGGAATAGTGAAGGAAAAGGTGGATGAAAATACGACATTTCTGAGGTCCAACATGCCCCCCAACTCAACTTGTTGCATGTCCTCATGCAACCATGCGTGGATTTTCTTAAGAACTTTTGGCATTCAAACTATGGCTTTGATTGATGATGTCCTTTTAAGAATGAATATTTCCAGGGTATGAAATACAAGAGTAACAACATGTGAAATACATGAGTAACAAGTTACATTTTCTTATGGTTGGTTCTTGTGTGACAACCATGAATACAAAGAATGTTGGTTCTTGTGTTAACAACATTCATTTCACTTATTGATTTTCTTGTTGCAATAATTTAGTCATATACTCACTGGAAATAATAAGCTATCAACGTGCATAAGAAAACATCATTGTGTATAAGAAAGCCTTTTCTTTTATCTTTAGGAATCATGCCAATATGTATAACAATCGAAATGCAACAAAGTGTCGTTGGAAAAGAAATGTTAGTGAATCATAAATGGAATGATGAGATGGTAAAATGAAATAATGGTAATGAATATGTGGTGAGATAGTCCTCCGCCCCCTCCCCAACTGAAGTGGTTGCATATCCTCATGCAACTTAGTGTAGGTTATGGAAGGAAAGAGAGTATGGCGAGGAAATTTTCCAAAATATTCAAGTAAGCATATAATGAATTGTGTGATTAAAGCTTAGAAAAGAACATACCTCCACTTACCCAAAAAGTAGATGTAGCTATTGCGGCTGCTAGATCAAGAAAATGTGACTGGTGTTCTAGCTGCAATTGCTATAACTGCTGGAGCAAAGAATATCTGACTGTGACTGATGGAAGATGGAAGGTGTCACTGCTGCAATATCAGGAAAATAGAACTGCTAATGTTGCTGCTGTTGTAACTGGATCATGGGAAGTGAACGAATATGAACTACTACTGAATCATGAAAAATGTGGAAGGCAGAGAATATGGAACTCTGGTACTGTCATAGATCTGAAATCAAACTGCTGCAACTGTTGAGGGGATTATGAACAAGTGTATAGTCTTCATCCGCTACAAAACCGATGGTACAATTCTCATCATGCGAATGAATGTGTCGATGTCGAGCATGAAGAGAAATCATTGGATTACCGACCATTGATGAATGTCATTAACCAATGCAAGACAAACTCACTAGTGATGTCAATGAGTGTCAAGGTACCCGAGTACATATTGCAAAGTGTGAATAGATGGGCTGATGTCGAGCCACTTGCAAGATCTAACGATCAAGGGACATTGATGTATTCCCATGATTGCTAGCGAGAGAGCTTGCCATTAAGGCATGCAAGCCTCAAGGTACTCAAAAGGAACTCTAGTCTATATCCGAGATAAGGTGTTGAGGTCGATGGGGCAAGACTGTTAAAGGTGGGCCTTAAGAAATCCCACATCAGTTAACATGAGTTTATAAAAAGATTGGTAGGACTATAGATGTAAAGATTTCAGTTGCAACATGGTTTATGGCAAGGAAATGTAATGATGGAAAGGGAGTTTGTTTATTCAGAAGGAAAATTGGAAAGACAAAAATGAACTAAAAAAGATAAAGGAAATGATGTATGCATCTCAGAAAGATAGGTGTGTGAAATCATGAAGGTTAAGGCAATGGGAGATGGCTTCAACACTAGGATGATTAATCAACTTTGAAGGACAAATGGGATAGTGTCACAACATGAAATTGGGAAAAATGCAAAAATATGGGTATCGCGGCATGGTGTATCAGCATGGTCGTTGTGTAACAACAAATATCAAAATGCACAAAAAGTTGTTGTGTATCAGAAAAATGTTTCTGATGAGTAACAACTCCTTCAAGCTGTCTAGCAAACATGTTTTTCTGAAAAATATCACTTCGTCATAAAATTTGATTGTCTTCGAACCTGAAAAATCTTTAGCACTAATCTTGCATAAAAACGGTGAGATTTGCGAAAAATATATCATGCAGAAATAAGTGCAAATGCAACAAATCAAAGAAATAGACTGCGTTTTTATACCTGTTGCCCTTGCATACTTATTTGTCTTGGCTGTATCAAATCTTCCCATGTGCATAATAACCAGTTGTTGAGAATTGTCACTAAAGTCCTGGAATATTAAATACGCTGCTTGTCAAATTTACCCAAGAAATTAGTCAAGCTACTCCATTGTTTTTTTTCTCTCTTCATAATCATGAATAGTTAGGGCATACAAGTCTCTGTGACAACTAGTAAGCAAACAAAACAGTCGATTCTGAAATACAATGCCTGCAAAAACACATTAATCAGAAATTCCAAGAACATATAGATGTTATGAAAAAAATTATCGTCTCAGTACGCCATTTTGGTCCATTTGCCACTCAAAGTGAACACATGTTTCCCTACATGACCTGAAATTAAAATAACAAATAAATTCTTAAAAACGCACAGCTGAACATAATACCAATACATTGAGTTGTACATCAAAGGATAGGTCCGATTCGACAAATAGAAAGTGTGTCAATGGAGACCTAGCCGTGTATGATGTAAATTGACCTTGCATGTTGTGAGCAACCTCCGAATCTGCAAAACAACATTCCTTACACCTTACAGAAAACCCTGACAGAAGAATCCAATCCTGGTATCTATAATCTCACATCAGAAAATGCTTTATGTCATTTGCGAACAAGAAAGGCTCCAAGATGATTAGTTCGATTGTGCACGTAATCCTAACATTTGGCCGTTTCCATCACTATAATATTAAGAAGAAGACTGGCAGGTTGAACGAATCCATTTTCTCAATCATTCCCTCCTTAATAAGCTCTTCAAACACAACTTCTATGTGATGAGAAATGTATCCTATGCCGCCTTGCTCCTTTATGTCCAACTAAATATGACAATTGTAAACAACATGTTCATCAAATTCACTACTTGGTCATCTGTACGCGCATCCCAAACAATGAGGAATTTATTACGTGGTGAGCAAGAATACTGCCTAGGTTAATAGATTGGTAGTTGTCTCGTGGCCTGAAGAAAACCCGTTGCTAAAACTTGCTCAAACTTTATTCGCCAACTGTCATAAGTGCCAAAAATTATAAAAGGCAGATATGATGTGGAATCCGTTGCCAAAATGCTTATGATTTTTGACACCAAAAACAAAAGGGGCGGTAGCCACTTGGCATGCAGCTTCAAAACAAAAAGAATGGTAATTTCTTGATCAAACATGATTTGTTTTACACCAACAAAGAACCATGACAAGACTCCATGGAAGCCAGAAAGTGGTGTGTACAGGAAAATCTCTTTCCACCTAACGTAATACAAAAATATAGTAGTGTTGAACACACTGATTGAAGTGACAATGTTGACAATAGCAATAAATCTCAAGAACTCTCTCGGATCCCATATAGGCTCTAGCAACTGCCCACTAAAAAGGAGGTCAATTATGCTTAGGATCAACCCAAAAAGTGATTTCTCTAAATATTCTATAGTTATGAGATTCCATGCAAAAGGGATGGTCTTTCCAGGAACTAGAGCTAAATATTCACCTGTTGACGGGAAAAGCTGTGTCATAGCATATCCAATCACAAGAACTGCTGCAAGAGTTGTGTGAGACCTATGAAGAGGCCAACACCTCCTGGAAGGGATCTATTAATACTCATCGTTGCCCCTTTCCATATCTAAACACCCGGACGTTGCTAGAAATCTTAGCGAAAATGAATGGCGTCAGCTACATTGTTTGAATTGCTCTTTTCATTAGTCTCATTTTGCAACGACGTATGGGAGAATAAGTTTGGATGCGTCTCTTCGTTTCTCCGAGTCCAGATGTTGAAGGTGAGTTCCTGCTCTCCAAAATCCCACGATAAGTTGCCTGATGAAAATATTTTGCTGATTATTACGTAGAACTTCATGTCAACGTAGTCCTTTTCAAATGCGTTCTAATCAGATCAGGATGCAGAAGGTTCCACTATTTTCGGGGGAGTCGACCTCTACATACACACATTCTCTAAACTCCCGCCATAAATCCTTATAGACAGGTGTATTGTCATAACAGTAATACTGTAATTCTAGTGGCGGTTCCAACTGCGGCCTTGCTTTTGAAACTCTGCAAAAAGACAACAAGCACTAGTGTCAGATAGAGCTTGGACAACTGCTGCAAAAAGACAGCAAGCACCAGTGCTAGATAGGGCTTGGACAACTGCGACGCACTTATCTTTCAAGACATCTACGTTTTCTCCATATGCAAGTTTGATAGATTCTTCAACCATTTTCACACTCCCTCCCATGGGTAGATATTCCATGTTTTCTTTTCCCAAAATACGACGTTCAACCTCATGCACAATTTCAAGAACCACTGGCTTCCCTTGATCATCACGATAAGCACCCACACCAACATTGACCTTGTTAGGATCTGTATCCGCTAAAAAGGCTTCGGTGACTCCGAGAATAGGGTCTTTGGGAGCTGGCTCCATAACTTTCCACCATCCTAAAGTGGAAATCAATCTTATGCCCCCTTCCTGCATTGGATCTGCTCATCGATTTTCCATACTGGGCAATAATTGACATTCGCCCAGTGACCATGTGTCTCAATCAAATTGGCGTTCATAACATTGGGTTGCGTGCCCTCGTGGAAAATTCGTGGAGGCTAATGGTGGAAATAAGATCACTGCAAATCAAATCAAATACAATGAAATCAGTGCATCCTTAAAAACAATCAAACAAGATTACCACAAATTAATCAAATCAGATCTACTCTTACAACCTCCGACATAAAAATCTCTGAATGCTGTTGAACGAGGAGATAAACGATCTAAACCCGGATTTCATGGGTATATTGAGAATCTGGGAGAGAAAGAAAAACAAATCTTCTTACCTCATCGATCCCCCTCGTCATGCACTTACCCGTGCGTTCTTTTAGTCAGTTATTTCAGTAAGGACGCTGGAGTGTGTGCCTTCGTCTTATCCGTGTTAAGATTTCCATGTAATACTTAGGAAGGCCTTCAATGATAGCCTTCTTCTTAGACCAGATGTGAAATGTTGATGATCGTGCAATTTCAAACCTGAACCTTTATCAACATCTTTTGCATGTAATATTCCAGGTTACAAATTCAGTTTTATTGGCGGCAATCAACTGATCAATATTTATTGCAAATGTCATCTCACAAATAGTGCAAAATTGTGTGTAGGATGGTGGAGGTTATGAATACCTCTGTCAAACAAACTGAAGACTGATAGATCCAAGTCCTATTGCACATTAATCAAATGTTCATGATTTGTTACTTCAACCTATTCAGATTATCAATCATCCAAACGTCTGTCAATGGATTTCACGAACGAATTAGGCAATCGATTGATCTTAGCCACACATTATTCCTTATTTCCACCTTATTCGTTATAACATTTTTGCGTTCTTGTAGCGTGCAGTGGATAGGCATGATCTATTTGTGTTATTAATTGAGATCTTTGATTGTTTTATCAAATCTAAGTTGGCTGTTATTTGACATAAATGATATCCGAAAATAAATTGATTTGATAATAAATTCTCCAAGTCAGTGCACATCTCCACAGACTATCGTGAGTATGAAAAACGATATGAATACCTAAAGAAAATCTTCAATGATTGTAATAGGGTCAAGTAATCTGGAAAATGTGGTTGGATTTGCAGAATAGTCTCCGGGATAAATGATAACAAATCGGGTATGATGACAACAAAAGAGAGATAGTCGCTTTGAGTACTGAGAGCACTGGAAAGACTCAAATATTCATGGAGTCTTTTAGTTATCGAGTGGTTCCGGTTTCTCATATATGACAGTCTGCATCAACGATTTGATTATGAGGAAAGAGTAAAGGGTGGTGTTCAAATCAAGATCGAAGAAGTGGGATAGAAGGATAGTGTAAATGGCAGAAAACTCAGGATCACATTCCACAAAGCACATGCGAAAACATCCAGGAGACAAGGTCAAAACCATCATGTTGATCTCCTAAGAGTCCATAACTATCTTGCAACAATCAACAAATCTCTGAATGGATCAATATAAAACAAATTTATGATTTGATATGGTTATGATTTGATTTGAGATCGCCCTTATCGTGTGAATATTTTTGCATAAAATCTTCCTCTTAATTCTGCGAATATAGACTATCTTTTCGTAGTTTTAATGAATGATCTTTCCATATAAGCGTTGAATTTTTTTTTAAAGATTTTATTCCCACTAGACTTAGCAAATACGAGAAAAATGGTAAGGATTCGCAATAACTAGAATTTGCAAAAACTATTCGAAATTTTAGTTGATTCTTCCACATTTTTAACTTTTGCAGGTTGCAGCGTGTAAGGATTTAATGTTACCGACTGTATTCAATGTCAAAAGATACAACTAACAATGAGGGTGAGATATGATATTTCTGCTACTCAAACCCAGGGATGAACGTAGACTGGAAGTTAAAAATGAGAAGATGCATAGTTTAAACCACTGTTTCTGCGTGCCGCGACAGTTCAGTGGAGAAAAACTCATGAATTTGTAGGCCATTTATTATTATATATTTTTTTGTTTTATTTTATCTTAATGCCACTGTTGTTTTATTGTTTGCAGATCTGCAAATTTATTCAATCACTGTTACAACATGTAAAATGTTGTTGTACTAGCATGCTGTAACATGTAAAATTTTCACTGTATCATCATGTTGTAACAGCCTGTAAAAAAAATTCGTTGTATTAGCATGTTGTAACAACATGTAAAAATTGCACTGTTTCAGCATAGAAAATTTTTGGTTTTATTTTGTTTACTGTTAAGTATGTTTGTAAGAACATTCATTCCTGAAATCCAAATCATTCCTATTTTCTGATCCTCGCGATCGCTCTAAGCGTAGAGGAGAGCATACTTATTCTAAAAAAACGTTGTTTTATTCGTTGGCCTACCTACTCTATGCTAATTGAAACTTAAAGATTAGTTACGGGTAGTCAAACTTCCAATGGAGAAAAGCACGCAACATTAACAAAAATATATTCATGTGCAATTTTTCAAATGAAAGATAGAAATTTACATGAATAAACGAATTTTGTTGCTGTAACGACAAACTAACTAAGAAATAAAATTTATCTAATCGGGTGCTTACCTGGAACCATTGTTCGATAATGCTTTCATAGGCGTGTTTTTCCTCGCTCAGATCTTGATGTAACTCCTCTTAATCTTTCTCAATCTCCCCGACAACGATGCCAAAATGTTAGGCGGAAATATTGTCGTTTAATTCCATTGTAGTATTTTCCCAACTATTTAATTTGTCAATTCGAGGTTCGTAGGCTTACGAAGCACACACACTATATATGCAGGACTGAAGTAGAAGTAATCTAATCTAAATTGCTAAAATGAAATTAATCTAGGAAAGCATCGAAAGACTAACTAGGAAAGCAAGAAATTGCATAAGGAAAAAACAATACAACGTGTGAAGAGTTGAATGAAAAATGACATATGTGAGCTCACACAATAAATCAACCTCAAATTATATTACAAGAGTCAAATGACAAAGCATGAAAGAATAACAAAGCTAAGAATCCCCTTCTCCTAATTACAAGACCAAATTATGAATTACATGATCTCTATGAATAATATCCCCCAAATTATGAATAACATGATTATCCTCATGAAGAGAGACCACTCACTTATATACATGAAAGTATTGAAGAGTGTCATAATTACATATCCACTATTCTCTCAACTTATTCCTTCAAATCCTCCACTCATATCTTGGATAAGATATCCTATCAAAATCTCCATGATCTTCTCCTTTGAATATGCTTGAATGCTTGTCAAATATTCTACAAATCTCCAAAGTTTGAAGATGAAATTCGAATTTGAGGCTAGGTGGTAATATTTGACTTTGTTGAAATCTTCAAATATGCCTGCACACATTATCAAACTCATCCAACCTTGATATATAATGAAAATATGTCATTTTTCTAATATTTAATCATAAATTCACTTATAATACTAAAATGAATAAAGTGGAAAATAATAAGGTGAAACCCAAATGTATGTATGGAAATGGTATGATAAAAGGTTAATGGGACGATGAAATGTAAGGAATTGTGAAGGAAAAGGTGGATGAAAGTACGACATTTCTGAGGCCCAACAATGATGACCGTTGTGTTAGCACTAGGAATCACCTTTATATTGCATGGAAGGCAAGCCCAATACCCATAAGGTTATATGTGAATGTAAGAGTGCCTTTAAAGGGTCAAATGGAAAGAGACTCAAAGTGATAATGTTCCAACTCAGAAAACAAGGCTAGCATGCACCAACAATCAAGGTCTTGGCTAACTTCAATTAGTAATTGGGAGTAAGTATAAATAGAGGGAAGACTTGAATGAGAGGAATGTAGGGGCTGCTGTAAACATCAAGTCTACAAAAGCCTAAGGAAGAAAGTTTCTTAACGCAGGATCTTCTTGAAGTCAGAAACTAAGGAAGCTAAATAAACATCATGATAATATAATGATCAAACATCCACCATAAAATCAACACAATCATCCATGTGAATCATTCAAAGCATGAACATTTAGCATCAGAAGCAAATAAGCTAAAAGAGACGCTGATTTCTATTAACCAAAATGTCTTAAATCCAGTACATAGCCAGTTCACAATCACTTCATCAAAATATTACAGTCTAAGGGAGCCTTGCTCAACCATTCGAACCTACTAAAGCATTTCATCTATCTATTTATAACAAAAGGAGGGTAACAATTAGAGGTACCAGCTGGCCTCCTTCCCTTGAAAATATCTAAGAATTTATTTCATCTAACAATTTGGCTAACAACCTATGCTATAAAATATGAAAATGTTGGTGACTAATCCAACCAAACTTCAAACTGATTTGATTCTCTTTTGCTGTGCAACTCCTTGTTTTCCATGTGTCTTTCAGGAGCATGTGGTTGTCCTCATGATGCTAGTTGTTGTTTCTACAATCTTCTCCATCATGAGCTATCCAAAAAGTTGTTAGCTTGGTCCTCATGAATCTCTGGTGTCTATTGGTAGCTTATTTAGGTGGCAGTCCGAGTAGCACACTTCAAAACTAGACAAGTAGAAAAGGTAACATCGAAACCTCATATTCTCTGTGCAAACTTTTACCTCTACAAAATATTAGGTAGTGAATTTACGTAGCGCCACTGTGTTGTGTATGTGTGCAAATTTTAGGTAGCGCTATAAAAAACGAAACACCTCCAATCTTGAACATGTGCAGAGAAAGTAGTGACCTTGCATAGTGTCAAACCCATTATCTTTAGGTGACATGGCAACACTATAGGTAGCATACCAGTGTAATACCGAAATAGACTATTCCATAGCGCCAAGGCGCTACAGAATGTCTGCATTTTACTGTTGAGGGAGTTAACACTTCACAAAAAACCCAAAACTCTGAGAATCAACGCTTAAAAGCTTGTATAGGTGGCAGAGATAATATTTGAATATTAGTTAACCCTCACAAAAAGGAACCATCCTAAAAAATGGGGCTCACCTTTCACCAACTATTTTTTTACCTTGACACTTAACCTCACACTCTTTCTGGTAGAAGGAGGATCTTCATTTGGCACAACAGACTTCTTTTTCTTAGCAATGATAGTATTTTTCAGTGGGGTCGTGCTCTCCTTGACTGCTGATATCTCTTTCTCAATGGAAGCTTCAACCAATACTTGCAATTTTCTTTGAGCTACTTCATCTTGAAAATGCTGCAACTCTGCCTTGAGTTTCCTGTTTTGAGATTGAAAACCTCTATTCGTCTTATAAAGGTTTTGAAGCTGCCTATCAAGGGGCTGAGCCTTTCTTGTTGCAAACCTTGCCAAGTCAAGGGTATGAATGTGGCCATCCATGAGCTCTTTCATTTTCACCCTGTCATACATGGCCTCTGTTTTCAACTGAGCCACCTCTTTTCTTGCATCCCTAAGTTGCCTGATCAATCTTTTGAATGTCCAACTTTCAGGAGGAGAAGTGACATGCACAGTCTCAACAGGCTTTTTCTCGGTCTCCTCTTCCACCTCCATAGGAATTGCCTTGTCTACTTCATTAGGCTTCTTGGTGGCTTTGATTTTATATTTCTTGTTTTGCACAGGGGTTTCCTCTTTTCTTTCCAGAGGCTTTCCAATGCCTTTACCCTTCATCTTTTGTATAGGGATTTCTGGTAGAGACTGTTCTTCAACAACTTCCCTAGGAATTGATGATCTTGTAAAAGGTCTTCTACCCTTGGTATTGACTACTGGAGGAGAAGAGGGGAAGTGTAGCTTCTTCCCTTTCTTGGATGTAGTTTTGGTAGAATAAGGAACCTCTTCTAGCCCTGGTGGAGGAGGTGAAAAATCTCTTTGTGGGGAAGGACAAGCTTACTCCTTAGCTCCTGTGACCTGCTTGTTGACCTCTAAATCTTGAACAGGGGCTCTGCCCTTTCTCTTCCTACTGGTCCTTGCTTTAAAAACACTGGTGGGTGATAAAAGACTTGCATTATGTGATTGAGGAGTAGATTCTATATCCAACTTGAAGTGAGAAGCAACAACAAAATGTTCCCATGAAATCTCTTTTTTACCCAATTCCTAAGAGACTAGCATTTTAATCAATCCAGAGTGGAAAGGGCTAGTATCCACATTCTTAGACTTGGATTGAATCATGTCTGACATCTTACCTATGCTCCTTAACAAATAATAGGGAATATTCATTTCAACTTTACCAGTAAAATGCAACAACAACCTTATATGGTACTGGTACAATGTGTTAAATCTCTCTTCACATGTAAAATATCTTTAGATGATCTTCAATATCCTGTCAAATTGTCTAATCAATTGATTCCTTGGAACACCTTTAGATAAATCATTGGATTGATGTTCAGGTTTAAGAAGATCTTTGGCGTAGGCTGAACTCAAAGCCATGGCTTTGAACCACTTTTCAGCTGTAGTAGGGATTCCTGTTGCAGCTGAGATAGAGGCTTCAGTCACCTCAAATTCCAAATCCCCAACCTTGGTTCTCCTACCATCAAAATGTAGTGCAAACTGTCTTGTCACCTCTGGATGGTCTCTTTGCTTATTTTGGCAGAAAGAGAGGCATCCCACTCTTTGAAAGACCTCTCTTGCCACGAGCTTTGTATCAAAAATATGCATATCCACAGGTTCTGTCCTAACCACCTTGCCCCCTTTCTGTGTCTTGTTCAATTGAGGAGTCTCCATGGATTAGAATGAGAGCTTCTTAAGGCTTATGGCGAAGTAATAACCAGGAAGACTTAAAATTGGGCTTCAAATGTACAAGGATGACCTTTTTAAACAGACTGGTGCTAGTAAGCCAATTTTTGACTATGGTAATCCCACCCTTATATTTGTACAGGTATTGAGAGTTTGGACAATGAGGGGGTAATCTGCAATTGGCCCTTTGTAGATGGGTAAAAACGCTTAACTCAAAAATGAAAGGAAGCAGGGGAGACACAGAGGGATTAAGCAATGACTCTGGGTAGCGCGATGCGTATGCAGAGGATAGACTATTTATATGCTTGCAACCTCAGTAGCTATGGTGAGCAGATGTAGTCAGAATTTGATACAAGCAAATGAAGTTCACAGGTTTGAAAAGGGAGGAGACAAGGATATGATAAAAAGATGATTCCCTTACAACTGTGCAAGCCCGATAAACTAAACTCTGAGCGCTAATTCTTTGTGAAAACTATTGTGCAGAGGAGGCAACACGGGATACCTGTGGAGTAGACCCCTGTTTGAAGCTTCAACGAAATATTAGGCTAGAGTCACAAATATTTCAGCCCTCGAATCTACCTCAGCATCAAATTTGGTCGCACTGCTGTCGCCTGGTCAGAACTATGAGTTTGAGGAGCACAACATTCTTGAATTTTCAAATCATAAACCGTTATCAGGGCTCGTAAATACGAGATCTTGGAGGTATTTTTAACCAACTCTTGGGACTTAAAACAAGGAGCATGACATCAATCGTGGTAATCATAACTCGTGGTGGAAATCATGATGAACAGGAAATGCGTTATGGAACCGCCTGATGAGTGGGAAACACTCCAATTTAAAAAATGATTGGACAGGTAAGCAAGGACAACAAGGCATTCCCACGAGGTCATGAGTGAGGAGAATGGTGTGTCACATCGGTCTAGTCATGGGAGGGGAGGGATCGATCCTAGTGACAAATTATGAAGGGGTCCAAAATTTAAGTCATGAACTAAAAAGGTTCTAAGTCCAAAAATCAATTTGAGGATCGAATTAGAGCTATGAATCAAAACTTTATTTATCTAAGGGGAAATAACAAACATAAAATTTAGAAGGATGGAACTTAAAAATTAAAATCTAAGGCTTAAAAAGGATAAAAAGAAACTAAAAACCCAAGGGAATTTAGTGTGATAACATTGGCTCCACAGGGGATGGCATGCCCCCTGCGGGCTGCCAAGAATGAGTAGATTAAGTGCCTTATCCTAGGGCTATGGGGTTAGTGATTAAAACAAAAATAAAAGAAAATGATATTTACAATGACATGAAGAGCCACTCAAGGCTCAAGCAAATTACTTTTTCAGGAAATGTCCATTGACAGGGCCACCAAAAACCTCTTCATTCTCCATATTCTGCAACTTGAAAGTGTTATTAGAGAATACCTCAGAGATTTTGAAAGGACCGATCCATAAAGCTTAAAAGTTATCGTTCTTGCCTTTATATTTCTCCGGTGCATCCCACTTGAGCACCATATTACCCAATTGAAAATCCTCTTTATTCACTTTCTTGTCGAATTCCTGTTTGATCTTCAGTTGATGATCATAATCTTTGTCTACAAGCTGCTACTAAGTTTGCTGCACTTGAACCAGCTACTGAATCCTTCTGATCATATGATCGGGCTCCCCTTGGTAATCTTGGAAGAATTTTTCCACAGGTAAGGCAAGCTGAGAAGGAAAAACTGCCTCAACTCCATACACCAACTAGAAAGGGGAAAGTCCCAGGGACCTCTTTACCGTCACTCCGTTAGCCCATAGAGAAAATTTGAGTTTTGAGTCCCATGCCTTTTTTTTATCCTCTAACAACTTTTTAATAATATTTATAATGATTTTGTTTGAGGATTTTGCAAGCCTGTTTCCGTGAGGGTAGCAAGGGGTAGAATGAATCAAAGTGATCCCAAACTGTTCACAGAACTGAATCAATGGTTCAGCCTTGAAAGATGCAGCATTATTAGTGACGATTCTGTCAGGACACTCAAACCTTGCCATAATGTCTTCAAGGAAACCAATGATCACTTTGTGGGAAGCATTCCTTGTAGGAATAGCTTCAATACATTTAGTAAAGTAATATGTAGCAGTCAATATCCATCTATGTTGACCATTGGAAGCGGGATGAATTTCCCCAATAAAATCTAGGCCCCACTGCTGGAAAGGTTCTGAAGTTGCCACATGCTTTAATGGCAAAGACTTACGCTGATGCTTTCCATAGAACTTCTGACATTTAGCACATGCTCTGATCTTAACACAAACGTCAGTGAACAAACTAGGCCAGAAGTACCCAACCATGAGGATCTTGTATGCCGTGGTTCTCCAATAATGATGCCCCCCACATAGACTATCATGAAAATCAGACATAATCTTTTGGGCTTTTTGGGGGTCTAGGCATCTTAAAAACACTCCTAATGGATCCTTCCAATACAAAATTTGATCAACAAGGAAATACTTTATTGATTTGAGTTTTAAGGCTCTCACCTTGTTCTTTTCCATACCCCTTGGAGGCTGTAAAGTTTGCAGAAAAATACAATGTCCTTGTACCAGCTGCAATTTGCCAATGCAGAGATGATTTGAGAACCTCTATCAGTTATTTCATCCTACTGATTTTCTGAACATGAGTGGATGAAATTCACCCCCAATGCTGAGAAATTTGATTCAACCAAGAGCTTGGCTAAACCCTGGCCTTTAACCAATTTGGTAGTCTTAATTTCCAAATCAAATTCAAGTAATTTAGCAATCCACTTGCTCATTTTTCCATCTATATCAGGCTGAATAAGAATTTATTTTACAACAACTGATGGAACATAAGCAATAACTCTAGACTGTAGGACATAAAATCTAAAGGAATGAAGGGATTTAACCAATGCATAGGCTTTCTTATCCATGATGTCATATTTTAATTCAACATCTCTCAATGCCCTGCTGAAAAAGGAAATGGGCTGCTCTAAGCCTTCAACGTTCTTTTGCAATAGGACTGCTGCTATTGTATCAAAAGAGGCAAACGCAAAAATAAGAAAGTATTTGGAGTAGTCTAGGCTGACAATAATCGGGGCTTCAGTCAAGACTTTCTTTATTTGATCAAAAGAGTCATGGGACTCAATAGTCCATTTGATTTCACTACCCTTCCTTAGCATGGTTGTGATATACTTAACCAACTCAACAAAATTTGACACAAATCTTCTCAAAAAAAATATTTTTCCCAGAAAAGATTGAACCTGTTTTTTGGATCTAGGTAGTGACAATGTTGGTATAGCTTCAAACTTGCTGGAATCAATCCTTACCCCTTCAGATGACATGATATGCCCCAATAATTTTCCTTCCTTCATGGCAAACAATGATTTTTTCGGATTCAAAGAGAGGTCAAATTTTCTGCATTTCAAGAAAATCTTTCTTAAGTGATCGCAATGTTCTTTATCAGACTGAGAGTACACTGTTATGTCATCTAAATGGATAACAACAAACTTATTCTTCTCTCCAATAAATATTATGTCCATAGCTCACTGAAAAGTTGCCCATGCATTCATCAAACCAAAGGGCATCTTGGCGTACATAAATGTACCCCAAGGAGTGGTAAAGGTTGTCTTCTCTCTATCTTCTGGCAAAACAGAGACCTGATTGTACCCAAAAAAAACATCAACCATGGACATCCTGGTTGCTCCTGTCACCTTCTATAATATGTGCTCCATCTTGGGACCCCTCTTCTTAGGGAAAGAATGGGGTGGAAGACAGATAAAAGATAAGTAGGCTTTTTCGAGCAGCTTAACGCTCCTCACTCATTTAGTTATTTGACACGTTTGCTCGGGCACTTTGAACTTTACTGTTTACTCGCCCTTGATGAAAGACTTTCTTTTTATGGACAGACGACTCTTGCATTGAATTATCATTTTTTGCGCTTCTATTCAGATTTCAGAAATCAACGCAAAGTCTGATTTCTCCATTCTTTTTTCTTACTGGGACCAAATTGGCCACCCATTCAGAATACCTCAAAGGAATGGTAATTTTTGCATCTAAAAGCTTTTTTACCTCTTTCTCCATGACAGGAAACAACATAGGATTGACTTGCCCCAACTTTTGCCTGAAGGGTTTGGTGTCTTCTTTTAATGGAATCCTATGCTCTATAATGCTTGTGTCATAAGTTTTGAGATCTTCATAAGTCCAAGTGAATACATCAACAAATTCCTTCAATACCTTACTATCTTCTTCCCTCTGATCTTTTGATAGGCTGCTTGACAATTTAATGTATTTCAGATTCTTTTCAGTGCTCAAATTGCACTCAGCTATATCAACATCATCAGTGGATAACTTCCCTTTCACTGCCACATAATTCCCGTCAAATAATATTTCCAAAGGAACTAGTCCTTTTGGAATATGATTGCTAGGAAAACAATATGATGATTAGCAATTTTATTGAGGAAAACATCAGGATGAAGAGTAATTTCTGAATCATGATCCCGATCAATGTGTAATGCATAAAACTCATCAACAGTCTCGAGGAAATTTTTAAGCTCTAAATCATCTTCGAACACCTTCCAATATTTTACATTGTCTGGTATAGAAGGCCTGTACTTGACTTCTACATTATAGTTGATCTTGGGTGGTATAGGAATTCTGAAGTTGCTTGATGATACAACCAAAGAATCAACCATGGTATTCTCTTCTCTAGGATTGAATGATATGTTAAAAGTAGAGAAAAAACTGTCCACCAATCCCACACTTCATTTATATAAGATCTCAGCCTAGGGTGCTTTGTTTGATAAAGATTTTTAATCTGATGGACTATTAATTCAACATCCCCAAATACTGATAGCTCTTCTATCCCCATGTGTTTAGCATCCCTCAACCCCAAGACAAGAGCTTCATACTCTGCTACATTATTAGTAGTCTCAAATTCTAGTTTATATGACAAATATATAGTTTCTTGAGTTGGTGAGACAAAGTCCACCCCAACACCAACACCTTTCTTGGAATAGGCTCCATCAAAGAACATCTTCCATACATAAGTGGTTAGAAGAGGCTCCTCAGAAAAGGTAATGGATTGTTTTCTAATTTCTAAAGGGGCTTCAGAAGTGTCAGTGAGCTGCAAAATGCTAGATCCCATATCTGTATCAAAAGCAAAAACATGGTGATTTGTGGGGTTTGCTTCATCACTAATGATTTAAGCCAATTGAGCTTCCCTGTAAAGTCTTCTATGCTCTCCCCCCAAAACGGGAATAATAGCATAAGAGAGATCCATCTGCAAGGTTCCCCCAAGTCTTTTTATCTAGGATCTTGACAAGAGCACGCCAAACATGGGGGGAACATCAACAACTACGATATCCATAAGTATACTTTTCATGGGAAACTGAAATAAAGTCACCACCATATCCTTAATGACTCCAAGACACTTCACTTTTCTGGATTCAAAAGAATATAAGTCATGGTAAGTATTTGTGATTTCTAACCCAAGTTCATCCATAATAGATTTTGGGATAAGATTGTGTGATGCCCCTGAATCCATGAGACAATTATGCAACACCTTATCATGTATATTCAACGAGTTATATAAAGGTGGGGAAGAATCGTCTCTATCTTCTATCAAAGGACCTAAAATCACTGTTGGTTTTTGATCTTGCATATTTATTGAATCAGTGGCATTTGGAGAAGATTCAGGTTGTAGCATTTTGGATAGATATTTTTTAAATTCTTCATTTTTTATCAATTCCAAAAAAGGTACAGGGATCTTTATTTTCTGGATCTCATTCTCAAAACTGAAAGAAGAAGAAGGCTTCAAGATCTCTTTGGTTTCAGGAGAAGGATTTCTGATCATAACTTGTGGACTTTGAGATTCTTTTTCCTTGCTGCTCATTGGCACGACCTTGGCAGAATCTTCTTTTTGGGTAGGCTGATTAGGGGCATCAATTTTTTCTTCATTCTTTTTAGATCTCAAATTATATTTATTAGTATTTTCTTTTGCTTTCTCTCCCTTGCTTAACTCATTAATTTGAATATCCATCAAGGATTGCTCATAATAATATTGAGTCAAGTGTGGGGATGGAGATGTGTCACCTAAGCACTGAATCTCATGATCAACCTCTACCTCCTCTTCTTCTTCATCAACAACCAAATTGTTTTGGAAAGGAGCTTGTACCCTTTGATCATCTCTTTCTCTGTTTCTAGGATCTCTAGGAAGGATTTGGGGAGCATTATTTGGTCTCCCGAAGTTACCTCTATTGTCAGTGTTTTGAGCATTTCTATATGTCTGTTTCCCTTCTGATTTTAACTTCTCAATATCAGTAGAAAGAGATTTTACTAATTTGGTCAACTCATCTACTTGAGAATGGACAACAGAGGAATCAAAAGTTGAAGCTTCAACTCTGTTTTTTCTCCTATCTCTATCAGATTTCCCCCTGAGCTTATCTGATGCCACTAGATTGGATTCTACCTCCAAGGCAACATCTTGCATATGAAATAAGGAAGGTGATCTTATTTCTCTCAACAGGAGGCAGAAATCGGGGTCAAATGCACTGGCATAAGTGATTTTTGCAGAGGTTTCAGTGGGTTTTATCTCATCAGGGATCTTGTTGTACATTTTGTTAAATCTTTTAGAAAAGTCAGAGATAGACTCTCCTTCTTTCCTTTTTAGGGATCTGAATTCGGTGATGTAGTACAAAAAGTCCTTTTTGTCCCCCCAGTGCCTCAAGAAGGATTCATCCAATGCTTCAATACCAGTAATGGATCCAGGTGCCAAACCCCTAAACCACTTCCTAGCCTCACCAAAAAGGCTTTAGACAAAAACCCTCATCCAAACATCCACATTTTCAATATTTTGGTTATCTGCATAGCTGTAGAAAGCAACAAGATGTTTCTCAGCTGTTATATCTTCTTCTCCCGTAAAATTGGGCATGTATTTCAAACAATATCCAGGAGGGAGAGCATTCATCGGCTGAGGTAAGACTAGAGGAATGTATCTTGCAACCACTATGGCATCCATTCTATTTGCAGGGGAGTTAACAACTGCCATTTGATTTTGAACTCTTGGTGAACAAGAAGGAGAAGGAGACTTGACTTTGCGCAGATTAGGAGACGAATGAAAGTATGAAGGGGGGGTTTCAGTTTTCACTGTAGAGGGTTGAGTCTTGGAAGAAGATGGCAGGGTCTGAAAAGGGGATGAAGTTTCCACTTTTTGGGAAACAAAAGTTTTAACAGAAAGAGGTGTAGCAAAACCTAAAGTAGAGAAATATTCAAAAATATCAAGACTGAAACACTTTTCAATGTCAGGGGAAGAGAAAATGTCAATGTTTTCTTCTTTCAATTCAATTTCAAAGGAAGAGTATTCAACAAGAAACTCTTAAAAATCATGTTTCTTAGATACTTCAGCAAAAGGTAAAGAAATCTTACTTGATAAAACAACTGGAGTTTCAAGAGTGGAATCATGCAATTGACCAGAAGCACTTGTAGCAGCAGCAGGAAAACTTTTTAGAGAATCTTTTCCCTTCTTGATTATTTTCTCTGGGTCAGACTCAGATGGAAACAAAGGTAGTTGTGGATTCGATCTCGTGTGTCTGCATTTAGGTGCGAGAGATGAAACAATGGAGTCACCAAGTGCAAGATGAAATCTTCAAGATACTGAGTTCTAATGCACCTTTAGGATTAATATGATGTGTTGTTCAATCCCAAGGAAAAGTCTTCAAATCATTCCCCGACAACGATGCCAAGAATGTTAGCACTAAGAATCACCTTCAGATTGCATGGAAGGCAAGCCCAGTACCCATCAGGTTATATGTGAATGTAAGAGTGATTTTAAAGGGTCAAATGGAAAGAGACTCAAAGTGATAATGTTCCAACTCAGAAAATAGGGATAACATGCACTAGCAATCAAGGTCTTGGCTAACTTCAATCAGTAATTGGGAGTAAGTATGAATAGAAGGAAGAATTGAATGAGAGGAATGTAGGGGTTGTTGTAAACATCAGGTCTACAAAATCCTAAGGAAGAAAGTTTCTTAACACAAGATCTTCTTGAACTCAAAAACTAAGGAAGCTAAATAAACATCATGATAATATAATGATCAAACATCCACCTCAACATCACCAAAATCACCCATGTGAATCATTCAAAGCATGAACATTTAGCATACGAAGAAAATAAGCTAAAAGAGAAGATGATTTCTATTAACCAAAATGTCTTAAATCCAATACATAGCCAGTTCACAATCACTTCATCAAAATATTACAGTCTAAGGGAACCTTGCTCAACCATCCAAACCTACTAAAGAATTTCATATATCTATTTATAACAAAAGGGGGGAAACAACTGGAGGTACGAGATGACCTCCTTCCCTTGAAAATATCTAAGAATTTATTTCATCTAACAATTTGGCTAACAACCTATGCTATAAAATATGAAAATGTTGGTGACTAATCCAACCAAACTTCAAATTGATTTGATTCCCTTTTGTTGCGCAACTCCTTGTTTGCCACGTGTCTTTCAGGAGCATTTGGTTGTCCTCATGATTCCATCTGCTATTTCTACAGTCTTCTCCATCATCAGCTATCAAAAAATTTGTTAGCTTGGTCCTCCTGAATCCCTGGTGTCTTTTGGTAGCTTCCTTAGGCATCAATTTGAGTAGCGCACTTCAAAACTGGACAAGTAGAAAAGGTAGCGCTGAAACCTCATATTCTCTGTGCAAACTTTTTCGTCTGTGAAATACTAGGTAGCGAATTTACGTAGCGCCACTGTGCTGCATATGTGTGCAAAGTTTATGTAGCACTGTAAAAAATGCAACACCTCCAATCTTGAACATGTGCAGAGAAAGTAGTGACCTTGCATAGTGTCAAACCCATTATCTTTAGGTGACATGGCAGCACTATAGGTAGCATACCAGTGTAATACCGAAATAGACTATTCCATAGTGCCAGGGCGCTACAGAATGTCTGCATTTTATTGCTGAGGGAGTTAGCACTTCACAAAAAACCCAAAAATCTGATAATCAGTGCTTAAAAGCCTATATAGGTGGCAGAGATAATATTTGAGTATTAGTTAACCATCATAAAAATGAACCATCCTAAAAAATGGGGCTCACCTTTTGCCAGCTATTTTGTTACCTTGACACTTAACCTCACAGTCTTTCTGGTAGAAGAAGGATCTTCATTCGGCACATCAGACTTCTTCTTCTTATAAATGAAAAGATTTTTCAGTGGGGCTGTGCTCTCCTTGACTGCTGGTGTCCCTTTCTCAATGACAACTTCAACCAATACATGCAAGTTTATTTGAGCTACTTCATCTTGAAAATGCTGCAACTCTGCCTTGAGTTTCCTGTTTTGAGATTGAAAACCTCTATTGTGGCTATAAAGGTTTTGAAGTTGCCTATGAAGGGGCTGGGCCTTTCTTGTTGCAAACCTTGCCAAGTCAAGGGTATGACTGTAGCCATCCATGAGCTCTTTCATTTTCACCTTGTCATAGATGGCCTATGTTTTCAACTGAGCCACCTCTTTTCTTGCATCCCTAAGTTACCTGATCAATATTTTGAATGTCTGACTATCAGGTGGAGAAGTAACATGCATAGTATCAATAAGATTTGTCTCGGTCTCCTCTTCCACCTGCATAAGAATTGCCTTGTCTAATTCATCAGGCTTCTTGGTGGCTTTGTTTTTATCTTTCTTTTTTTGCACAGGGGTTTCCTCTTTTCTTTCCACAGGATTTCCAATGCCTTTACCCTTCTTCTTTTGTACATGGATTTTTGGTAGAGATTGTTCTTCAACAACTTCCCTAGGAATTGATGATCTTGTGAAAGGTCTTTTGCCCTTGGTATTGACTGCTGGAGGAGAAGAGGGGAAGTGTAGCTTCTTCCCTTTCTTGGATGTAGTTTTGGTAGAAGAAGGAACCTCTTCTAACCCTGGTGGAGGAGGAGGTGAAAAATATCTTTATGCGGAAGGAAGAGCTTCCTCCTCAGCTCCCGTGACTTGCTTGCTGACCTATGAAACTTGAACAGGGGATATTCCCTTTCTCTTCCTACTGGTTCCTGCTTTAACAACATTGGTGGGTGATAAAGGACTTGCATTGTGTGATTGAGGAGTAGATGCTAGATCCAACTTGAAGTGAGAAGCAACAACAAAATGTTCCCATGAAATCTCTTTCTTACCCAATTTCTCAGAGACTAGAATTCTGATCAGTCCAGAGTGGAAAAGGCCATTATCCACATCCTTAGACTTGGATTGAATCATGTCTAACATTTTACCTATGCTCCTTAACAAATAATAGGGAATATTCATTTCAACTTTACCAGTAAAATGCAACAACAACCTTATATGGTACTGGTACAATGTGTTAAATCTCCCTTCACATGTAAAATATCTCTGGATGATCTTCAATATCCTGTCAATCTGCTCAATCAATTGATTCCTCGACACACCTTTAGATAAATCATTGGCTTGATGTTCGGGTTTAAGGAGATCTTTGGCATAGGATGAACTCAAAGCCATGGATTTGAACCACTTTTCACATGTAGTAGGGATTCCTATTGCAGCTGAGATAGAGGCTTCAGTCACCTCAAATTCAAAATCTCCAACCTTGTTTCTCCTTCCACCAAAATGTAATGCAAACTCTCTTGTCACCTCTGGATGATCTCTTTGCATATTCTGGCAGAAAGAGAGGCATCCCACTCTTTGAAAGACCTCTCTTCCCACATTCTCTCTATAATAAAAATGCATATCCACAGGTTCTGTCCTAACCACCTTGCTTCCTTTGTGTGTCTTCTTGAATTGAGGAGTCTTCATGGCTTAGAATGAGAGTTTCTTAAGGCTTATGGGGTAGTAATAACCAGAAAGACTTAAAATTGGGCTTCAAATGTACAAGGCTGACCTTTTTAAACAAACTGGTGATAGTAGGCGAAGTTTTGACTGTGGGAATCCCACCCTTAGATTTGTACAGGTATTGAGAGTTTGGACAATGAGGGGGTAATTTTCAATTGGCCCTTTGTAGCTGGGTAAAAATGCTTAACTCAAAAATGAAAGGAAGCATGGGAGACATAGAGGGATTAAGCAACACCTTTGGGTAGCGTGAAGCGAATGCAGAGGATAGATTGTTTATATCCTTGCAACCTCAGTAGCTATGGCGAGAAGATGTAGTTAGAATTTGATACAAGAAAATGAAGTTCACAGGTTTGAAAAGGGAGGAGACAAGGATATGATGCAAAGATGATTCCCTTACAACTGTGCAAGCCTGATAAACTAAAATCTGAGCGTTAATTCTTTGTGAAAACTAATGTGCAGAGGAGGCAACATGAGATACCTGTGGAGTAGACACATGTTTGAAGCTTCAGCGAAATATCAGGTTGGAGTCACGAATATTTCAACCCTCGAATCTACCTCAACATCATATTTGGTCGCACCGCTATCGCCTGGTCAGAACTATGAGTTTGAGCATCGCACCATTTTTGAATTTTCAAATCATAAACCATTATCAGGACTCATAAATACAATATCTTGGAGGTATCTTTAACCAACTCCTGGCACTGAAAACAAGGAACATGACATCAGTCGTGGTGGAAATCATGATGAACGGGAAAGGCGCTACGAAACAGCCTGATGAGTGGGCAACGCTCCAATTTAAAAAATGATTGGACAGGTAAGCAAGGACAACAAGGCATGCCCACGAGGTCACGAGTGAGGAGAATGGTGTGTCACATTGGTCTAGTCATGGGAGGGGAGGGATCGATCCTAGTGACAAATTATGAAGGGGTCCAAAATTTAAGTCATGAACTAAAAAGGTCTAAGTCCAAAAATCAATTTGAGGATCAAACTAGAGCTATGAATCAAAACTTTATTTATCTAAGGGGAATTAACAAACATAAAATTTAGAAGGATGAAACTTAAAAATTAAAATCTAAGGCTTAAAAAGGATAAAAACAAACTAAAAACCCAAGGCAATTTAGTGTGATAACACATTGGATCAAGGTTGTTGCTCAACAAACCACATCAGCAAGGACACATGGTAGACCATGTCAACAAACCACATGGTAGACCATGTCAAAAGACCACGTCTACATGGACATGTGGAAGACCACGTCTACAAGGACATGTGGCAGACCACGTTAGCAAAGACATGTCGTAGACCATATCAACATACCACGTCAGTGAATAACACATGGCATAATCGTATGATGACAAGTGTCAAGAGGAAATTGGCTCATGTCATGTCAACACATGACGTCAATAAGTTATGTCACTCCGGGAGTTTTCACCACCAACAAATGTCAAAATTCCCGAAGTCTCGAAGGACAAAGGTCCGAAGTTGCTCTCAGCGGTCGATCTAAGATACATCGGGAGTTAGGACAACCGTTAGATCTAGGAGAACATGTTCCACATGAGGAAATCCACGTCAGAAATGACACATGGCTCAATCAGATAATGAAAAGTGTCAAGTTAAATTGACATTTCAGGTACGTAAAAATCAAGAATCTGAGTGAAATGCGGCAACTACTCAGCTCGTGACACGTCATCAAGTGACGTAAGCAAGTTACATCACTATGATATTGTTTCTTCGGGATTTTTACCACCAACACTTAGCCAAATTCCCGAAGTCCCGAATGTTGAAGTTCTGAAGTGGATAGGAGACATTCGATATGAAGATCACTTCGGAAGCATTCTCGACCGTCGATCTACTACAGTGAAGGGATAGTGTAAGTGGAAGCGTTAATCGATAGCAAGCGATCTCCACTATTTTATGACTTCCACAGCAGGTGATCACTCCAGAGGAAAATGAAGCAATGTTTATTTGAAACCTTCGAAGTCTTGAATTTCGAAGTCCCAAAGTGGACACGAGACGTTTGATCTGAAGATAACTTCGAGAGAATTCTCGATCGTCGATCTACTACAGTGGAAGGATAGTGTAAGTGGAATCATTAACCGACAGCAAGCGGTCTCCACCATTTTATGACTTACTCAACAGGTGATCGCTTCGGAGGAAAATGGAGCAGCGTTTATTCGAAACTTTCAAAGTCCCAAATGCCAAAGTCCCGAAGTGGACATGGGTCATCCGATATGAATAATACTTCAGTTGCACTCTCAAGCGTCGATCAAAATACAGTGGAAGGACAACATAAGTATAATAGTCGAAGTCTCGAAGTGAATGGTGGCCATCCATCTCAATGCTTGATTAAGTCCTAGCCGTCGGATTAAGCAATGAAAGGTTAGATGTAAGGATCGAATATGACCATTGATCTTGTTCCGTGATATAAATGAGAACCATTCGATCTGTTCAGAAAAATCTGTTTTGGGAGATTTGAAAGGTTGCGAAACCCTGAAGACTTGAAGGGAGAAGTCTCGAAGTCCCGACAATCATCCATCTCATCGGGAGATAGAATCATGACCATTGAATTGATAATTTCTCAAGCGCTCGTCTCACCTAACGTCTGAATAACGAAATTGTTCATATGGTAAAGATATTTGAAAGGCAGAATGTAATGCATCGCTTAAATTGATAGGCCTATGGTTCTACGCCAATGGTCATATGAACATGGTTTGAAGGAAGCGCCGATTTCTGTAATCACAGAGACAAAGAAAATCGATCCATACCTGTGATCGACTTATGAAAGTAAAGGGGATGTCAGGTGTAAAGTTGAAGACCTAGAATGATGATCTTTGGTGGTCCCAAAAGTTGTTGTAAATGAACAAGTTAGTTCTAACTTGTTGCAGAAGTCGACCCAATAACTTAAACAAGTTTTGAGCATAAGCAACTATAAATACAACCATGATTGGTTCACTAGATGGTGTGCTTGGTGAGGAAGATGGGATTGTGGAAACGATAGGCTCGTTGAGAAAGAGCGGTCTGCGGAGAAAAATGAAGGGGATGCAAACTTGAGTTCCGTGTGAATATCAGAGGGAAGAAGAAGTGAAGAAGGTGTGGATATCAGAGGAAAGATAAAGTGAAGAAGGCATGAATTTCAGACAAAAAATGAAGTGCGGTGATGAGCGTTTATGGTATACCTATGATCATGAAATAGAGTTGATTCAATAATGGATGACTGCTATTAGAGTTGAATTACTATATGAACTCTAGTTGGATAGATTGTGTTCTATCAACAAGTTAGGTATTGCTTGAGAGTTGGTGCTCCTTACTTTAGTTCGTGGTGATACAAAATAGTTGGTGTTGGGAAAATTCATATGACTATATTCACATATATATACATATCAATTATACAAAATCTTACACAAACATCTAGTATCTCTTGTGTCCATTGTGATTATGATTTGATTGTTCTTAATCTGTACAATTATGTTTTAACTACTAACTTGCAATAAGAAAAGTTATAAAAGTCCACACACTAATTCACTCCCCCCCTCTTAGTGTGGTTGATGTGTTCTACAATTGGTATCAGAGCGGGTTCCTTCAGCACAGTTTAAACACTAGAAGGCAGATTTTGAAGAAATGGGTGGACAAATGGCTCTCTCCGCAATTGAAGCTCCCTTATTTGATGGAACAAATTATTCCTCATGGAGAGAAAATATGAAACAATGTTTGAAGTCAAAAGGATCTGAAGTTTGGAATTCAGTAGTAAGCAATCCCTGGGACTTAACTACATCAAAGAATCTATCCAAGATTACAGTCCAAATAAGATCAAGGAAGAACAATGAAGTGGCATTGAAGATTCTTCTCAATGGATTATCAGATACCGTCAAGGCAACCATAGGACTATGCACATTCGCCAAGGACTTATGGATGATGTTAGAAGAGATGAATCATATCAAAAGACAAGACACCTAAGACATTCCTATCAAGGATGAAGAGGAAGACTTAGCCATCAATAAAGGTAAAGACTCTCCACAATATTTCGATTGCAATAATGTTGATATTGAATCCTCCCCTGCAAGTAAAGAAGAAGACTTAGATACAATAAAAAAATGTTTTGTTAGCATTTATCCCATGGAAGAAGTAGAAGAAGAACTATCAAAGGCCAATCAAAAGGTTGATTGGAGTCTCTGTGAATACCGCTATGACCATAACAATTCAGACTATAGTTATTTTCATGACTACACTAAATAATTTCTTGAAAAGAGTAAAAAACATATCTTGGAAATAAAGGAAATGTTGAAGGACAATGAAAAGATAATATATGAGTAGGATAATCAGTTAGAAGAAAAAAAAGAGGAGATTGAGAAGATGAAGAAGGAAATTAGTAAAGTAAAAGAAAAGAAGAAGGAATATGTTGAGCTTAGCAATCAGAAGCATATCCTGGAAGTAAAAGAAAATCTCAAAGACAATGAATAAATCATATTTGAGCAAAAGATTCAGTTAGAAAACAAAGAAGAGATCAAAATATTGAAAACAAAAGTTACTAGTCTAACAAAAGAAAAGGAAGAGGAGATCGAGAGACTGAAAAATGAAATCAGTGATGCAAAAGAAGAAAATAAGGAAGATGATGAACCAAACAAAAATATTTTAGAACTAAAAGAACTAAGGGAAAGATATGTCAATCTTAAAATCCAACTTGAAGAAGCCAAAAGAAGGGAGGAGGTAGTGAGGATCCAGCTCAACAAAAAGGAAGAATCATGTCATAAGATGGAAGCATAAGTTGTAAATCTTAGAAAGAAGGTTGAGAAGTCAAACACCCAAATCAAGTTCTTGAACAACTCCATGACCCTGGATGAGATTTTGGATAGTCAGAGATCACCAAATGACAAATCCGATCTTGGATACAACAAGGAAGAAATCAATACTCCTAAGAAACCTGATGTAGGTCCTTCATTTGTAAAAGGTAAAAATAGGACTGACACGGGTCCTTCATTTGTAAAGGATGAAGACATGTCTGACACAACTCTCTCATTTGTAAAAAATGAAAGTAGGTATGACTCAGGTTCTTCACGTTCAAGAAATAAAAGAAACACTACAAAATTTAGAAGATCAGATCAAGGAAGACATACAGAAGCTACTCATATACCTCAAAGCAAGTTTATAAGAGAGACACCTTCATGGATGAATCAAAGAAGGTATGAGAGTGTTTTTAACGGTTATTGTTTTTCTTGTAATGAATATGGTCATAAAGCCTTGGATTGTAGGCATCATGGAAGAAAACAATTTGGTAGGTTCAACAAAAGTATAAGATGTTGGAACTGCAATCATGTTGGACATATTGCTACACATTGTTACACTATTAGATGCTACAGTTGTGGTGGATATGGCCACAAAGCCCATAACTGTTGGAACTCAAGAAAACAGTCAATGAGAAATGCTTCATACAATACAACAAAAAGAGTAAATAAAACATGGAAGAAAAATGAAGTTGCAGTAATAGAAGATTAGAGAGAAAAGTTCAAGAAATCAGGACACTCACAGATGTGGATAGAAAAGTCTGAACAAGTGAACATGAGTGAAGTTAATTGTTGCAAAAATAATTGTAGTCATGTGACAAGCATAGTATAAAATTTCCTAGACAACTTTAGAGCAATGTATAGTAAAGAAGCATCTTGGATAAAGATGGATACATCTGGTTAGAGATCGATGAGAATCAATGGGCATATCCAAGGGTTGTTTGAATAATATGAGCTACAATTGTGCAGTGCTCTAGTAGGACAACGACATCTGCACAAGAAACATTCTGATGTACAAAATGATGTACATGACATCCTGTAGAGATAACAAGAAGAGATGCATTGTTAGAAAAAACTACCCTTTTAGAAAAAAAGGGGGAGAAGAGTCAGAAGTAGAGAGACAAGAATGACAGGGGGATTCATTCAGTTATGACAAGAAAATGATAATTGCAGGAAGAGTTGCCCAAGTTTAGATTCTGGTCAATAACATACAGAGATTTGCCACAAGAGGAAAAACCCTTTGCCATTGATGTCAAAGGGGGAGAGAAAATTCATAAGAGGAAAGCATAATCACAGGGGGAGTTTTGTATATGAAGTTAGTGGGTTTCTCTCAATGACAAAGGGGGATATTGTTGGACATATTGTCATTGATGTCAATAGTCGATGTGATGATTTGTTGTTATGATGAATTATCATTGTGATTTACCATAGATGAGATTGTCATTGATATCAACAGTATATCAGTTAGCAGAAAATGTCAAATAGTATGCAAAGGCAGGAAGCGTAAGATCAGGAGGAGGAGAGAACAATATGCAGATATCAAAGAGCTCAGAAGGAAGCATAATCTTAGGAGGAGGAGTAAAAAATATGCAGAAATCAAAGCTCAGAATCAAAAGCATAAGCTCAGGAGGAGGAGTGAAAAGTATGCAGAGATCAAAGCTCTAATGGAAAAGTGTAAGCTTGGGGTGAGAAGCCTCAACAACCATCTGATAAAGAAATTGACTGTGTTGATCGTCTAAATATTACAGATGTCGGTCATATGAATGATCGTGGGCTTGAGGACCATTGGAGGATCATGACCGTCAGATATGCAAGCCAGATCAATGATAGGGATGGATTGCGAAGATCAGAAGGAGAATTAAACTACTCGCTAGTTCCAATCCCACAATTGGTCTAGATCGTCAGATCTCATAGACTCAGATATAGATGACTATGGTTGATCCAACAAACGAACATATTAAGTTGGATTAAGTCGTGACCGTCGAATGTACAATCGCCAGATCAACGATAGGGATAGATTGCGGAGATCGGAAGGAGAATTAAACGACTTGCTAGTTCCAATCCCACAATTGGTCTAGATCATCAGATCTCATAGACTTGAATATCGACGACTGTGGTTGATACAACAAACGATCAGATTAAGTCAGATGGAGTTGTGACCGTCGGATGTGCAATTGCCAGAACAACGATAGGGATAGATTGCAGAGATTGAAAGGAGAATTAAATATCACGCTAGTTCCAATCCCACAATTAGTCAAGACCGTCAAATCTTATAGATTCAAATATCGACGACTGTGGTTAACTCAAAAACAACACACAACTTCAAATTGCGGAGCTCAGGTGACTAATTAAACCACTCGCAAGTTGTGGTTCCATAATCATCCTTGCACGTCGATCTTCTTCGAGAGTCTGCACGACCGTTGGATCATTTTCGAGTGAAGGGATAGGATAAGCGAGGTAAAATATCTGAGATCTCATTTATGTGAATTTTCGTAAGCCATTGGATCATTCTAAGTGGAAGGACAAGATAAGATAGAAGAGAAGAACCATAGATATATTGAGCCATCGATATGAGAACATGATTGATGAACAACATTTAGTTTAGGTTCAAAGATGAGAGGAGGTTACTGTTCGGGGAATCTCACTTCAGAAGAATTGGTAATTTGAGATTTGGAAAACCCAAAGCCCGGAGAGCTAGAAATCCAAAATGAATAAGGACCATTGGATTTTGAGGACATACGATGATAGTTGGATCATGGTTGTTGGTCAACAGAACACGTCAGTAAGGACACGTGGTAGACCACGTCTACAAGGACATGTGGAAGACCACGTCAACAGACCATGTCTACAAGGACATGTGGTAGACCACGTCAGCAAGGACATGTGGCAGACCATGTCAGAAGAACACATCAACAAATAACACATGGCACAATAAGATGATGACAAGTGTCAAGAGGAAATTGGCTCATGCCATGTCAAAACGTGATGTCAATAAGTTACATCACTCCAGGAGATTTACCTCGAGAGTTTTCACCACCAACAAATGTCAAAAGTCTTGAAGTCCCGAAGGACGAAGGTACGGAGTTGCTCTCAGCCGTCAATCTAAGATACATTGGGAGTTAGGACAATCGTTAGATCCATGAGAAGAACATGTGCCACATGAGGAAATCCACATCAGCAAGACTACGTCAACAAGGACACATGGCGCAATCAGATAATGATAAGTGTCAAGTTGAATCAACATTTTCGGTACGTGCAAATCATGAATCTGAGCGACACGTGGAAACTACTCAGCTCATGACACGTATCAAGTGACGTAAGCAAGTTACGTCACTACGAGATTTTTGCTTCAAGAGTTTTACCACCAACACTTGCCCAAAGTCCTGAAGTCCCGAATGCTGAAGTCCCGAAGTGAACACGAGACGTCTGATATGAAGATCACTTCAGGAGCATTCTCGACCGTCGATCTACTACAGTGGAAGGATAGTGTAAGTGGAAGCATTAACCGATAGTAAGAGGTCTCCACCATTTTATGACTTACTCAACAGGTGATCACTCCGGAGGAAAATGGTGCAACGTTTATTCGAAACCTATGAAGTCCTCAAGTGGACATGAGACGTCTGATCTGAAGATCACTTCGGGAGAATTATCGATCGTCGATCTACTACAGTGGAAGGATAGTGTAAGTGGAAGCGTTAACTGACAACAAGCAATCTCCACCGTTTTATGACTTACTCAACAGGTGATCACTCCAGAGGAAAATGGAGCAACATTTATTCGAAACATTCGAAGTCCCGAATGCCGATGTCCCGAAGTGGACATGGGTCGTCTGATATGAAGAATACTTCGGGTGCAATCTCAACCGTTGATCAAAATACAATGGAAGGATAGCGTAAGTATAGTATCCGAAGTCCTGAAGTGAATGGTGGCCATCCATATCAATGCTTGATTAAGTCCTGGCCGTCTGATTAAGCAATGAAAGGATAGATGTAAGGATTGAATATGACCATTGATACTATTTCGTGATATAAATGAGAACCGTCTGATCTGTTCGGAAAGATCTTCTTCGAGATATTTGAAAGGTTACAAAACCCTAAAGTATCGAAGGGAGAAGTCTTGAAGTCTTGAAGTCTCGACAATCGTCCATCTCATCAAGAGATTTAATCCTGACCATTGAATTGATAAGCGCTCAAGCGCTCATCTCGCCTAACATCTGAATAACGCAATTGGTCATATGGTAAAGAGATTTGAAAGGCAAAATGTAATGTGTCACTTAAATTGATAAGCCTATGGTTCTACGCCAATGATCGTATGAACATGGTTTGAAGGAAGCGTCGATTTCTGTAATCACAGAGACGAAGGAAATTGATCCATACCTATGATCGATTTATGAAAGTAAAGGGGATTCAAGGTGTAAAGTTGAAGACTTGAAATGATGATCTCTGGTGGTCCCAAAAGTTGTTGTAAATGAACAAGTTAGTTATAACTTGTTGCACAAGTTGGTCCAATAACTTAAGCAAGTTTTGAGCATAAGAAACTATAAATAAAACCATGATTGGCTCACTAGATGGTGTGCTTGGTGAGGAATACGGGCTTGTGGAAAAGATAGGCTCGTTGAGAAAGAGCGACCCGTGGAGAAAAATGAAGGGGATGTGGACTTGAGGTTCGTGTGAATATCAGAGGGAAGAAGAAGTGAAGAAGGCACATATATCAGAGGAAAATAAAGTGAAGAAGGCATGAATTTCAGACAGAAGATGAAGTGCAGCTATGAGTGTTTATGGTATACCTCCGATCATGAAATAGAGTTTATTCAATAATGGATGACTGCTACTAGAGTTGAATTACTATATGATCTCTAGTTGGATAAACTGCATTCTATCAACAAGATGGGTCTTGTGGCAAGTTGGGTCTTGATTGAGAGTTGGTGATCCTTACTTCAGTTGGTGTTGATACAAAATAGTTGGTGCTGAGAAAATTCATATTACTATATTCACATATATATACATATCAATTATACAAAATCTTACACAAACATCTGGTATCTCTTGTGTCTATTGTGATTATGATTTGATTGTTCTTAATCTGTACAATTATGTTTTAACTGCTAACTTGCAAGAATAAAAGTTATAAAAGTCCACACAATAATTCACCCCCCCTCTTAGTGTGGGTGATATGTTCTACAACGTCTTCAATTTTCAATCTGAAATTTACAGGTGAAGTGCTGGACTAGGCCATACCTTTATGTGAATAAATTAGGCCCAACGMTCAAGGGAAAGTGCTGAAACTAGCTTGACAAGGAAAAAGGGTAAGGGTCATTGTTGTAGTTGTAGCAAGAAGGTGAGGACTAGGTTGGAAATGTGCTGGGGTAGCTTGTTCAATGGATCTTTCAGGAACACTGCTCCGATTCCATGTTGAATTTTTAATAGTTGCTCAAGCACATGTAGTTTCTTTTCAATTTAGCATGAACTTGAACCATAAACAATGCAATAATGCAATAGTTGCAGTAAACCAATATCACAAGAAGAATAACCATGGACAAGACACAAGAAGTTATCTTGGGCAAAACTTTCTCAAACAAGGGAAATACCCAACAACCCTTTACTATATTACCAAGAGAAGAAAACCTCTCCACCAAAAATATTGATGCCAACAAAGGTGGCCTTCAAG